>JAPMOQ010052775.1:639769-744613 GCA_026543055.1 Argiope trifasciata | reverse complement strand
GTAAAATATTGCTTTCCAGGAGTTGTACAAATATATTTTTATATTTTCGTATTATAATTTTAAAATGTATACACCATAGGTGAAGAAGTATATTTGAAACGTCCTAATCAAAAATATTTCGCAATAGATATAATGTTTAGTGAACGTAGAAGGATGACGATTGTATTTCAGAGCAGAAATCAGAAAATGTGTATAGATTGGAAATTTGGTCAGAAGTCAATGCATGGTTGAATGATGAAATGAAAAGCTCTTCTAAGATAGGAAAGGAAAGGAAACTTGATGAATTTAGTAAAGTAGTAGTGATAAATATATAGTTAAATAAGAAAGTTCTACTAATGTTTCAAAGTTTTGTTTGATGTTTTTTGAAGTGTGGATAGAATGGAATAATATTTTGGAAAATATTGCTTTCCAGGATTTGACGTGCAGCAAATAGTATTAAAACCATTTTTCTGTAGAATTGTCTTGAAATTCATCAATAATATTTTTCACTTATTAGTTTTTTTGCAAAATAAATAGTTTTCAATCTAGGGAAGATACACCTACTCGGAAACCTGCCCTGCACTTAAAGCAAAAAAGGTAATGCATACCAGGCGCCGTACCTCCATGGTGATGTGGAAAGCGGTTGCAATTTAATTACTAATGAGTTCGACAATATATGTGTATTAATTTGCATTGTATGGATGTTAAAGAAACGATATGAACAAGGGAAAATAATTCCATCTGCCTGTCTGGCGCGCAGAGACTCAACGTTGGGAGAATGAAGTGTCACCGCTCGTTGTGACGTCACGAAACACCGCAGGGGCCTTGTTATCGGAGGTCGTGCAACAGCCCTTTGCATTAATTGCGCTATAACATTCATATCACTACCTTGGCATGAGACCTGCAGATGGTCAACATAAAGGCCAACATTTACAGATGAAGGTAAAATTG
The DNA here is from genome assembly GCA_026543055.1 of Argiope trifasciata. NCBI lineage: Eukaryota > Metazoa > Arthropoda > Arachnida > Araneae > Araneidae > Argiope > Argiope trifasciata. Next base: position 743,683 of record JAPMOQ010052775.1, on the reverse strand, counting down.
TTAGCATCTAACTAATATGGACGATGTAAAGGGTGACACTGAGGACACTTCCCTGTGGAACGCCTTCAACTTGAATAAAATAATTTGAATAAAAATTCTTTACACGAACTCTAAAAATTCGATGAGATAAAAAGTTTTGTAAAAATGTGGGTAGGTTTCCCCTAAAACCAAATTTAAAAAGTGTTGAAAGAATGCCAAAGCGCCAAGCATGGCCATATGCTTTTTCTGATTTCAAAAAATAAGGAGACAAAATGGTTTCTTTTAACAAATGCATTGCGTATTTGGGTTTCCAGTAAAATGAGGTTATCGAAGGTAGATCGACCTCTGCGGAAACCACTTTGCAATGGGGAAATGAATCTTTGTTTCTCTGATTCGTATGTCAAGCGAGCATTGACCATGCGTTCAAAGGTCTTACAAAGACAACTCGTCAGTGCTATTGGTCTGTAGTTCAGAGGATTTGATGGTTCTCTACCAGGTTTCAAGATTGGAATCACAAAAGCTTCGCACCACTGTGAAGGGTATTTTTGCTCCATCCAGATTCTGTTATATAGAAAAAGCAGATTGGAAAGTGAAGTCTTTTTCAGATGGCGAAGCATATTATATGTGATTCCATATGGATCGGGACTGGTATCGTGGGTATTAGATAACGCTGCTTCCAATTCATGCATCTTAAATTCACAATTATATGAAAAGGTACTTTGATCATTAAAACACAAATGTACCTGTTCCTCGGGATTCTTAATTGCCAGAAATTCAGGACTATAAGAATCTATTGCAGAAACCAGTGCGAAAGTTTGACCCAGAATATTAGCTACCTCTAATGGGTCAGAATGTATCTCATTTCCTGAATTTAAGACAGGAATGGAAGAATCACTATAAATCCCATTAGCAGCCTTTACCTTTTTTCACAAGGTTTTACTAGATTTATAGGGAGTTATAGAGGAAACAAATGTCCACGATTCTGACTGCGACGGCGAATGCGACGAGCAAGCGCTCTGGCTTTCTTAAAAGTGACCAAATTCTCAGTTGTCAGGTACTTTCTAAATATATTTCACATTTTTTTTCTTATGGCTGTTGCGACTAGCTTCATTCCACCACGGTTTGCGAAATTTTCTTAGATGTGTGGAGTATTTTGGTTTAGAGTTGTTAGCGGCATTTACAATGGTTTCAAGGACATGTTGAACTGCATCTGAGATATCTGATGTACTGGTCATAGTCTGAGTGATATATGCCAACAGTGCGAATTCATACCAACATACTCGCTGGAATTTGCAACGAGGAGGGTTCAAAGTTCCACAATCTCCTTTAGTGTATGAGACAATAACTGGGAAATGATCGCAACCGAAACGATAATCACCAACTGTTAAAGTGAGAAATGGCAACAGTTCAGGCGAATAGATAGCCAGATCAATACTATGGAAGCTACGTGTGGGTTCATGGAAATAAGTTTTCTCTCCACTATTCAGCTGACATAGACAATTATTGGAAATAAACTGCTCAATCTGCCTTCCCCAAGAGTTTGTGCTATCCGAACTCCACAAAGTGCTATGCCAGTTGAAATCGCCGAGTAAGATGAAAGGAGAAGAAAGCTTGTCCACTAAGTTGTCGAGTTCTTGCTGAAAAATGACATCATGAAGCTGTAAATAAATACAGCAGACTGTGACCAAGGTTCTTATGTGAACTTGCACAGCCACAGCCTATAGAGATGTGTATCATGAGAGGTGTACTCGGATATAAATTGGATGTGAAGATACAGACTCCATCAGAAATGCGAACTCCTGTGTCTGCATCCTTTCGAGTACAATTATAACCGAGAAATTTAATAGGAATACTGGTTGTCAAGAAGGTTTCCTGCAGACAGAAACAGATAGGATGAAATTTGTTCAAATGGACTTGATAACAGGAAATTAAAGAAGGTAAGGCCGCGACAATTCCATGGAAAGAAGGTGCCCATTAGAGTCTTTTTGAAGAGGGAAGAGACGAAACAATTGCTGGAGTTGCTTGAATTTCGCAACTCATCTCCAAATCATCATCATCCTCAGATGGGTGCAATTTTATATCAGGGTTAATATTGGCGACGGAATTTTTTGCTTTGGATTTTTTAAATTTTACACTGAGATCCTTATGCGAAAGGCAGCAAGTTACAATTTTAGTGAGATTTGCGTTTTGATTTCGATTTTGGTTTGATAAGTTGTGAAACTTTAGATGAACTCGTAGAATTTTTGGCATTGGAATCGGATTTTTTCTTAAAGTTTTTAAGTCTTATGGCCTTTTTTACAATTATTACAGGAGCAGTTTTCACAAAAAGATTTCTTTACTACAGAAGAACAATTAATACCAGGCGCAGGAGTTTGTATTTGCACTTTTCGCCTAGCCTCAGGGTATGCTACACCTTCTTTTATTTTGACTGTTGTAATCTGTTTTTCCAGTACCCAACGTGGGCAGAATCGAGAATATGAGGGATGGTCGCCATCGCAGTTCACACATTTTTCTTGCTCATAACATACTGGCTCTCATGTCCTTTACCAGCACAACGGGCACAAGTAATGAGACCCCCTGCATTTCGCCTTTGAATAGCCAAAGCGTTAGCACTGGGAACATCTAAGAGGATTTGGAATATCAGAACGGTAATCTAATGTAGCATGCATATGCGTACTCTGGTAAATTTGGTGATTGAAAAGTCAGAATGTGGCTTTTAGTTTCTATTAGTTGTCCATCTCACCTTATATTTATGCGACGAACATCTATTACGTCTTGTGGTTTAATTTCTTTTTTTATTATCTCTAAGGGGATATTTAGAAGTTCTTCACAGGTAATGACACCTTTGGAAGTATTCAGAGATTGGTGAGAACTGACTACGATTAGTTATTGTCGCTAATGATTTTAGTTTTTGTATCTGCTGGGCTTGTTTCCGAGAATTTACATCTACCAGCAAGTCACCAGAGTGCATCTTTCGGCTACAGGTAACTTCACCAACAGTTACGGCCTTTTGAACTAAAAATGATGAGTCATTTAAAAACGTTTCATTCTTATCAGAAATTCATTTCAAAACATAAAAGCAATCAAAATGGTTCGAAGAATTAAAACTTGTTGGAACTTTATGATGCCCACTGAAGAGACCCATTTTGCAAGCGCCCATAAGAAATAGAAAAGGATTCGGGCCCGACGGCACCGCCCTCCTCGGAGCCCTACAAGGGAAGACAACTACCGGCTCTGGTTCTTTCCAGCCTCGGCATACACCTTTGTGCTAGCCGGAACCTATACACTGGGAGTTACCACTAGGGAATCAATTTTGTCTGGAACATTGAAATTAGGATCAGCCAAAGACACAAGCCCCACGACATTTACATCGACATTAATTACTTTATTTGGGGTTAGATTAGTAATTTTATTGACCACTAACATTGACAACCCCTTCTCGTAGCTTTTATCCTTATTTGCCACTGAAGTCCTAACACAATTCTTTACCACCATCCTCGCATCATTAACACAAGAAACTCCAATGTTTATTTTTTCTATTTTAAGTTGCAACCTCTCAGAACATGCCCTAGTACATAAACAAGACTGGGAATCAACATCTAGTAGACACCTAACTTCAACCCATTGTGAGAATTTATTCTTCATAAGAGCACGAATAGTACTCAAAATCACGTTTTTTGTCCTTCCTCTTTTAAGGCCAGTTGCTACAAATGGGGATTGCGGACCGACCTCCGGAGTTTCCACGCTCTGCTTTGGATTGACAGAAGGTGCATCCAATTTCACTCGAGGCGAGAGATTATCAGAATCCTGACGCGGAAGTGAATCATTCTATGATGAGGTTTAATACAAAAGCAATTCTTGACTGAACGACATTCACTAAGTTTATGAGGCAAGAAACAACGAAAACAAAGATGATTTTGCTTTATTACTTCGGCTCCGTCCCAAACTGAAAGCCGTTTAAATTGCGAGCATACAGGAAGAGGGTGCGATAACCTCTTGCAGAGAGCACAATTAATATTTTTAGTCTCTGACAAAAAGATCTTAGACATATGTTTATCTGTCCGTAAATTTGGGGCTCTCTGCCATCTATTTTTTACTTCACCCACCGAATTCCTGCTGCCCAATTCATTTGGACAGCTACCCCTAGAAGACAAGTAAATATCACATTCCCGTCCGAACTGTTGGGGCTTAAAGGAACTCTCATCCAGCTTAGTTCCAATATGGGTCTTTAATTCAAGATCGAGTGTCTCATAAATTCTATCGGAAACAACAAGATCACATAGAGCCCTGCAATCAGTAACCTTGCGCAATTGGCAGCAATAATCAAATGACGCACTCGGGCGAGAAGCGAATTGAACATAGTTCTCATACGGTAACTTTTGCGCCTTTTTAAATTTACTCAAGCATTCTTGGGAGGTGGGTTCAAACTCCTTTGGTACCAATTTGGCACAAATCCTCTTGACTAACATAAGCTAACAACTTACTTATTTTTTCAACCAAAATGTTTGATAGAGTTTCTGCTTTTAATTCATTTGGTACAGATTTTTTTTTGAAAGACATTTTCCAAAGAATGGAAAAACAATTCGGATCCAACCAGAACAGGAATTGTTAAGGTTTTAACACTTCTAATCAAACTTTCTAAATTATCGGCCAGGGAATTAGATTCTCCAATTTCAGTCAGTGATTTGTTATTCGGACTGCATTGCAATTTGGTTGCATTCACAATTTCCAGCTGTTTTTCCTTTGGGGCCAACCTTAACCTTTCCAACTCTATCTCACCCTGTCGCTTGTTTTCCTCCCTCTCCTTTTCTTCCAGAATATTATTAATAAGGCTACGCACAAATTCAACTTCGTCCCTATACAAATCAAATTCAATCAAATTTTTCAAATCCACCACCCTTGCCTTGGCCGGAATTTCCAAACCCATTTCCTCCGCCAGAGACATTAGCTCACACATTTTATAATTTATCTTTAACGTCATCCCAACGCATACGCCAACCTATTCTATTCACAAGAACAAAACCCCACAATACACTAACAACTATATTAAAATAACTTTACTCTAGAGTTTGAGCCCTATTCAAAAACCACACAATACAATAGATTAAAACAATTTCCCAATAAAATTCGAACCTAAATCCAAAATAAATAACGCAATATTATAACTAGATTAAAACAACTTCTAATTAAAATCCCGCACCACACCACTCAGATTGACTAAAAACCTACAATACGCTACACAAACAGATTAAAATAGTATCACATTAAAGTTCGAATCCAAATCCAACACAAATCACAGACTAACTCAATCCATTTAGCAATTCAGAATAAAGCAACTAACACCGAACAAATACAGCAACACAATTTCACACACGATACCAACTGATATAATCTTAATCTCAATCTCACAGTTAACCACTAATTTACTCACCACTATCAAACAGTGAATCCGCCCACTCAATACACATTTCTCGATGCATACTTGTGTCTTGTGTCGAAAACACAATTTCCACTTGTCCGGCCGCACGGACCATTTGGTACCATTTTGGTTGCACACAACAAAGAACTCATTCGTGGACTGCATTGATTAACGCGCACACTCTGTACTTTATTAGACGTAGATGTATTGTTTAACGGAGCACCGAGCCTCTGGGATTGGGGCATGATCTGCGGTAGATGATAGAAATGCAAATGAACCTTGCCTTCTGTAGCTGGCGTGATATCTGCCAACCGATATTGACCATTCCGATAAAATCCATTCCTTAGCTTATGCTTCAAGGGTTCGTGGCAGGTTAGTTTGACTTAACGTTAGTTTATTGAACAGTTTTACAGAAGGAAAAAAAGTTGATTAATTAAATAATTACTTTCAAAAATCTGATTCGATAGTTAATAGCAGGAGAATTTAAGGTTAGGAGAAATAAGCAATTTACATGCTCAATTAAAATGGATTAAAATTTAGTTAGTTAGTTTGGGAGTTTAAGCAGTGAGGGGAATTCCCCTTTTTCAGGCTGACAATTCTGCTTGTCTTCTTGGCCAGGTGTGAGGAGAGTAGGAGCTGGGGTGGCAACAGGTGACTCCTCCAGGAGCATTTTTCCCCCATTCTTCGGTCTTCGCTACTATGGGTGAGGTTAGGGTCGCGCCGAGTTACAGATTCTTCTATTTAATTTTCCTTCAATTGATTTGCCCCTTGCGCAGTCGAACTAGTAAAATTATGGGTGGTAACTTGACGGGATGATAGCTTCTGCCAGGATGGACAGTTTGTTCCGTGGGTTATTTCCTTGATCTAGTTTCGTCAGGGTTTTTGAATATATCTGCAAAGCCTTGCTGGGAATCAAGTATGTTGGCGTGATATCTGTTGAAAAAAATCTGAGACAGTCTCTTAAGTAGTACCAGAATCAATGCAGGTGGGGAGGAGCATCGTGAAGCCCGAGCAGCGATTGGGTGTCAGGATGTGCTGGGAGGTGTAACGTGGATTGGGGAAATGCTGACAATTTAACGTTAAGGAATTTAAAACTACGGAAAGACAATAAATAGGGTGGAATTAAGGAAATTGAAAGAGGAAAATTTAAAGTAAAATGTTACGAGGTCTTTTAATTTTTAAATCAGGAGTATACTTAGGAATAGAAAGAATGGCTTCGTTATCTTGAGCATCAACAAGGCGGTGATGGGCGGTGTTGTCGTTTTTCTCGCAAGCGATTTTAGATAGCCACTGCTGATCAGACCATCAGTTCTCATACATATACATCAAAATTTTCAAGCAAACGAATTCACGGGTAATAATAATTCACGGGGGCTAGTAATGTATAAATGAATTGCCGCTGTCGCCTGGTTGGTAGAGAGTCAGTCTCGTATCCGAAAGGAGGTAGCGAGCTCTTCCCTCGTCTAGACCAAAGACCTCCGTGTTGGCTCATGGCAGTTTGGGCACGTTCAATAGGTCGTGACTGCAAAGTCCTCCAAGTTCCCATAACAAAACGATACCTCTGGGGGTACTGAATCAGGGATGAGTCGATCTCTGATTCGGACCTGAATTCTGACTTGAAGATGGATGAATGAGCGTATGAATGAATTCGACATCTCCCTAAAAAGGGCTGTGTCGCGTATGTTCGAGCGAAGTTGTCCTTTCGCCTGAACGGTTCTCGTTAACAATGAAAGGCGCACACCTGTGCCTGGATTCGAAAGAGCTCTGCTCATTCGGGCTTGGCATGACCAGTGACATTAGACCCACCCACCATATAAATAAAGCGATACTGATTATTTCAAATTTTTCCCTTGTAATCTTTGTAGCTTATATAAATACATAAGTTAAAAAATTATAATGAGCTGCAATTTTTATCAATCACAATTTTTTTAATCACTTTTTCATGAATTCCGCTACTATATTTTATCACCATATTTTAGAGAAATTTATTGATTATTCAAAATAATTAAAATCAGTAGTGAATGCATTTTTCAAATTAAAATTAATTGAATACATCAAACAAAATATGACGTATTCAATTATAATAAGGAAACAAATTTGTCTCAAATTTATTAAAAAAAGGCCTTTTTTTCTAATGTATTTCTAACATTATCAAGGAACTACTTAAAAAAAATACTTTATTCAAAGTAAAAGACATTTTTAAATGAATATTCCGTTAACTTAAGAATTATTAATATTATTTCTGAATATCTAAGAGGAAAAACTGATATGCTAAAATCATTTCATTTCCTTAATTAGGAAATGAAAAAATTAAAAAATAAGATACACATTAAATTTTTAAAATTATCTTCTATATTCAATCCATTTATAATAATTTTTATATTAATCTTCTATAATTAATTGTTTTGAAAAATGCAGAAAACCTTTTGCACTAAAGTGGTTTACTATTTAAATTTGTTTTAAAGTAGACAACTTTTTTGTGGAAAAAAAAGTAATCAATTTAAAATAAATATCTCTTTAATATGAATTGTCTGTAAAAAAATGAAAACAAATTCGTATTAAAAAATAAATAAAAAATATTGATAAATAAAGAAGTTTTCTCTTTAAAATGTTGCTCATCGCATTATACAGAACAAGTAAAAAAATATCAATTTGTCTTTTCGAATAATACTATTAAAATTATACTTAGATGAATTTCTATGCATTATAAATTTTTTTTCATCATAAAGTAAATTTATCAGCCATAGTGAATTTAAAATAAAGTAATATTTTATCATTAAAATTTTTATGCATAATAGATAAGCAGTACATTTTTGAGTGAAAAAAGGGTATTAGTACATCTAGTTTTAAGTATCGTTGGTGATATTGCTTTTTTTTTTGCTGTTGTTGTTGTTGTTCCTGGTCTAATGTTTATCCTGATTTACTTTTTTGAAATGTGCTTCAAATTATACAACAGCGATAAGATACGCACATACAAAAAGAAAGTATTTAAAATCTTTGAAACAAGGATGAATGCAAACTAAACAACCAATAACAAGTTAAATGAACTCTTCTTTCAAACCACAAATGATAATCTCGGTGTATCTTAATAGAGAGGAAATTTGATCGGTCATTTCAATTATGGTTCACTAGATGTCTCAACGTGCAACGTCGTGATGTTTCGGAGTTCCGCGGTGTGACAAAGTGGTCACGAGCACCTCCACATCATCATTTGGAATAGGAACTTTAATTTGTAATATTTAGGGAAAGTTAAAATTAATTGAAACTAGTTTAGACGAGCGCCGTAAAGCTCTAACGTCATAAAATTTGGTAGTAAATATTTTTCCTTTTTTTTCCATATTGGATTGAAAAAAAATTAATTAATAACAAAATAATATTTAGATTATTTATGGGGGGAATTTGAGAGGAATAATTAATGGATTTACGTTGCACTTGCCTTTTTTTCTATTGAGACTGATCTAGCTATTTTGCTTGTTTAGTTTGAACATTTTCCAGGAATATCGCGCGTGTAGCATAGCGCAGCTATCTTTGCCGAAACAGGTAAATAATTTGAAAAAAGTTCATCCACCAAATCCATCACTAGATGTCCCTCTCCTGTTATCGCTCTGAAGTAGAGATGAGTCTGTGGCGATGGCATTGGCTGGAATTGTGCCAATGTGTAGGTTGAATTTAGCCAAGGATCGAACCTGCGATGTTTGGGTTTGATCCTTGGCGGAATTCAACCTCCATATTGGCACAATTCCGCCAGCACCAACGCCACATTGGTGACGTCGGTCTATGATCGTTCAATCAGCTGTCCTGGCACTACCTACCCGTAGCAAACGCAACCAACACAAAGTCGTCAGACTCGTTTGACGCTCTCTCTCTTCGCTCGCCATAACACTTGGCGCTATAAAATTCGTTAGTCTCTAGAAACTCTCACTGATAAGGAAGTATTGTGGTTAATGGGCATCTCACAGAACGAATCAAGCCAAAAATCTAGCTATTTTCGTTCGCCTACTACTGTATGAATTTTTCTATTTTCATTCACGAACTATGTGGACCGTGCTATTCCCGTTCGCGAAAGACTGTGTGGAACTTGTTATTCGCTCTTCCAAGCGTTTCTGTGGATCTTGCACTCAATTAATATTCCCCCACCTCATTAACAGCTGCCTTTTACGCTCAAATCTTTAAAAAGGTTACCTTAATAGAACTTTTATCTTTGCAAGTAAGATTTAGCGCATTTGCAATGTATGCCAAATGGTAATCAATTGCTATTTGAGTAAGAATGATACCTCATAACAAAATTAGTAAACTTTTGTAAAAGAATCGAAGTAACGAATAATCTGATAACGAAACGAAGCTTCCGTGAGAATAAAGCTAATGACCCCTCATCGCGTTTCAGACGAGTGATGAAAATAATAAATAAAATATGGGAAATTTGCTTTAAAAATTTATCACAAAAGAACACATTTATAATTTTCCCACAAAGGAGGCATTTAAATATTTTGCAGAATAAGCTATTAAGAGTCCAAGTTACATAAAATATATAATTGAAAATTTTAGAGATTTTATACTGGCGTGCTGCTGGTCGCCAAGGTCGGCTAGTTTTTTAATAAAGATATTAATTAGTTAAATATTGTAATATAATACATACGAATATATTTTTCCCCTTTATGAGTATAGATAATAGCGATTTTCAGGAAAATCCAATCAGAAATATGAGAATCTTCAAATGTTAGTAAATAAAACATATACAGATGTTCCTATATCTTACTTCTTTTTAAATGAATTTAATTCCGCTATTTATTTTTCTGATAAAAATAGTCTTACTTTTCACTTTATAATCGAATTAATTATAATTTATTGCAAGATATATAAATAAGATAAATGTATGTTCAAGATTTCGTAAATGCAAGATCAAATAATAAATAAAAGTTTTACAAAAAAAAATACAGACAAAATAGCCTTGATTTCTGAATTATATACAAAAAAGTACAGTTACGCAAATATCCAGAGGAATAAAAGTTATGGAAGCATTCTTATTGTGTTTTCTAATTTATTTTTTCTCTTGAGCCTCCATAATCGCAGAAGGATCCCGAATTATCATTCAATAAGAAAAAGCTTTTTTGTGTGTTATATGCTGCTGGTGCTACACTTAAAAATAATATTTGTGATTTTTATTTATTGTTGTATTTCCACCTTTTTTTAATTTCCAAAATGGACATTTTTTAACTTTGATTTCTTTGGAGTAATATCTTTACAAGATGCTGTGCACTTTACTTCTGCGATCCCATCATCATCAATTAGCCCATCCGGTGATGCAGCTAATTATGCAAAATTTGGGTTTACAAATAAACCGCAACATATTAGACTTTCAAATTCTTTTTCAAAAGTTTACTAATTTTGTTTATAGAGGTGCGATAGTATTCGCCGAAACAATTATGGATAATGAAGGAGCAGATAACCGATCACAGTTGCTCTCAGACACCCCTCTAGATGCACGCCAAGTTTTCCTGTCAAAGATAAAATCTGAGTAAACCTACAAACTAGGGACAGGGAAAGATTTATAGAGCTCAAGTTCCCCAATCCCTTCCAAACTATCTAGGTTTGCAATTTGTACACAGGAAGAATAAGAAGGAAGAGAGGCTTAAAGGAGATGATCACTTGGCAGAAGAATAATAGTTTATCCTTTTGAATTTTTTGCATTCTTGAGAATAGTGACTATTTCATTTGGAAATGTGTTTGATATTGCTATTTATTTGGTGAATCGTGATTGGGAGCATAATTTATTTTTGAAGTAAGGTTGTTATCACAAGTATCCGAATTAGACTGAAAGGAATTTTCAAGAGAAAATTTAAAGGCTTTATTTTTGTCCATATTTCAGGCTACCCGCTCAACATAATAATTGGAGGAATTGGACGATTTTCCGATATTTTAATATAGATAGATTAATTTTCGATGAATCTTCTGATAGTAGATTGAGATAGATAGATTAATCTTCTAGGTTGATACTGAGAAGCCAATATTTCCACGTGCCCTGATTAAATTTGAACCTGGGGTTGTTTTTCTGATCTCATTTCTGAGTTAGATTTCATTAAAGATACTCGAAGGAAGTTTCTTGTGCGGTCCGGTCTTGAGTTTAGATTTCGAAAATTGGTTTATTGCTAACTGGATAGTGCTGCTGAATTGGGTGAGTTTCAATCCCAATGAACAAATGGAAAATGTCACTGATTACGAAAGAATATAAACTATTTTTTATTCTTGTCAATGAATAATTTTTAACTCTAGTGCGACAGGAGTCTTCAAAATTAAAACTTACGTGAAGTATACTTTTATTTGATCATAATATCCTACGTATAATTAATTGAATAATTATTATGTGATTTTTTTTAATATGCTAAATTTATTTTAGAAAAATATAGCTTGAAGCAATATTAAGAAGAAGTGTTTTAAAAATATCGATAAATAATTTCTTCCCAAAATTTATCGATATCAAGGAGAATCGGAAGGGCATAATTTCGGTGAGTGTACATTTAGTTAAAAATTTAGAAATATTGGTGATAGTAGTTAAAAATGTTTCGCCATTTGGGAAAATGTTTAATACAAAGTGCTCGTTCAAATTTAATGCCTTCGGCGAAAACTTATAATCCAAGTAAGTATTAATTTTATTATGATGGTAGTGTATCAATTTAGTAGAAGTTTGTAGAGAGAAAATGAAGTAGACTTTTTTTTCATTTGATATTTTCATTTTTTTGTCAATCTATTTCTTCGTTTTCACCGCAGGGTTTTGGTTTGAATAACTACAGATTTTGTTATTCGAAATGAAATTTGTTATTATTACAAAAGTAAATCTAATACAAATTGAATCTTATGTATAGCAGATTAGTAACTAGTTGTTGGAATAAGTTTCTGAAATAATTTAGCTCTTATATCAATATGTTACAAAATAGAGGTAACCTAAGCGGATAACTGATATTTATACTTTTATTAGTTGGGAAAATAACATTCGTATATTCATTTTTTACTCCTCTCATTTCAAACATGCGAATTTTTTTATTATGTTTGCTGTTTTGGGGCAGTTTTTTTATATAGTTTAATCAAGTGTGAAATTTCCTGAAATTGAAAAATAATGGTATTAAAAGTTACATATCTAGTATCCATTGTTATTGAAAAGTGGTAAATGTCATGGTCATTTTAATGCATTGATAATTTTGTATTGCAGTTGCAGTATCAGCCCTTAGATACTCTTCGAAAAAGGAAGAATCTGATGAGGAATTTGATGCCCGTTATGAAGCTTATTTTAATCGACCAGATATTGATGAGTGGGAGATCCGTAAGGCCATGAATGATCTCCAGGGTATGGATTTAGTTCCAGAACCTAAAATTATCATAGCTGCCCTCAAAGCTTGTAGAAGGTTAAATGACTATGCTCTTGCTGTAAGGTTTCTAGAAGGTGTTAAGGTAAGGATCATTACATCTACTACTTTCTTTTAAATTCATCTGATGAGAGTAAAGTTTTACCTCCAAATCAGACCTGTAGGTTGAATTATATCTGAACCATTTTTCCCATCCTCCTTCCTGTTAAAATTTATTATGGCATTTGCTTTGCATTGTTTTTTAAAATATTAGAGAAAGATCCTGATTATATTGAAAGAAACTATTGAACATACTTTCTGATTATTTTATAAAAAATTCGAAGCTTTTATTAATATTTAATTGTTTAAGCATCAAAGTACTATTCCTTGAATCATTATTTGGTATGATTTTTATCTAGTTGAAAAATCTTCATTTCTAAGTATATTTTTGTACATTTAATTATATGGTAGAATGAATATTTTTTTATACATCTATTCAGAAGTTATATTTATTATTTGACATCTACTTTTAAAATTTTAGCCCGAAGTTTTCAAAATTATTGTCAAACAAAAATTTAATACAAAGAATGCTCATTTATCTTTGTTTAATAATTCTTAATTATATCTAAAATTAAATGTAAGTCATATTAAGAAATTTTATAAAAGATCAGTTGCCAGTTATTACTATTTTTTTATTATTATAAATAGAAATATGTATTAGGCATTTAATGTAAAACAAGTTAAGGAATGAAGATTCATATAACTCTTGTGATAATAATGGGCATAATCAAGACAATTATCTTTTAACAGCAAATATATAATATATATATGATTTAGAGGGAGAAAAACTTTTGTTAATTTCTAATCTTTTATATAGTCATATAAAGGAATAGTGGAATTATAAAATTATGTTAAATCCATGGAAAATTTCTTATTTAAGATTTAGCACATAAGTAAGCAACATTTTTCAGCAGCTATTTGAAAAACAAATGGGTTGGAGAAAAAAGCCTAAGCATGCTCTTATTGAACTTTTTTGTCCGAGAATGTTGTGCACAATGAAGTTATTTTGCAGCTATATAGAATGTTAAATCATAACTGCATATATAAAAAAACTTGAATGAAACATAAAGATTGTTAAATAATCAACAAGTATCATGTCAATTTGTAGATATGCTAACTGTCCACACTTTTGCATGTGTAATTGGGTGCATTTATTTTATTAAAATACTTGTGTGATGAAAGTGTGTGTGTGTAATGTTACCCAATTCATATAGTCAGTAGACTTCCAGATTGAAGTAGGGAAGATAAACATTTTACATGAAAAGTCAAAACTTTTCAAGGTTATTATTTTTCTTTACTTATAAATATATATAAAAGATTATTTATTAGTCAAGAAAAATAAAATTCTGTTGGGAAAAATCATTTGCTAATTTTTGAATAAAATATCTTCTGATATCAAGTTTTATATTACTGTTTTCTATTTAATGTTTAGTTGAATTCTCACTTTGTTATTTTTATTAATCCCCTGCCGACTTTCGCGATCAGCTGGTTCACCAATCCTAATACTCTTTAAAATGGTCAGTTAAATATTTTATGTGATGTCTTTTAAAAGCTGCTCCATCAAAATATTTATAAGTTCAAATTTTGATAGTCATATGATTCACTCATGCATTTATAATGGCATTAAGCCCTTAATGTACTATTTTTTTCTTCTAATTATCTTTCAGCTCCAGCAAAATGTCATTATTAAATTAAAGTGGAGATGATTAAGCTGTAATTAATATAAAAACATTTGTTACTGAAACTCTTCATCCTTTTTTTAATATCAATATTAAAAATAGTCCATCAGTATTTGAGTCTTATGTGTATCACAGAATAATGTTCATATCTCAAGAATTAAATGTTTAATAAAAATTTCTCTCAATTCCCCTCTTTTATTGAAGAGGGATATCCAAATATTCATAAATCAGTCAATTTTAAAGACTGAGTTGATTGAAGTTTCTCTTTTTATTTAAAATATTAGTACCTGAAAAATATCCTGTTAAATATGATTCACATAGCAGAGGATCTAGATAAAGGCTAAACTTTCTTCATTTATTAAAACATTTATAGACTCATATTATATAATATGTAACTATTTGCTTCATTTAGACACTCTTTAGAGATGTATATGTATTATTAAAGTTTTACAACTTAGCCATAGGGTCTTGATTTGAAAAGGTATATATTACACCATTTTTGTCTTAAATAAAGCTGATTTAATAATACTGTAAAAGACAAACTTTTCTTTAGATTTTCTTTTTAGAAAAAAAACATTTAATTCACATGCTGAAAATTGCATTTTTATATGATTAATTTGCAATAATAGTTTATTTTTTAATTTGTGTTAGTCATTCTGATTGCAACGTTGATGAAAGATAATTTTTTCCCCCTTTCACTCGTAACGTGCAATTGTAGCGTAAATTTTATTTTTTTGTTCAAAAATATTAAATTATTTTTTTAAAAAAACTCATTAAAAATAGAAATTAAATATGTTAATTAAAATATTAGTACCACTAAAAAGATATTTTTTAAAATCTTTAATATGACGTAAAAATCAATTTTGTGTTATATTTTCGAAAGTTACAGTGGAAAAATGTCGAAATTTTTCTTAATTTTTAATTAATTCAAATTCTAATTAAAAATTCAAAAAAATCACTCTAAGGTGCACATTCCTGTCCCCCAAGGTATACATGTTCTAAATTTGGTAGCTCTAAATGGAACTGTCTGGCCTGTAGAGCACCAAAACACACACACGCACACACATTGAGCGTTATTGTAAATATAGATCAGTAGAATAGAGTAAAACATATGGTAAAGTGAAGATAAAGTTTTGATATTTGAATCGTACTTTTGATATTTTTGTAATAAAAGTTCTCGGTATTATAAAATGTATTTATTTTATTCATTAATAAAATGTTTTTGTGGTAGTTATTAATCTTTATTTTTTAAAGATAAATTAAGTTTAAATATTAAAATTTTTACTTTCACTATATATTGTTTTAAGAATTGCTTGATGTTTTCTATCCTTCTCTTTTAAATCTTTTTATTATTAACATGGTAATGCAAGTTCTATACTAATGGGTGGGTTTCTTTTTCAAAAAACAAATCCAGGAAGGGAAGCAAGTTATCACTTAAGATGCCCTCTACATCCAAAATTCCTTGTTTGGGGGGAAAAAAAATACTGGCCCATTGGTATAGAAATTGCACAGATGAGGCAGGCCCTAGGAATATTTAGTAGTGAAAAGATAAAACTATGAATGAATTTTGTATAAAAAATCATGTATTTAGTATACTAAACAAATATTCAATTATTGCAAAATCATTCGCTCTTTTACACTGAAAAACTTTATATAAATTTTCCTTTGAACTAATTTTATAATGAAACATTAACAGTATAGTTTACAATTATGCGATTCTGATTTTGTCACAACTTTTATTAATGCTATTATTTGAATTATAAGTATTAGTATTTTTATCCTTTATATCAATTTTATACTGGGTAAATATTTCTGCAGCATCTATGAAAAAATAACAATTTTTTCCAAAATGCTACCAGATACTTAATTTCTATAAAATTCTTGTATAAATTAAAATTTTTCTCCTTCATAGCAGAATCATTAATTATAAATTTAAAAAAAAAGGTATTTGTGTGAACAAGATATGTAGAAACAAAATAAATGTCCTTTTAACACATAGATAATGTATTTCTCTCCATTATATAAATTTTTTAATGCAAACATTGCACTTCATAACATGATTTTAGTGCACTGTGTTCATATCTCTTTTTAAGTAAGATTAATGAAAGGCATTTTAAAAAATATTTTTCTATTGCATAAACCTTTTGCAGAAATATTCCAATTGCTTTGCTATTTCTTATTTAATCATTTTAAATGATTTAAGTTAAACTGCATAAAATTTTCTGACTTAAGTTCAGAAAGGTTCATTCAAAACTGTGTGTTTATAATAATGTAAATATATATATTAAAAATTCTTCAAATTACTATCAACGATTTTAGGAGGTCAAGACTTACTCCTTATATCAGCTCTGCTTGCTGGATAGATTAAATTTACTTTTGAATTTTGATGCATGTCAAATTTTGTAACTAGATGTATCAAATGAATTTGAAGAGTTTATTAGAACTAGAAGTATAATCTTTGATATGGAATTTTGTGGGCAGTAAAAAGCACAAAAATGGCTGAGAATAGGGTATTTCCGACTAAACTGTGCCATTACATGCTGTAAATTTTATTTTGAATGTAAAATTAGAACCTATATTAAAATTTTAATTTCTTTAGAAATAAAAGGTATTGTTTGTATAAATCAGTACTTAAAGCTTCTATAATTGTCAAAATTAAATTTACCCTAAGTATCAGCCATATATTACTCAATATATAATATATATTAAGATATTAATGTGTATTATATATAGTATTCTTTTGTAGGTGCATTATCTTGACTGTATAAAAATTTATTGCATCTGTTATTCATATCAATGAATTAGCTAGTCTCCAGTGTGAAATTGACTATTAATGAATGAAGGGTTAAATAAATAAATAAAATTGGATATTTAAGGCTACAAAAGGTAGGTTATAAAAATAAACCAATTCACTTGATTCCTTTAATTAACCAGTTTCAATCAAAGGCATTTTAATCAATCATACATAACTTGATCAAAAGCTCAAATATAATCAATTTTATGGCAGTATTTCTACCAGACTACAAAGTACTCTCTAAGGTTAGGGGAGAAGGTCATGACCTGACTCTCTAAGGATGTTCTATGTACATATGATAGCTAAAAAATGTTTTTGTATTTGGTCTTCATATTGAAGCATTATTCAATTTTAGATTTCTTTGCTCCAATTAGAAAAGATTTAAAATTCATTTTTAATCATCTTTAATGTCTGAAAGCTGAACATAAAATGCAATGTTTGTTGTAAGTATGCAAGGAAAACACAATCACAAACACTCTTTAATTTTTGAAACTGATGTGAAAGATTAGCTTATATATTAGGAATGACTGTAATATTTCTATTAAAAGAGCATAGTTCTTTTGGCTTTAATAAAAATATTTAAATACTATTGTAAATTTTTTTGAAAAATTTATAAAATCATTGACTATTATTTAAAACCTGTCCTCTTGGCATTTATTTCAGGATAAATGTGGTATTCGTGTGAAGGAAATATATCCTTATATTCTGCAAGAGATCAGGCCTACTTTGGATGAACTGGGTGTCTTAACACCAGAAGAAATGGGATATGATAAGCCTGAACTTTGGATGCCAGATGTTTGGGAGAAACCTATGTTTAGAGGGTAACTTGATAGTATATTTAATAGTTCTGATTATTAGAAACTTCACAAATATATCAAATTGTATGGTTTTACCATCTTGTTTGTGTATGTTGACCATTCACTATTGTAACATTTGCATACTGAAGGCTCAAGATTGATTGAAGTTATATATTATTTTCTTTCAGAACATCATTTGATCTAGCATCTTAAATGCTATCCTTTTGACATTTATCTTGCATTCTTGATACAATTACAAATTTTAAATTGATTTTTTTCAATGCTATAAATGTTTTTTCAATATAATGTAATGGCTTAAAGTTGAATCCATCTATCCATTTTGCATTGCAGCTGTTGTGTATGTCAGGTAGGCCGAGAGCCGATACGATTCGTTTTACATACACAGAAAAAACATTTATTAGCATTAAGATACACAGGCACGAACGAGCATAACAACAACTACAACGAGCAAGTACAACACAAAAATTACGTCACACAGGTTCTCTCATCTGGCTGTTGCCAGATACATAACAGTTCCTCCCCGACAAAATATAGAGTCACAGGTCGAGTCTCTTTGGAGGTCTCCTGATTCGGGTTGAGTTTCGGAGTGGCACATCAGCAGCTTTCGGCTTTCCGGAAGCGTCTGGTACCGACCCAGGCGGCATATCATCACCTGGAGTGGCAGGTACAGGTACATCTCTAGATTCAGGGACAACTTCAGGTACAGGTGCAGGCGGTTCCGATTCAGCAACATCATCGGATACTGGTTCATCTGGAAATTTCAATTCTTTATCGTAAATTGGAATTTCAGTAGCAGCTTGGGATAATTCAATCGACTTCCCACATTTCCTTATTTGATCTACGTGTCTCTTCCAAATTTCATTTCCAACTTGTATGCTATAACTCAAAGTTCCATCTCTGTTTATAATTGTTCCAATTTTCCATTTGTTAGGTCCGGAATAATTTCTTACGGCTACTTTCTCCCCTTCCTGAAACTCACGCAAGATAGATTCTGTGTCAAGTCTCGAACTCTGTTTCTGAACAACTTTGTCTCTCAAATTTGGTTTAAAAAGATCAAGCCTAGTGCGAATACATCTCTTCAAAAACAAGGCACTCGGAGTTTCTCCCGTGAGAGAATGTGGAGTTATTCTATACTGTAATAAAAATCTTTGTAATTTCACATTTAGATCTCCAGAATCACCTCTACTTGATTTCAATGAAGCTTTGAATAACTGCACTATTCTTTCTGCCTGTCCGTTCGTAGCAGGATGGTACGGTGCTGAAGTTATATGTTTAATATTATTCAGTTTCAAAAAGTGTTGAAATTCGTAACTAGTAAAACTTGCGCCGTTATCACTAACCAAAGTTAAGGGAATTCCATAATGAGTAAAAAGAATATGAAGATGATGAATTGTATAACTAGCTGTAATATTTTTCATCGGAATGACTTCTATCCACTTCGAATATGCATCAGTGACTACAAAAAACATTTTCCCCATAAAAGGACCAGCGTAGTCAACGTGTATCCTTTGCCAGGGTCCATTTGGCCATTCCCAAGGATGTCGATTTATCCTTGCTGGTTCGTTCTTCGTTGCGATACAAGCTGAACAGTTCTGAACAAAATTGGCTATGCTGGCATCAATACCTTGCCAATAGCAGTAGCTTCTAGCTATGGCCTTCATTTTGACAATTCCAGGATGTCCAACATGAAGTTCTTCCAAAACTTGATTCTGGTACTTTTCAGGAATGCATACTCTATGCCCGTACATTATGCAACCATTTTGCAATGAAAATTCAGATTCTTTACCTTTCCAAGGCACAGGTAATTCAGTTCCAGATTTTAAACTTTCATACAGTTCGAACAATTTCCTATCAGTTTTAGTAGCTCTAGCTATGTCAGTTGCTGTAACAGGCATTAATTCAATTTGCGAAATATTTGTCAGCTTCAGTCAAGTTCTTACAGTCCCTGTCAACTGCTAGTGGTAACCGTGAAAGTGCATCGGCATTGCCATGATTCTTAGTGTTTCGATACTTGATTGTATGACTGAATGCTTGGAGAAAAAGTGCATAATGAACCATTCGTGTTACTGATAGACATGGTAAATTACGATTAGGTGCGAAAATTGATACTAGGGGTTTATGATCGGTTACGAGATCAAAATGTCGACCAAATAAATATTGATAAAATCTCACTCCCCATACGATACTCAATGCTTCCTTGTCTATCTGCGAATAATTACGTTCCGTTTTAGTCAATGACCTTGATGCAAACATTGCTGGTTTTTCTGAACCATCTGGCATGTGACTTAAAACTGCTCCTATTCCAACTGGTGATGCATCAGTTTGTAATACAAGAGGTAACTTAGGATCATAATGGCATAGAATTCGGTCTGAAGCAATTTCTTGTTTCAATGCCTTGAAAGCTTTTTCACATTCTGCAGTCCACAAAAATTTAGCACCCTTCTGCAGTAAATTATTGAGAGGAGCGACACGAGTAGATAAGTTGGGAATAAATTTTCCGTAGTAATAGACTAAACCCAAAAAACTCTTCAAATCAGATACAGTTTTTGGAACTGGTACTTTTGTTATTGCATCGATTTTTTCTTGTGTTTTATGGAGGCCGAATTTATCAATTGTATGACCACAATAATTCACAGATTTCTTAAAAAATTCACTTTTCCGCTTATTTACTCTGAGACCATATTCTTCTAGTCTCTGTAGTACTAATTCTAACCTTTCAAAATGCTCTTGATCATTTCTTCCCGTTACGGTAATATCATCTAAAAATACGTGTACCCCCGCAATGCCTGATAAAACTTGTTCAATGGCTCTCTGCCACACTGCCGGAGCTAAGGCTATACCATAATTCATTCTCTTGTAACGGAACAACCCCTTGTGAGTATTGATCGTCAATAGATGTCGGTCCTGCTCATCAACTAACATTTGAAGGTATGCCTCAGATAAGTCGATTTTAGTAAAAAACTCCCCTCCTGACAGTTCAGCAAAAATGTCCTCGATACGGGGTAAAGGATACTGCTCAATTTTTAGTCCCGGGTTGATAGTCACCTTATAATCACCACAGATTCGTAGGTTCCCATTCTGTTTGATAACAGGAACAATTGGTGTAGCCCAATCACTATATGTCACCGGTTCAATGATGTCTTCTGCAACTAACCTATTAAGTTCAGTTTCTATTCTTTCTTTTAAAGCACCCCTCAGGGGCCCACCTCCTTTAGGTGGGTACGGGTGTCCCAATCCCGAGATACCCAGGGATCTTTCATTCTTTTTTTTCCCTTCCCCCCTATTTTTTTTCTCTTCTTACTCTCCCCGCTCTCTCCTCCCTTTTTTCTCTCTTCATTTTTCCATCCCTCGACGGTATGCGAGGGAGCTCTCCATGAGAAGCTGTAGCCTCTCTGTTTGCTTCTTGCTTCTCATGGACAGTCAAAAACCCCACGTGTTAGCCGTGCGTGGCAACCCTTCAGACGGGTGGTACATTTCGGTCCCTGATGTATCAATCGGCTGGTATCCCAGACATTTGACTGGGCTGCTCAAGGGGATCAAGCGAAGGGGTTACTCCTTGGGCTTGGCGTTAAGGGTGGTCACTGTCCCCGGGGGTAACTCTCAGCGTATAGGTTCCGGCTAGCACCATGGTAAGTACCGAGGCTGGTATTGTCTGGAGCCGGTGGCTGCCATCCCTTGTTGGGCTCCGTGGTGGGCGGTGCCGTCGGGCCCGAATTTTTCTAAATATCGCATGGGTTTTTTTAATGATCAACACAGTAATGCTTTTTTAAAATTTTTTATAGTTTTTTCTGAAAACAATGATTTGAAGAACATTTCCCCCCTTTTGATTCATAAAAGTATCTCTTCACTTGTCGGCGAAGTAAAATCAATTAAAAAACTGAACAGTGGAAAACTTCTAATTGAAGTCATGAGCATGAGACAATCAGAAAATATATTGAAACTAGAAAAAATAGGAAACATAGATGTCAAAGTCACTCCACATCGTACACTCAATCATTCCAGAGGCGTTATTTCTGAAAGCGAATTTCAAAAAGATCTGGAAGAAGATTTACTAGAATGTCTGAAAAGCCAAAAAGTCATTGCAGTCCGCCGTATTACAGTCAAAAGAAATGGTCAGAACTTTCCAACAAAACATCTTATCCTTACATTTGACACACCTGTATTGCCAAAATCCGTTAAAATAGCTTATATAAACTGCCCAGTAAAACATTTTATTCCTAATCCACTACGCTGCTTTAAATGTCAAAAGTTTGGCCATACAATAACGGCTTGCCGAGGAAAACAAATCTGTGCACGTTGTTCTATTCCAGATCACGAAAGCATCTCTTGCAATTCTACCATAACAAAATGCCACAACTGTGATGGTGATCATCCATCGTATTCCAGAACATGTCCTCATTTTAAGCAAGAAAAAGAAATCCTGACGGTTAAAATAACAAAAAACCTCTCTTTCCCAGATGCTCGAAAAATAGTCACGGACAGACCAAAACCAAATCTCTCTTATGCATCTGCACTTAATTCCTCCATCTCTCCTTCCCAAAAAACAACCTCTGCCATAAATAATCTTACATCAACTACAGCAAAAACTCATGTTAATAATGAATTAATAACAATTAAAAAAAGTGACTGGCTTGAACTTCTTGCAATTAAAAAATCTTGGGAGAATGCCTTATCCTCCCCTGCCATATCACAGGCAACTACTAGTTCAACTCCTGTGCAAGAGATTCACCCAAATCCACCTTACGCAACTATTATTAGTGATGAACAAAGAAATACACCCCCAGTTTCTAAAAATAATTCATTAGATGAAAAAATTACATCAAATAATAATAATAATATATCATTATCAACAAAAAACAATTCTTCCCCGGTAAATACGAATGCAAAAAGTGCTCGGGAAAATAAAAAATTGATGAAGAAGTCAAATGATAAGGAGAAAATAAAAGAATCCAAATCTAGCAAATGTGCTCGCCTACTAGCCAATAAAAGAGATCAAAATATCGTATGTTCTGCAAATCGACCACTTTCACAACAAGATTTTTTGAAAGATTCTCGAAAGAAAAATCCAAATGATGATTGTGAAGATAGTGACTCACTTCTTAAAGTTCATCCATCTGAAGATATGTCCACCAGTGAAGTTGATGATTCCTTGCTCCCTCTGTAGTCATCCGCTTCTGACATTTTTTACACTTTTACTGTTTTAGAGTTTTAAATTTATGGCTGCATTTATTTCCTGGAACTGCAGAGGAATTTTGAACAAGTCTTCAGAACTAAGAGACCTTATTTATAAATATCAGCCAACTTGTATTGCACTTCAAGAGACATATCTTAAAACTGATAAAAATAATATTTCTAATTACCAAATTTTTAGCAAACATCATATGCAAAATAGAGCTTCTGGTGGCGTTGCAATTCTTACAGCGAGTAATATCCCATCCATGCCTTTGATTCTGAACACTAATCTTCAAGCAGTGGCAATCCGAGTTCAGATGCAATCCCTGATCACTATTTGCAGTCTCTACTTGCCTCCCAACGAAACAATTATTCAAACAGATCTGAATATCTTGATTTCTCAACTCCCATCTCCATTCATTATTTTGGGAGACTTCAATGGTCATAACACTTTATGGGGCAGCTGTAATTCAAATACACGAGGTCAACAAATCGAACAACTGCTTGTTGACCATAATTTATGCCTTTTAAATACTGATGAAAAAACACATTTTCATTTACCAACGCGAACCTTCCATTCAGTCGATCTGGCTATTTGTTCTCCAACACTTCTGCCTTTTTTAAATTTAACTGTTGACAATGATCTTTATAATAGTGACCACTTTCCTTTAATTATTACAGATAGTAGACACAGTACTACTGGCTCTTACCATCCCCCTAAATATGTCTTAAATGCAGCGGACTGGCAGAAGTTCACCTCTCTGGCTAATATTGATTCTCATATAATTAAATCTTCAACTACTGAGGAAGCATTAAATCATATTGTCAATACTATAATAGACGCAGCAGACAATTCTATTCCAAAAACGTCTGGCATTCGAAGAAAACAAAACAAGCCCTGGTGGAATGCCGATTGCCAACAGGCATACAAAAAACAGAAAAAGGCCTGGAGTATTTTCCGAAGACATCCCACCACACAAAATTTTATCTACTTTAAAAAGACCAGAGCAGAATCCAGAAAAATTCAACGACGCAGTCGAAAAATTTCTTGGCGAAACTTTGTCTCTAATATCACCTCTAAAATATCCAGTCGCCATCTGTGGAACAAAGTAAAAAGAGCTTCAGGTGTTTCTCACACTAATAGTGTTTCTATTTTAGTTCATAACGGAAATACAATTTCATCCGTAAAAGATATTGCAAATTGCATTGCCGCAACTTTCGCGCATACTTCTAGCAGCCAAAATTGCACTCCTGAAATTTTGAATTACAAAAAAAATGCAGAAAAACAAAACTTAAATTTTAATTCTCGGACTACTTTGCCGTACAACTGCGATCTAACGTTTCTGGAATTGCAATCATGTTTGCCTAGTGTCCACAACTCTTCTCCAGGACCGGACAATATTAGCTATTCCATGATCAAACATTTAACGGTCGAGTCTCAGAAAAAAATATTGCTCTTCTACAATCGTGTTTGGCGCGAACAAAACTTTCCTACTATTTGGCAAAACGCAATAATAATTCCATTGTTGAAACCAGGGAAAGATCCTCAAGACCCGTCAAACTATCGCCCCATTGCTTTGACCTGTTGCCTCTGTAAATTACTTGAGCGTATGATAAATCGCAGACTAATTTATTACCTGGAAAACAATAACTTTCTTCATCCATCTCAGAGTGGATTTAGAAAAGGTCGTACCACCACTGATAATCTTCTAGCCCTTGAAACAGACATCCGCCTTGCATTTTTACAAAGAAAGCATTTAGTTGCCATATTTTTTGATATCGAAAAGGTATACGATCGAGCCTGGAGGTACGGGATTTTGAAGGATTTGCATGATCTTGGACTAAGAGGAAACTTGCCTATTTTTATAAAGAACTTTTTAAAATTCCGAAAATTTCAAGTTAGAGTGCAGTCCCAATTTTCAGACTTCTTCATCCAAGAGGAAGGAGTTCCTCAAGGTAGTGTTTTAAGTGTGACACTTTTTATTTTAAAAATCAATAACATTTTAAAACAGTTATCGCCTACTGTGAAAGGCCATTTATACGTTGACGACCTATATATTTCATGCACCGGAATAAATATGAATTTTATACAAAGACAATTGCAGATTGCAGTTAATAGCATTACACAATGGTGCAATAATAATGGTTTTAATATTTCTACATCAAAAACTGCGGGTGTTCACTTTTGCCTGAAAAACAATTTACACTCTAACCCAGAAATCAAATTAAATGATGTCATCATTCCATTTTTAGACGAGATCCGGTTCTTAGGCATAATATTTGACAAAAAGCTAACTTTCCTCCCTCATGTAAAATTATTACGGAAAAAATGCGAAAGAGCTATGAATGTTTTAAAAGTCTTGTCATCTACAGCTTGGGGAGCGGATAGAAATTCTTTGATTAAAATATATAAAGCCATGGTGCTCTCTAAATTGGATTACGGCAGCGAAATTTATGGATCTGCCAGAAAAAGCGTCTTAAGAAAACTGGATCCTGTTCATCACACAGCACTCAGACTTTGTTCCGGAGCTTTCAGGACATCTCCTGTTAAAAGCCTTTATGTCGAATGCAACGAACCCTCTCTTGATGTAAGAAGACGAATGCTGTCTTTGAACTATTATTTTAGAATTCAGTCAAACATGAATAATCCATTTCATAATTTTAAAATTCGCCCTTATTTAAATAGACTGCAAGCGGCTAGAAAGTCGTCCATACCAGTGTTTTTTACAAGAGTCCAAAACTTCCTTTCAGAAAACCTGATGAATCTACAAGTGACGCCTCATCTGACAAATGTCTTTCCACCTTGGAAAAATCTTAATATGCAATTTTTAGACCTGTTCAATACTTTTAACAAATCTGAAACATCAGAAGTTATTTATCAACAAATTTTCCTTGAACACAGACAACAATATAAAGACTTTCTTCCAATTTATACCGATGGGTCAAAATCATTTAATCATGTCTCTTTCGCAGTTATCTTCCCAGATACAGTAATTTCTTTTAAGCTTCATAACTTCTGTTCTATTTTTACAGCAGAAATGACTGCGATTTTATATGCATTAGAAGAAATTTCTGGGAGACCGGAAAAAAAGTTTATTATTTATACTGACTCTCTAAGTGTTTTACAATCACTAAAATCGTTTAACCTCCATCCTCATAATCATCCTTTGGTTTTCCAAATTCTAGATATTTTTAGCAAACTAACTTCCAGTGATTTTACTATTTTGTTCTGTTGGATACCCTCTCATGTAGGAATTCTGGGCAATGAGGAGGCAGACAAGGCCGCTAAATTGGCAAGCATTCCGGTGATCTCATCTATTTCTCTGGATGACATAAATAAGCACATTAAAAACCTCCTCTATTCAGAATGGCAAGCTCAGTGGGACCTTGAAACTAACAATAAACTGCATATTATCAAACCTCATATACAACCATGGACTTCATTACCGAATCGAAAAGCAAATACAGTATTTACCCGTTTACGTATTGGGCACACTAGATTCACCCATCTCCACTTGTTGCTTGGCGAACAACCACCTCAGTGTTCTAAATGTAATTGTCAAATGTCTGTCCAACATATATTGTCAGAATGTCCAAATTTCAATGCTCAGCGTTTGCACTTTTTTCAAAACACGGACACTCCATTACCTTTCTTACTTGGTAAGACACCACATGCTCAATTTTTCGCCTTTTTGAAATCAATAGGTTTTTATCCACATATTTAAGTGTTCTTCAGCTTTTTCTTAAAAAAAGTTTTTTCGCTTTTTTATCTATATATATAATATAAAATTTTACATTTGAATCCTAAAAACAAAACACAGTTTGGCGCAGCATAGTCAAAATCATGGCTCTTGTGCCAATAAAATCCAAATCTTTTAAAGCAAATGGTACTGGTCGAGGTTTAAAAAATACCGGTTTGTAATTAGGTTTCATTTGAAGACGGCAACAAAACTTTTCCAGTTTCCCGATACCCGGAGAAAAAATTTTCTCATACTTTTGAAGCAAGATATTTAATTTATTGGTTTGAGAATTACAATTTTCAACCCGAACTGCTTTAATTGAGCTCCAGTCTAATTGGAAATTTCTCAACCATTCACGACCAAAAACTGCGTTTACTTTTGCATGTACCAAATAAATAATTTCTGTATTAATTTGATCTTTGTATTGAATTTGCACCACTGCTTGCCCAGCTGATGTTATCATAGAATTATCGAAATTCCTAAGCAATAATTTGGTAGGCTTAATGGCTACATCCGGACAAAGTTTCTTAAATTCATTCACATTCATACAACTAATAGCAGCTCCAGTATCTAATTCAAATAAACATTTATTCCCTTCAACAAAAATTTCTAATAAAATCTTATCCCTTGCATGTCGTGGTGATTTAACGCTATTAACTGGTACAGTTTCAGAACAAGATTCTATTTGTTTAACTGTTTCGTTTTGAGCGGTAGACTTTTGCCAAATGCCCGTTCTTTAAGCAGTTCCTACACTGAGTGTTCTTGTGCTTACATTCGTGAGCTAAATGTTGAGTACTATCACATCTGTAACATTTCCAAAATTTATCAAACTTCTTTGTAGGTTCAAATTTCTTAAATTTAGAAAAATCTTTTTTGCTAGTTTTATCTTGCGAACTATGTAATTTTTTTATCGATACCATTTGATTCTGAATTTCGCTCACATCTCTCTGAGCAGATTCCATTGCGAATGCAATGCTCTTAGCTTTATCGTATGTTAACTTATCCTCTGCTAACAGCTTTTTCTGTATACTTTCGTTTTTGAGACCCATCACTAATTTATCACGAAGCATCGTACTTAAATTGTTCCCAAAGTTACAGTGTATCGACAGTTTTTGTAATTCGGCACAATAATTTGCAATGGACTCACCTTCAAATTGCTTCCTCTTGTAGAAACGAAACCGCTCTGTCATCTCTAGTGGCTTAGGATTCAGATGTTCCGAAAGTAATTTTACGATATCTTGATAAGTCAATGCTGAAGGAATGTTCGGAGTGGCCAGATTCTTTAACAATTTATATGTTGTTGCTCCCATAAGGCTTAAAATAGCAGGGACTTTTATTCGATCTTCGATCCCATTAACAACGAAGTAAGATTCTAAACGTTCCACATAACTGGACCAGTCTTCCACAGACGCATCATAAGATTCAAAATTTATGTTCGAAGATCCCATCCTCGTCGCCAACTCTTTTGTTGTGTATGTCAGGTAGGCCGAGAGACGATACAATTCGTTTTACATACACAGAAAAAACATTTATTAGCATTAAGATACACAGGCACGAACGAGCATAACAACAACTACAACGAGCAAGTACAACACAAAAACTACGTCACACAGGTTCTCTCATCTGGCTGTTGCCAGATACATAACAGCAGCTAAATGCATTTTCATATTCTATGATTTCCTGAGTATTTTCAACCTGTTTCACATTTAATTTTTAAATTTTAAGTAATTGTATAAGCTTTTATTTTTTAAATTACGTATGTATCTGAAATTATTTTAACTGTTATTAATTGTTCTTTTTCTATTTTCAGGAAAAGTTCATGAACTTAGATTATCCAATAGAGAATATGCTCTCAACTAGTTGTAAAGAATTAGTTGTTTTAAATCAAGATAATTTGCACTACAAAAAAAGAGCGGTACATTGAAAATCTTATTGTACCAATAAAAATTGTAAAAGACTTTTGTTTTGTTGTAATTATTTTGCAAACTATTATTTTTCCTTCTAAATGTATTGATTATTTTCAATAAATATAAATTTGGCTGGTAAGAGATTTAGATAGAAATCATTTTAATATGTTAAACATATATAGCATTTAATTTGCATAAAAATTATTCACATTTAAAAGTTAATTTGTGTGCAGGAATATTCCAGTTTAATAGATATAAAAAATTCAAACTTTTAAGAGTTGCTTTAGAGAAAACTTAGTTTGCTTTCTTGATGCATCCAGTAAAAAGAAAGGAAGAATCCAGTATAAGAGATATGAATATATATTTAAATAATATCCCCTCACACACACCCTCTTACTTCAGCAGTGAACATCACAATATATTGAAATTATCCTGCAGGAGCAGCATGAAATATGCATATTGTCAAAACTTGTGACTCGAAAAATATCAACCCTGATAAATGTATTGCTTATCTTTTATGCGTTGTTAAAGAATATGCAAATTGATCTATTAATGCAAAGTAAAAGTGAGATGAGTTTGGTATGCCCGAGATAAATATATGGAACATTAGAGAGATTGCTTTAATAACATTTAGAGTAAAGCCTCCTAAGTATGTAATGCATTTGATGATCATTCTAGTTAATATTTTACTTTTTAACTAGCTTTTGAATTATCTGCAAAAAAGATGTTATTTTACTGTATTGAATCATGATTCATTGTAATGAGTAATTATGTTAGCTGCTAAAATCCAACATGATGATATTTGAGTTTAGAAGCTGATTGTATTTCTCTGTTGTATGTTTTAAATATCCTTATCAATTTTAAAATTACAACTTGTTAGACCCATGACAAAATTTTTGTTTTAAAAAAAATATTTCTATAAAGTTTTTTAAAACCTATTTTTCAGAATCTATAATTTAATGATTTGCTGTTACTGTATTAAATTTCACCTTACCCCTATCTTGCCGATAAAATCTGTGTGTGCATAAGGGTTAAACCTGATTGACATTAATGTAAACCATTGAAGTTAAGAACATAAAATTTGGAAAGTTATTTTTTATTATAAGCCCACTAAGAATGGATTTTTTTTAGAAATTTAAAAAAGTCTGCATTCCTTTCAATATCAAAGTATATACCACAAAAATTATTTTTATGCCATCAAAGATTTTTTAAAAAAGAAACTATTGCTGATTGAACTTGAGAAGTTTTGCAAAATTCATTTGTTGCTTTGTAAGAATATAATAATGTTTAATAATATGGGAAAACAGGTACTTAATATCCATGCTAAAAAAGAAAACATACAAGATTTGCCTGCCAGTTTGAAAGAGTCATCATTACTGTTGAATAAAAGGAATGCAGAAAAATAAATCGAGTCTGTAAACGTCCAATTGAATATCTGACCTATTTCGATTAATTATATTTAAAAACAGTTGAAAATCGAATTTTGATGGGCTTTAAAACTTCTTGCATCATAATCGACACCTGATGTGCAATGTTATCAAATACATTTTCACATATGTTCACTGAAAGCGAAATAGCTAAAAAATATGTGTTAGGCCATAAAAAAAGGGTAATTTCTTTGTTAAAGATATGTTCTATGAAACTGATGGTGGAGAAATCTGCATAAATTAAGGAAAATGTTTAAATAAAAAAGTAATCTTGCTTTGTAATGTTTTTTTGGGGGGTGATCATTAAATAATTTCATTGCATTATGCTCAATATTGTATCATTGCATATGCTCATTGAATGCTCAAAAGCACACGAGTGCTTTTGAGCATTCTTTTCTATCTTGAAAATATATAGAGAGAATTTTTTCCCCACAGATTTCAATGGCAGTCATGTTAAGAATTCAGTGAACCACATGACCTTCCTGGGAGGAGCTAGCCGCCAATCATGTAAATATCACGTGGTCTCGGTGCTTGTTTACATATATTTTTTTCGGCAGAAGCAAACTTCACACTCCCCACCCTCCGAGGGTCATCTTGGCTCTCGCTCTTCCAAAATAAACCACAGTGCAGTTTTCCAAACCCATCATACTATGGAGAACCCATGTGCCTTTAATTATATTATCTAATAAACTTCAGAAAAACTACCCGTGTCTTCAAGTTATTTAACCAATGAACAATTATTTTCACTATCACATAAATTATTGCTGTATCTAGAAAAGCAATAATAATTAAATTTAATAACAAAATGCTTCCAAATAATGATGCTATCATTTATCCACCATTGTTTTCAAAATTATATTCAGCATAATTACTGTATTTATTTTGATTATTGTATCATTTTAGCATTGGAATTTAAGGAATGATAGTGGAAATAAGATTAAATATTGATTTTCAGTTGCAAATCATTTTTATAGATACATAGAAAAATGTTGCAAAAAGATTTATTTTCCAATAATTATGAGTATTTAAATAGGTAATGAATCAATGTGTATATCATCAATAGTATATCCTCGCAGAAAAGTAGGCAGACATTTGTTAATAGTATGGTAGTGTTACTTAACATACGACAGTTTTAAGATACATAATAGCAAGAAAATAAAGTATTTGAAACCAAGTAAATTATTATATTCTTATAAGATAAAATTTTACACTAAAGCATGATATAAACACTGCCACAAATCACCGAAAAAAGAATGATAAACTCAAATAAATAACAGGAATGATTTAACAGAAATATCACATTTTTAATGAAAATTTTTAACAGAATATGATAATTAACAACTTGTACAATATATATATATATATATTTAAATAACAATATATTTTATATAAAAAAATTATGTGACAACATAGCATCTTTTATTATCATATGAACAATTTATCTTTGTTATTTTTGCATTTAATTTCATTTTGATTACACACATTATAATTAACCCTTTGCACTCGAGGGCTCCGGAGCGGAGCCATTTAAAACTGGTCTTCGAACTCGAGGGCCCTGCTACGGAGGCAATGCAAATAATTTTCAGTTTTTAAAGAAAGAACTTCTATCATTGTTTAAAAACTGAAAACTGTTTGCATTGTCTCCATAGAGGAGCACTCGAGTTCGAAGACCAATTTTAAATGGCTCCACTCCGGAGCCCTCGAGTGCAAAGGGTTAAAAATATTCTGGCAATTTTAGAGCTAAATTTTTTTCACCCCAAATTTTCTTATAAAGGTTGTACAAACTGCTCTTGAACTTTGATCATTTGAAAATCAAAGTTTATGCTTGCATTTATCAGTGAAGATTCAATCCTATAGTATAAAGGGGATCAACCAGAAACTGAAGTGGGGGGGGGGGGCATGATTTGAGCTTCATAAAATCTGCTGAATTATAATTTTTATGAATAATGTGCAAATTTTTCATCCAATTGAAAATTAATTCTTAACAATGCTGATTTTAAATGGGATTTTTATATTAAAATTGCCACATATAAAAAAAAAAACTATTTTATGCTTCATACATGTGGACTTGACAATTACTTACTACATCTACTATTTCCTCAAATATTCAAAATATTGACTTAAAATTTTAATATAACAATAAACTGGAATGTTGTCATACATATGAAAATTTTGCATTTTATTAACCAAATAGATAAAAATTTATCATATCTACTTTTATTTCCTCTAATTTTAATATAATTCTAAACTTAATAAGTTTTTAACAATTTAGTTGAAAATTTTCCACATTATTAGCATAAAATTAAATGTTTCTACCTGAATTTCAATGTTATTTTAACAGAAATGCAAATAAAAAAAAATCCTCTGTAAATATTATGCAGAGAAAATAAAATTACTAATAAATGCTGCAAGTTTAAATGGGATAAGTCTAAATTATATTGATATTCACCAAGTTTAGGCCATCTCCAAAATGCTTTCTTGAATTTAAAATTTGACTGAGAAATTCAAGTCTGTTCTTAACATGGCTAATGTTGAAAGATAATTTGCTCAAACAAACAAACAAAAAATGTGTACAAATCCAAAGATATTTTGATCATGTAATGTAAGACTGCATATTAAACAATTTTTATTGAATGAATGTCCCAAGGAATTTTGTCTTTTTCCATTTTTAATTAATTAAAAAAGCCCTGTTAAATATGTTTTACCTAATGAGACAGGTGGATTTTTCTTTTCTATTTGTGCTATTGTAAAATGAACTTATCAATGATTGTCAATAAAAGATTCATATTTGATTTATCAGAAAAAATGCCAAAAGACATGAATAAAAGCCCTTTTAAAATTATTTTTCTTTTATATAATAGATTATAGTACGGTTTCATAAATTACTAAGTCATGTCACCAAAGTAAAAAAATACTTCATATTAGCAATTCAATAAAAATTAAATTAACATGATTAATTTAATTCTATGTACATCACAAATGTACTAAAATTATTTCACTTACCACCACTGATTCTATTTTCTTATAAACCTGTACTCATAAAAAATATATAGAAAGAATTAAACAAATATTAGTCCTTTATAGAAGATTTCTCTCCCATATTGCTCTCAACATCTCGCCTTTGTTTCGCTTTTTGATGCTCTGCCATCATTTCTAATTGGCGGACTCTTGTGTAAGCGGCAGAACCGAGAAGAACGATGGAGTTGCTCAGCCACCAAAGGGTCGATTTCTTCTCGTTGAACCACATTACTGCAACTACTGTCTGTGCACAGGCCTTGGCTGTTCCACTGATGTTATGTGTCAGTGGTGAAGTTACCTACAAATATTCAGTGCAGAACATATCTCTTTGTTTTCAATTGCAAGAACATTATTCAACAAGCACATTTAAATACAGTAAAAGCTCTTTATTCGCGGGGTATATGTTCCATAAATATGCCACGAATACAGAAACCGTGAATACAGAAGGGTCATTTATATGGGATTATAGGGGATACATTCCTGGGTGACAAAATTTAAATTATATATTATATATATATATATATATATATATATATATATATATATAATAAATTATTATTTCCTGTCTATTTATTTTTCTTATTCATATTTCCGGTGGATTATTGTATTCTATTGAGTCGTCCATTCCGTATTCGTATCATTTGCTCCAATCTTTAATCGTTACATTAAAATGGATAAAATAGTCTTTGAGATCTGTCTTCTTTGCTTCAGATTCAAATGAATCTTCGGACTGAGGTGAGTAAATTATCATTTCTTAATCGTCAGTTCTACCTTATTTCTCAGTCGTTAATTCTACAAATATACTTTATTCATTGAGTCATAAGGTTGCTTTCATTCTGTTAGTTTACATTGTCAAAAACACCGATCGCGGGGAAGGCGGCTGATGTCAAAGTCCTCGGCGATATCATTTAACAACAAACTTTAAGCAAAGTTCTAATGAGATCTATTTCACTTCTTTTATGAGTCTATTTGACTGCATTTACAAAGGATATTGGGTTGGATACCAATTGGAATCCTTTTATTATTATGTACGTACTCATTAGATCCGCGAGTAAAGAAATTTTTAGCGGCGCATATAGGAATTGGGTCGCCTTTTTGAATCCGCGAATAGTGGAAACGCGAATGAAGGAAGCGCGAATAAGGAGCTTTTACTGTATATGAATAATTAAAATTCTTCAGTACATTTTTTTCTTCTGTTTATTCACTTGCATTTTCCATAATGCTGAAAGATTGTTTGTGATTTATTTTGGTTTTAATCAAAACTTGTAACTCTTTTTATTTCTCGATCGATTTTTTAAAATTAAATATTTTTATCTTGAATCATTAGTATTGGATGCTTTTAATTCTATTCCTTTATTTAATTCATTACTTAGCATGTTTATTTAATAAGAAAATTAAAATGTTGGGTTATGGCTTTCTAGAAAAACAATATTTTAATTTTAAAAAGTAGTAAAGAAGCCCTAACTTAAAATGGAACATGCGAAATATATAATTTGAAGTTTTATTGAATTTAAAATGTGTGCAAAACATTGTTGTTATTACTATTTATTAAAAACATTACAGCAGTTTTTTAAGTCATTTTTTCTTGCTGTACATATATTTACTCCAACATTATTTTCATTTAATTTTTTTAATAAACTTGTTCCATTATAGTACCATATACGAATTTTTAAACATTGCACATTCATACATAATGTAAAAAGGGTTGCCACATCAATGGGTATTTGAAGAAAATCGTTTTTAAAAAACAGAAATTTTTCATAAAAACTGGGGAAGTACTTAGAATTTTAAGTTTCTTAGGTTTTTTCCCCTCATTCTAAAAATTGCCGATTCGTACAGATTAAAAGATCACAATAATCATAGCTTCCAAAAACGAAACAATATCATTCGCGATTCCTTAATGTGGAAACTCACCCCCTTCTACTCGTTCTCAATATTGTTCTTATTTTGTCCAGTTTCGATTAGGGATATAGTTATTCTTTTCCTAATTGGCTAATGAGCATGCGCGTGACTTCTATAAATGCATGAAAGAATAGAATGTATTTCTCTGGTAGGAATAACAGCGGGTTGGATTTTTTTCAATGGTTCGTTTGATATTTTTGAAACTGTGAACGTATTTAAAATAGATTAGATAATTTTTTAAAACATTGAGCTACTTAAAATCTTGATTTAAAACGAATGGATAAAAAAAAGGAACCTGGTTTTCCCGAATAGATTCGAGAATTTCAATAACATCCATGTCGCACTGCTCACTTTGTATGAAGATAATAAACTTAAATAATATGGGAAAACAGATAATTGCAAGTCACGCTTAAAGAAAACTTGCAAAACGGTACTTTTCTGTTTGCCCGGGTCTCAACTGTCGCCAATGTTACATTGGCGACATTTGCGCCCGGCTAACGCGAAGCAAGTCGTCAAATGAAAAAGCAAACGTCTCCAATGTGACCCAAACGCGAGCCAAGTCGCCAAGCGAAGCGCGCTGTAAAAACATGTTTGAGCGTTAAATTTTGCGGAATTCTGCATTTTTTGGCGATTTTTCGCTTTTTACGGCTGACGGTTATCTGGCGATTTTTAGCTTCTACCGGCTAACGGTTATTTGGCGATTTTTGGCTTCAACCGGCTAACGGTTATTTGGCGATTTCTCACTACGATAGGCAAACGGAATAGTACCTGCAAGATTATGTGCCAGTTCAAGAGTCATTGCTGTTGTTGAACTTAGTATTTAAAGCCCTGTATTGACGGCGAGTGTCCCCTTTCTCCTCACTTGTGGTTTTTCCGGGGTGAATTGTTGTTCGCTCATTTTATCGACAATTACGAGCGGTAAGTAATTGTCTATAAAATGAAGGAGCTCCTAACTGAAGTCCACTGCCAAGAGTGGTCCTAGAATAGGCCACATGGTAGATTTGCAACCATGTCTTTAAATGTTGGGAATAAGTCAAAATTCTCCTATTTATATCGACAGCATCCACAATCGGGGTTCAAATTTTTCGAATCTAGTTATTTCGATGCAGTCACACAAGAGCAGAAATCCAAAACGATATACTAATCAGATGACTCTTATTTGCATATCACTGGAGAAGATGAATTTTTGTTTATCGCCGTACATATAAATAAGAAGTCAAATGTTAGATATATAGATAAAAAGATCGACTGAACTTTTGAGATGTTGGTCGTCGTTGTGTGTATTTCAAGTAGATGTATGTCATTTGATAAGTATGTTTTTACTTTTCATTGTGGTTCCGAGATGTAACCACGTTTAAATAAATTTCAAGTTATTCTCTAATCATCATCATGTGAATCTCTTTCTTAATAGATAAATGCAATTTACTAATTAGGCCAAATTTATCTTAAGATTAAATACAATGGGCCTTCCCTACTAGCACACAAATATTGTACAATATTGTATGACATTGATCAATATTCGCAATAGTGCAATCAATATTCGCAATAATATATAATATCGTACAATATTGCATAATATAGTACAATACACTGAGCTATCTGGGTTCAGAGGAATACAAGAAAAATCTGACACATCAAATTTAATGCCTGAAAATAAACCAATTTTGAACTTTTTAGTTCAAGCAGAATCATTTAAAACTGAAATTTTAAGGACATTAAAACTTGTTGCACTACATTTGCTCTTAAATGCATTCAATGATGTATCAGAAATATTTAACATATGTTCATTGAAAGTGAAATAACTAAAAAATGCAAGTTTGGGCCATAGAAAAATGTCATGTTTTGTTTGTTACTGATTAGCTTCATGGAACTGATGGGTGAAAAATTTGCAGAACATGATGTACATTAATTGTCAAAAATGAATAAATAAAACAAAAAATAGTAATATTGCTTTTATAACATATTTTTTAAAGTAATTACTGAATGATTTGAATCATGGTATAAAAATGTTTTGTGTTTAATTTTGCCAAATCCTTAATTTTGTGTGATTTACAATTTAAGAGCATAAGAGGTAATATAATCTAATTAATTAGTTGATTAATCTAATTAAGAGCATAAAAGGTAATCTATCCACTCCTTCAACACATACATTTTGTTTTGCTAAATTTTAGATAATAAACAGAGATAAATTATTTACTACAATATGTCAACATAATTTTTTTTTTTAATATGCTGCTAATTCAAATAAGGTTAAATCGATGTTTCCTTTTCATGTTTTTTACACTCCATCAATCCTACTCCATAAAAACTAGTACATAAAAGCTATTCATTCATTTTTTCATATCTTGAATATACGTACAGGGTAAACACAGGAGAATTTTTTCACAATTTTAAGTGGCAACCTTAGCAATATTGTTTTGTATAATTTTTATAATACTTGATAGCTACGATCTCTTTTGTAAAATTAATATGTAAAGATGTGCTAATCCCTTACCTTAATCTGAAGTCCAGTAACATATCCTATCGCAAATCCAAATGTGCCACCAATAGTCATTAAGGTCCAAAAGTAAGAGTCAGTCAATAATTCAAAATCAAAAATGCTCGACATCTCACCAAAGACTATCATAAGAGGGATAAACAATATAATGGCATTGATATTGTTATAAAATGTCAAAAGCCAAATGCTCCCATCAACAACGGGGAGAATTTTCTTCATGTAAATGGAATACAAAGAAACAAAGAAGCTAGCAGAAACACCATAAAGTACGCCTTCTATCGATAAAGAGCCTGCAAAATAAATATAATACTTTTTTAATCAAAATATGGCAAGATTTACTATCAGATCTTTTAAAAGTCATCCCCATAACTTAAAAATCCGTATTTTCTTCATAAGCATAATAATAAAGATGGGTAAGACAAACAAACATATTTTAGACAAAATACATAATTTACCAATGTTTACTGCTATTGTTGTCATAAATGCAACAAAGAGCAGATATTCATGCATTAAAACTATTGCATTCTCCAAGAAAAAGTTTTCCTAACATTTAAGGAATTAAACATGATGACTTCACATTCAACCCAAAGAAAATACTGCAATTTCCACAAAACATACAAAAATTAAATTTCAAATTTCCAAAACAAAAACACAAGAAAATTTTATTTCTATTAATTTATTTTATAATACCCACATTTTACTATCTATTGTTTTTTTTAACTATGTCTTGTATAGCCATGCAAATAAAAAAATCTTATGATTCAATTTTAATAAAAATAAAGGGAGAATTAAATCATATGTCTAATTTAAATTTAATTCCAAATTATTACATGATGAACATTATTTCTAGATAGTTTCAAATGCACACATATGAAAAAAGCTAATATCAAACACTATTAATGTTTTATATTTAATTAGCATGTATATTAAAATACACATCATAAATAATTTTCATAACAAATTCTTGGATTATAAAAAAGCTTATTATTTATTGTTATACATGTTAATTCAATGGGTAAAAAATATCTGAAAGAAAGAAAAAATTGAAATAATTTACTGTTTCTGAAGTCTTCCATTAAGAACTCACTTAAAATAGAAAATTAAAACAAAGATAAAAACACACATATTTTACACTACAAGTCAAGAGTACTGAAAGTCTGAGAAATGTCACATTTTTTCAAGAAACAAACTCACAAAAAAGATTTTTTTATTATTATTATTATTTAAAGTAATATATTTTTATTTCAATATGTTAAATTAGTTTAAAGGCCAGATATAATTAAGTTATCAAACAAAAAAGTTATTTAATTTCGAAAAGAATAAAACACACACAAAAAAATTTGAATTTTTAAAACATCAAACATATTTACCCATACTATATTAGTGCCAAATATATTAAAGAATTACTGTTAAATTCCATAAAGTAATTAAACAAGCACATGGTTTATAGCATTTTGTTCAGTCTACTTTCATACAGAATATTAATAGGTAGATACATTTTTAAAGAGGAATATAACTGGAACCTTTTTGCCTCAAGATAAATAATATATATAATTTTCTTTTAAATAAATTCAAAAATCAAGACATTATCTGCATTACTATTTATAAATAATGATTAATGTTCTATCTTTGTTCACTTAATTTTAATTACTATTGAAATATTTAAATTACTTTAAAAACATGATTGAAAAAAAAAAATTTAAAGTTTGGTTTTACATTAAATTCTAATGCTTATATCCATTTTCATCAATTTACAATATTGAATGCAATTTCTTTTTATCTAAATGTATAGCAAATATTATTACATTAATAATATTTAAATACATTGCATTAAAATAATTCAATTCACTATATTTAATTACAACTACAGATATTAAATTAATGTCATATGAACAAGTTAATTTCTTACAATAAGGAAGATTTAAAATTTCACATGAGCCTTTTTTGTGTTGCTTTTGTGTCTTATGGCACTTTATAAGACTGCTGTCAGTTATATGCCAGTGATTTAAGCTGAGTGAGCACCTCTTGTTTTTACAGTAGTGCCATCTAGGGCCAAGAGTACAACTTAGCTACTTGCACATCACAACCTATTTTTACAAGGTGGATTTCATTAATGCATTTTATTCACTCAATCACAGGTCGTCATTTAGACCTGAATCAGAGAACGATCACCTCTGAACTAGAACCCCCAATGTATTACTCTCGACATGGAGGACTTTAAGACCACGACAGATTTATACATGCGCCAGCCATCACCATACATGGGGAGTCTTCAGATGGCAGTTTTGAACTGGCAACCTAATGGACATGAGTCAAACACCCTACCAACCATGCTATCCTGGCCTAATATGTTTAAAAATACATTCAGCTCATCCTGGCCTAATATCCTAATATGTTTTTTTATAAAATACATTCAGCTCATTAACATTACACATAAAGAGTAATTTATTCTTTTCTGCGTATGATGAAAAATTCTTACCAGCAGTTCCTTCTTCATTCACACCTAAAGCAAATCCAAAAATGATGAATACACAGCACATAATAGATTGAAAAGATACTTTTTGATGCAGCACAGTAAATGTCAATATCTAAAACAAAGAAAGAAATAATGAAAACTAGAAACACACAGATGCAAATGATAATACAATGACTGAAAAATAACTACATTATTCATTTCAATTTTCATTCATTACTTTTTAAAATATCCATTGAGACTAATAGTCTTATGATCAAGAATTCCTATTTTACAGAGGTTTTTTGACAATATATTTTATATTTTAAAATACATTTTAACATGTTATTTTGAGAAAAACCATTTATAATTTTATATTTAACTTTTATGATAATTTTTTTATATTTAAACAAAAATTAAAATCTAGTAAATTATAGTCTAAACTCAAATAATAGAGGCTATAATTCTTAGTTAAACTTTTTTTTCTATCACATAATGATTAATGTAGATTTGAGCAATCATTTATTTTTTATTCATTACAGTTCTCAGATGTAACAAAATAAGATTTATTTCATACTCTCATGTTTTTTAAAAGATTTTCAATGAATAGAAAGGCTTTAAATGTGTGCTACTCTTTCCCATACTAAATAAGGAGACAAAAAAAATAATCATACTCAATAAGATTGATTTACATAAAAGTGATATTTCAAACTTTGAATATTAATTAATTAATAATAATTAATACAGAAAAATCATATTAAGAATAAGATAGTATTAAAATTAAATGCAGATTATGTA
Source organism: Argiope trifasciata (assembly GCA_026543055.1). Taxonomy (NCBI): domain Eukaryota; kingdom Metazoa; phylum Arthropoda; class Arachnida; order Araneae; family Araneidae; genus Argiope; species Argiope trifasciata. The sequence goes on along the minus strand of JAPMOQ010052775.1, from coordinate 702,684 downwards.
AGCTAAAAAGTCATTTAAAATAAAATAAAACTATATATTCCAGTACATTAAACTTAAACTTTTAAAATTTAATTCAGGAATTTTTTTTCCCATTTCTGTAGTTGTAACAATTGGTATTCACACTTTTACTAAATAAGTCGATGGAATAAGTAATTTACAAAATAATGGCATACGTAATTTATTGCAAGTACCTGAATTCCTGATTATAATTCAGGAAAAATTTTGTATCAAAAATATTTCTTACTTATTTGACATATTTTTGTATGCTAAAATATAAATAATATTCTTTTCAATCTTGTAAGGAGCACAAAAAAAATCATGTTTAATTTTTTATACAGCATTAAGAATACACATTGCATATTATATAGAAATATTTCTATTGCATAAGAAAAGAAATGAGAATCATAATAAACATACAGATTTTTTATTATTTATTTCCCAAGTGTTGGTGGGTGTACTAAAATATTTTTCAATTAAAATTTATTATTATTTTAAAGATAAGAGTAAAAAAATACAAAAATTACACAGAGAATAATAATAAATGCTTTTTTTCCAATATTTACAACCTTAAAATCTTGTTCTGGTAATTTTTGTACTTTTTATTCGATGCATATTATTGTAAAAATTAAACAAAAATAAAATGGGACGATAATTTTAACTAATTAGGGGAATGTAAATGCATATAAGAGAGTTGACAACTTTTAGAACCTGCAAGTAAATGCGATAAGGTTGAAAATTGAGGTCGAGTTGAAATTTAGTATAATGGTAGTATGCATTTATAATGTTCACTCACAAAAATATTAAAGCATAAAAACTAGTGAATTTCAATAAAATGGCCCTCAAACTTTCTACATAGCTTATGTACTAATAACGTGTCTCCGTTGCTGAGGTGCGATCAGTCTGGTGGACTGGGCACTGGAGTAGCACTGACGAGACCCAAGTTTGATTTTGAGCTAGTATTTTTTTGCCCTTTTTATTCATTTTCTTTCAATTTATTTCAAATTAATTTAAAATTTTAGAAAGTTTTAATTGGTACATTTTATGAAAAATAGTTATTCTACTGATTCTTGCATCATAATTCGATGTTTAGTAGAAAAGCAATTATAAGTATGAATGCATTTTTAAAAATATACAGAAATACTTAAATTAAATTAAACAACTTAAAGATGGTTTCAATTTATATGATACTCATATATGAAGAAATAATACATGTATTTTTTAATAAATAAATTATATCATCTTTTAAAAGAAAAATATTTATATTCATGCATTATAAATTCTAATTTAATTTTTAAGAATAAAAATAATTATAAATCTAATTTTAACAATAAAAATATTTAAAAATAACTATTTTTATCTTAAAATCATTAAAATTTTTGGTTTTGAAGTTTAAAATTTTTGGATTTTAATAGAGATTATTTATTATAACTCAATGAAATTGTATTTACATCCAGAATTAAAGAGAGCAGCTAAAATAAATAAAATTACCTCAACAAACATTCTAAATATGAATAATTGAAAAGAAAAAGAAGAAAGCAGGTGTTAAGTTATGGAATTCGTAGACAGATGGTTCAAAATGTTTAATAACATGATTTGTATATTGCCTTACTTCCTGAAGAAAAAAAAAATATTCGTTAAAAGTAAATAAAATTTTTTTATTAATTATTTTTTTGTGGATTTAAAGTTTCTCTTGTGCATATTCATTATTTGTAAATTGTGTAAGAAATCAAAATATATCAATACTGTTTGAAATGCTTTTAGGATAATTACCATTATGTTTCTTGTGTGCAATAAAAAACTAATGAAATATCTTTTGACTGTCAATGATTTAATTAAAATTTATCATCATTTAAGTTAAACTTGTAATAATTTTTTCTGCATAAAAATAAAATTATAATTGAAGTCAGTCAATCAATATAACAGTCAATAATATATAACTATAATCATATTTATTTTTTAGGGAAATTTATTTTTAAAACATTTATTTTTGATTGGTAAAAGTGTTACATATTAATTATAACTGTCTGTAAAAACATTTTTTTAAAGAAAAACATTTTTATAAATTCAACTTAAAAAATATATATAATTCAGGTTTTAAGAGAAAAATATTTATTTTTCATATAAAAATCATTATTCTATTTATTGAAATCCTTTTCAAATGGCTAATTTAATTTAATTAATTCTGAATATTTAAAAAAAAAACAATTTTTAATATTAAATTATAATTTGAGAAACAGGAGAATAAATATTTATTTTTATATAAAAATAATAAAAAATATGAATTAAACTGCTTGTAAATTGATAAATTAATTTGAATTAAATTAGAAAGAAAAAAAAAATTAGCCCAGAATCAAATTCAAGTCACATGAATGTTATACCAGTGCCCAATCCACTATACTATTCATGTCTTGGCAACACAGAAACTATGCAGAAAATTTCAGGACCCTTTTCTTGAAATTGACTGGCTATTGCACTTTAATATTTTTGTGAGTAAACATACTAAATCTCAGCCCCCAAAATTTTCAACCTCATGCCCTTTTCTTGTTATTACCAAACGGTACTATATACTTTGAAGATAAGAATATACAATTTGTAGCACTTTTTTTTCTTCCCAAGTTTCTGTATTTTTTTAGGTAAATTTCTCAAAAAACTATTGAACATAACATCTTTCTAAAATTCAAAAAACATTGCTGTTTACTGATAATAAATTTAAGGGCCAAAGACAGCAATATCAATTTCATTTTGTAAATTCTTTCTAAAATTTGACATTTTTTGAAATTATTAATTTTATTTGCATAATTTTTAATAATAGATTTCACTGATGTCATGAAATTAAAATTATTTTGATAGTTTCACAAAGTTTTTTAATCATGTGATTTTTTCCCTACTGAAAGCTACGAAAGAAAGGATTTGCATAAGGGCAATTTGCATGAGGATAAGAAAGTGAAAGTACAATATCACACACACACACAAAAGAATACTCAATTTAAATAGAATATCTATCTATATTTTAAATGGGCTATGATATAATCGCACATTATGTGCATGAACAAAGTCATAGGATAAGATTTTATTAGGAATATACATGTACATATTAAATGACAATGGAATAGGTATAAGATAATTAGAATAAGAATTTACAGAAACAAACTGCACAATTTAACAAACAGAATAGAAAAGATGGAAAGTTACTGAAACTAAACAGCAATGTCCACCACCACCCTTTCTATCTGACATTTAAAAATATTGAAAGAATCAAACATCAAGTTTTACATAAGAAATTCAAATGAAATAAAGAGTGTCCGAAAATTAACTCAAGATTTGAATTAGCCACCCTTCATGCAGCAAAGTATTGCAAAACCTATTCAAAAAACCATTTGGCAGTTTAGGGTTAAAAATGGTATTTCACAAAATAGAACAATGTGTTTTTATTGCTGAACAATACTCTAAAAATAATTAAAATCTGGTACAGATTAAAATATAAGAATCGACCCCCCCCCTCCCCAGATTGTGTGATCTGACATCAATTGATTTCTTTTCATGGAATTATTTTAAGCAAAAGATTTATGCCCACAAGTTATGTACATTGAAGGAAGAAATTCAGTGCTTCGCCAATGGAATTCAGCAACATTTATGCAAATAGTCATGGAAGACTGACAAAAGATTGTGTATATGCCAGCAAAGTCATGAAGGCCATTTGTCCTTTGTGTTATTCTATACATAAGCCTAACTTGGACAGTTTACAATTCAATAGAAATATAATTTTTTTAAGAAATTTTTATTTAATTCAAATCTTAACACATTTTTCTATCATGTAATGCTCCACTTTTACTAACCCTAAGAAGCTATCAGCTGTCAAATGTTTTTTTTTAAAAAAACAGAGTTGCCAACACTTGTTCTGAACAAATTGCAACAAACTCACAGCTTGAATTAATTTTTTCACAGCTAATATTCCCAGCAAATTAGTTGATTACCAAAGATTGTAAGCATATCAATAAAATAGAATATTAAATGAGATTACATCAATTAATTCTAAAAGAAATGTTATTTTTAAATAGCATTTGAACCAACTGAATTTTAGATTAACTGAAGATTAAATAAAGCAATTTAAATTAATAACAATTTCATGTAAATCAGCATATTCATTCAAAAGTAAACTCATTATTCTAATAAACTAATAGTATAACAAAAATAAGAATTTCAAAAAAACATTAAAAACTTACCACATTGAAAACAGTTGTTAAGGATCTGCCTATGTAATAGAATGGAACACCTACATATTTAAGGCACAAGTTATTGAATGTGATCATGGCCACAAAAATAAAAGACAAAGGTAGCACCTAAGGAAACAAAACTGTTGCTATAATATGTTATCACCCTATCACTGCATTTGTCAGTTGACTGTGGACAATTGTTTAGCTATTCCTTTTTCAAAAAGTTACTGTTTAAAAAAAGACATGAATACTGCACAAACGAGTTGAAACAGCATGGCAAATGAACAGATATGGGAATGTACTTTATTCAATGTGCAAGTAAATTTTCTTATAAGTATTAATAAATATAATTAAGGTACTTCAAAACAAAATTATATTTTAGGTCTATTAATATTTTAGTAATGAGTCTCTTTGCTTCCATTTTTGTCATACTTTTTATTATTTTTTAAAGCATATTTATCTGAAGTAAATTTGATTTTGAATTAAAAATTATATTTTATATATATTTACTTTGTCTTAGAAACTTAATCTTAAGGTCTTATCACGCAGTGAAATTTTGTCAGCACTTTCGTGAGCAAACAACCACAAAAGTGATATCACCAGAGCATTTGCTATCTGGAGAACCTAAAACAGCAGGTTCACTTTATGGTGTATTTATCTCTTTATTCACTGCTTCCACTACATGCATAGCTGCAGTTTTCTTATTTCATAACTTATGAGATTCTATTTAAGACATTACTTGAATTGCTCAATGCAAAATGGATTTTGTAGCAACAGTGTTACTACGCAACTTTTTTTTTTTACTTTTTAAGAGCTATAAACTTTATTAACTTCTTAAAACTGCAAAAGAATAAATATTTTTTCTATTACTGTTTTTACTAGTTATGCTCAATTTCAGTAAATTTTGTTTTTGTTATTAAATCTGGCATAAATGGTTTTTAAGTGATCCCATTAGTTTTCAATGCACGCAAAAGCCCATGATAGTTTGAATTAAAAAAAAATTGAAACTATTATTGCTTTTTTGAAATTTGCAGATAAATTATGAAGCCAGTGCAATGAAATTCCATTGCATTGATAAATTCCTCTTTCAACTGACACATTTATCACTTTTGCTTCAACTTTAATCTTTAGTGAACATAATACAAATATATAAATAAAAGCTGTACGTTTATTGAATTTGAAATGTTTTTCTTATATTTTTTTCTTTGCATGTCCTTTTCATTCCTAATAGTGTCAATCTTATTACACCATTCAACTGGTTGTAATGGTTATCAAAATTTGTAACAAAAAATTTTGTAAAGTAAAAAAGATTTTTTTTTTTTTTTTTTTTTTTTTGCTATTTTAAGTAACTTTGTTATTTCTCAGAATGCATAACTTTTGCTATTTCAAATTTTTGCAGTAATAATAACACATTAACAAACAAAAACATTTTATACTGCATCTATGTTAGTATTTTATAAATTTCAATAAATCAATCCTATCATATCAACATTAAATTTAACACACAAATATATTGAAATAATTGATTTTGTGTGCATGCAATTAAACTTAACAGGGTGCATAGCATCATGAAAAGGGCTTAAATTTGAAAATCATTTTTTAGTGCCTTAATGTGCTTTAAGTGCTTAACTTTTTGTGAAAAGTACAAAGAAAACAAACAAACAAAATAATAAATACTATTAATTTTTTTGCCATTTTTTAAAATTTTTTTCTAACACACACACATGGGAGTTTTCACAACTCACCTAATGATAATTTCTTCTTTTTCTGTGCTTTTTACAAAGTAGTTAGTGTCAATCGCATCATTCTTGGTTGTACTACAGAAGTTTTACTGATTGGTTGAATTTCGTTTGCAAATGAAATTTTCGTCACCATCACCAGCATTTTTAAGCATGTTAAAAAAAAGCTCATAACAAAAAACTTGTCGGTTGCTTGTGGGTAGAAACAGGAAATTGCTCACAATATTTCGTCGTGTGGAATTTACATGAAATTCAGGGATGTGCTGCTTGCTAGTATAATCAAATACTTTTTAACTTTATATAACTGTTACTATTTTGAATTTATTTAAATTTTTTAAAAATTCAGATATACAGAATGAAATTTAAATGTAAGATATTCGCTACTTTAGAGTTTAAAAAAAGTATGCAAATATTATTTCAATTGAAAAGAATAAATGACAATAAAATCGAACATATTACAATCAATTTGCATAGTTATATATTATAATTTAGGTTGTATCAAATTTCATATGAATAAATAGACTTCTTCAATTTTATTTAATTGCAAAGAGCTGCTTATCTCTTCGCCAAACTTTTTCCCAACATGCAAAAGTCAATGATGTAACTAGGAAAAAAATATTTCAATAAAACAATAAAACTTAAAGTAAGTTTCAATCAAATTGGCATTAACATGATAGAGTTTAAAATCTATTATAAGTTTTATTAGAAAAGCCAATTCAAAGATTATTTATATAGATACATGAATATAAGTACAAAATAATAAATTATATACAATATTATAAATTCAGATAACTCAAGACTTGGACTTTTGTTAAATGGAACTGCTTACAATTACTGCTAATAGCAATAAATAAACCAAAGTTCTAAAAAAAGCATATTTTCTAATGGTAATAGTTATATCAATCATATGCTATGACAATATCAGAATTATAAAAATATAAATTCAATACTTACTGCCCGTAAAATACTAAGGTTTATTTTAACTGAGGGGAAAGATATTACAGAAGGAACAACTGCTGCCATGAAACTCAATGCAGTACATAATGATACAGTAACTACACATTGAAAACAAGTCACAAAAAGTGGAGCATTGATCTAAAAATATATATATACATATATATTTACCAATAAATTTCTGTACAGGTCCTTTACATAAATATTATGTAATTGTTTGTTTTTAAATGATAATGCATAATAAGAGGTTCTGTTACCCAAAAATAACAACAAAAATTTATTAAGATGAAGAAATGAATTAATGAAATTTAACAGTTTTACATTAAAATTAAATAAAAACTGACGAGAAAAAATATAAATATTTTTATTCAAGATAGAGAAAAAAGCTTAAATGTAATACATTTTAGAAACGCGATTGATTTTTATCAGATTAGATTAATTTTAAGAAAGTGGAACAATTTATTAAATAAATAAATATAAAACATTAAAAAAATAATAGCATAATTAACTTTAACAAATCTACATAGGGAACTTTTATAAACATTAATATATGTAAAAAAGTAACAAATGAAAAAAATAATATAAATGTATAAAGTTATTAAATAATTTAATTTTCTTTTGTTAAAAAATCATATTTGATTTGCTATTTTCCTTAATTTTATAGCTAACTGCTATATGTAAAGTTAATAACATTTTATAAGCATTTAAATACCAGAAAAACAAAAATTATAACCTAAATATTGATTAGAAAACCAAAATGTAAACAAGCATCTTAATTTAATATTAAAACTTTTAATATTATCAACTTAAACAAACAAATGATAAAATTATATATATTTATATATATATATATATTAGCAAACAAGCAGAAAACCAATTACAAAACCAAAAGGAAAAATCTTAAAATACAAATGATAAATTGTACTGATATTTGTCAGTTTAGATAATGTACCAATATCTACTGTCATACCGTCAGGAGAAAACCCCTACCAACCCTAAAAATAGGAGTCAGTCGGCTTGAAAACGGGATATTCTATTACATTTTAGGGGTCAAGGAAAGGGCAGTATTTCTTTTGGTGCCAAAAGAACCGGTTAGAAGAATCATTATAATGAGAAGAATCGCCTATTAGAAGTCTTATTTTGCTTTGTATTTCTGTCCATGCTTGACGCTCATATATTTTTTATTTTTCTCAATTCTATCTCTTGTTTTGCTCCAGCAATCTCTGATCTCTGCTGTGAAGAAGAATCTGTCATTTGTTTTAATTATATTGTAGATTTGCTTTATACAATGATTACATATAAAAGCAGGAAGACTTTGCATTCTCAAGCACCCACTATAGTTCAGAGTGTTATGGTATTTTTCGAACAGGAGAAAGTGCAAACTTGCTAAAAATACTGATTTCAAAAGTAGTCAAGAGGACTGCAGAAACAACAGATATTTCAGCTTTCACAGTTAAAAAGATTAAACAGGAAGAGAAATCTTTTAATGATATTGAAGCAAGTATATTATCGACTCCCGGTAAAAATAGAAAAAGACCAGCATTTCGAAACGGTTATAGTGATGATTTCAATACACGTTTCGTAAGACAAACTATACAGGACTTTTATATAATAGAAAAATGTGTTCCATCTATTGGAAAATTGTTTCCAGTCTTAATGAAAAAAATTAACGGAAAAGAGAGATGCTGAGGAGAATTCTGCATTCGATTAATTTTTGAGGGAAAAAATGTATAAGCTCTCATAAGATTTTGATCGAAAGGCAGGGTATTGTGTTTTGGAGATGCAGATATTTGAGACACCTTACTCAAAACTAATAAATTCTAGTGTAAAACGGGGGGAGGGGGTAGTCTTAAAATGCAAGCTTTCCACTTTTAAAAATCCATGAATCTTCAAGAGAATATCAAAATATTTTATTATTATCCAATGGTTTTTATTTAATTTACAGCAGCCTTAGGTTCTAAAAAAATCAATACAAAAGCAATTGACTCAATATCGCTAAAGGCTTTCTTATGCAAGACATTATTTAAAAGCTTGAATAAAAAGAAATTTCTAAGATTATCTACAATTTATTTTTATTCGTGACATAAATACATATGTATAAACACAGGCGAAAAGAATTTCTCGCCTAATGAAGCGCGTTATTTAGCCAAATGTTGTGGTCTGCTTTAATGCCTTCTTCCCTCCTCATTTAGACTCGTCTGATTACGGCAACCATGTTCAGGGTTTTTTTCATGACGATAAGACAGTACACAGTATACTAAATATTAATGTCAATACCTAAAACAATAATTTAAAAAAACTGACATGAAAAAATCAAAATTACTTCTCACCTTAAAGTGGTCACTGCTTAGAAGGTATTTGTTCACAAAGACTAATGATATTGAAACAAACCTACATAAATAAATGAATTAAAATACAAAAAGATATTATAAATTTGACTTTAATTCAATTAAAATATATTTTCTTAAATATGCCGAATGAAAAAGATAATTTTAGAAAATAATAATACTTCTCTTATACATAAATACATCTTTTTTCTCTAGCATTGTTATTAACATGTAAATATTACAAATAATTAATTTCTAGATGAATGAATATATTATGGTACAACAAATGGAAAAAAGCAGTCATCAATTAGTTTCAAACAAAATTAATATATATATGATATGACAACTTATATATAGAACATCTAATTACTGTGGTTATACATTTATAATTAATCTGCCATTTGAAAAAAAGTAATTATTTATATAATATGTAGCTGAATTTACCAGTAACAGGACACAACAATTAATATCCTTATATATTTGGAAAGCAAGGATTCTTGGACTTTAACAGCCATCTTTCAAACACTTGTAAAATACCAAATTTTAAATTTATCATTCATTAATATGTTAAGGCGAATTTAGTTAATATTAATATTTATCGGAGGAAAAGTGCATTTCACGGTTTGATGGTAATATGTTGCCCAAACTTATTATTTTATTACAATCTAACTTCGCCGCCAAAAAAATAAACATCCGCTGACATACAGAGCCGCATATGTTACTCGTTAACCAGAGGAACACTTTAGCCTCCTATAGAGGCTTTATCATACGGCGTTACATTGTCTACACGTCACTTGAGCATTTGCTGTGTGGTAAACCTATAAGAGCAGATATACTTTATGGTGTATTTATCGCTCTTTATTCACTGTTTTCATCAAGTGAATATCTGTAATTTTCTCATTTCATAACTCATGGGATTCTGTGCAAGACGTTACTTGGAATAACCCGGTGCAAAATGGATTTTACTGAGACAGCGTTATTATGAAACTTTGAGTTTTTCACTTTTTATTGCTGTTTTTACATGCTATGCTCATTTTCAGTAATTTTTTTTTGTTATTAAAAATAGGATCAATTGTTTTTTTATTGATCCTATTAGCTTTCAATGTATGCAAAAGCCCATGATAGTTTGAATTTAAAAAATTTAAACTATTACTGCTTTTTTGAAATTTGCAAATAAATTAAGAAGACTGCAATGAAATTCCATTGCATTAATAAATTCCTACTTCATTTGACTTATTTATTTATTTTTAACCAAAAAGTTATTGAAATAGTTGGAATTTAATCACTTCAGATTTGGTATTTAGAGTACATAATACAAAGAATATAAAAGGATTGTAAAATGAAACAAGTTGTACATTTATCGAATTTGAAAATGCTTTTCCTGTAAAATTTCCTTTGAATGTCTTTCTCATTCCTAAAAGTGTGAATCATATTGTCATTTATTGTACCATTCAACTGGTAGTAATGGTAATCAAACTTTGTAATAATGAATTCTGTAAAATAGTAAAACTTGTTTTTGTTGCTATTCTTAAAAGTTCTTCAGTTGCTAAAAGCCTTAACACACGGCAAAATACCGTCAACATTTTCCGTGAGCAAGCCCCCTTTTCTACCCTAAAGAACTGGTCAAGCAAGTCCGAAATTACTGTCGATGGTGACTAAAATATTGGCTGCCAACGAAATTCAACCAATCATGTGGAACTTCAATAGTGACGTAGTGTGCCAAGAACGCCGCCATTGACTCTAATTTCTTTGTAAACAGTTATTAGCAAATTCCATCCTAATCTATGTTTTTTTTAATCAAATTCCTCCGTCTTTGGAGTAAAAAGTAGTTTGATTATTTCTGCCACTTATTATCTCGCTTTCAATTAATCAAAATCGTGTTTTTAGTGCCCCTAAAATTTAAAAATGACGAAAAGATGTGTTTGGTCAGCTGAGAAAGAGTCGGCTGTCATTGATCTTGCTCATGAGAAGCCGGCTCAATGGGATCCATGTTATATGAGAAAGAAAAAAAAAAACCCTTTTAAAATCACTTTGTACGATTTAATACAAATCAAGATGATTCGAAGATGGCCCGAGTTACCCTCATACCATCAGGTAGGTGAAATATTCTGTTTCTAGGTATGATGTGATCAAAAAATGTTTTATGCGAATTCATTTTATGATATGAAGAAAGACGGCATTTAATAAATTTTTAAAATTCTTATAAAATTATGAACAAAAAATTCTTGATAAATTTTTTTGTTTGTATATATAAACATATTATAAATATTAATCTCTTTTGCTGAATTATTTTATCGTCCATTTCTTTTAATCCCAGCTTAAATATGAAACACATAAAAAAAGTTTATTAATTGTTTTAAAAGTTGGGATGCAATTTATTAACTATATTGCGCCATGTATAGGTTATATAATTGTGTTATTCATTAAATTAGACAAGATGGCTAATGTTACGATATCTAATTATATCTTCATAGAAAAGATATTCAGCTAGTTCGTGCATCTACCAGATGCGTGGGTACTTTTCTAGTCATCAAGAAAGAATACAAGACATTTCTTGTACAAGACATTTATTTCTTCAAGACGACACAACACAAACATCAGACACAAAACACATCTTCACAATTCAAGTACATCTTCGGTTCTGAGTATATTTCCGACACTAGCGTCTTAATTTCAACGTTTATCCCTATGGGATGGGCGAATCCATCACAAACCTTACTTTTCACAGGTAGGGACGTTGAATCGAGAGGGGCAGCAGGGATAACGTTGTCTTTTAAATGTTGAGTTGTAGCTCAACGCTTTTCCCGGTTCAGATGAATCGTTATTCGCTGAGCACGAAGGAAAACGTTGTTTTTTTAGCATGTGAATATGGATTTAGTTTACCCCTCTTTGAATGTCTTTAAAAGATCACTATTTCTTATATTTGGAATTGTTGTTTTGCAGTATTCAAATTTTTTCTTGTGTTGCATTTCGTGACCGGATCATACATAATTGTATTAAATACAAAATGAATGATAAAGTAATGTAGTATTGATATTTAAGTGTCCTAATATGTAAATAAAACAAATCATTATCCATCTCTTTCATGTTGATTTTTTTTTACATTATATTATTCTTGTGTTTTGTAGTTTTAAGTAAATATATGTTAAATTGTTGTAAAGATAAATTAAGGAATGAAATAACTTATTGAATTTAAATAACCTGATTTATGAGTAGAAGACTTATAACCAAAATTTTATGACTAGGCCATCTTTATTATTTAAAAAGTAAATTAAAGAAACTTGTATATAAATTTAGAAACATAGTTTTATTAAATATTAACTGTAAAAATAACTTCATCTCAAAGTTTATTTCCTACTCTAATCATAGTGTTATAATAGATATGGTAAGTAGGCATATATTGTAATATTCATTGTAAATCAAGTCAAGCATTTATTCAGTAAATAATTTTCTTATATGGATTCTGATTTTATTAATGTTTAATTATTTACTTTGCTATATTATATTGTAAATTTCAAAAATTTTTGTGACTACAAGTTATTCTCCTAACAAATAAAACAGAGTTTTATTACTTAATGGACAAATCTTGTTAATGAATTATAAAAATATGATGAACCTTTTTACTACATGAAATAAAACTATATTTCAATTCATGTTTTATTGGTAATTTTTTATTTGTAACAAATTAATCATATGTAATTTATTACACAATTGTAATTATGCTTAAATATTTTCATTTGATAAAGTGTTTTATTAATTTAATTAGTATTATTTGAAAATAACATTTGAATAACACCTGTTCATAATTTAAAGTTGCAAAGAATTGTATTTTATAATATTTTTTAACATAGAACCATTTAAATTTTCTTATGATAAGTACAAATTTATATTCAGGTACATAAATGTATTAAGATGTAACTTCTACGAATGTATTGGAGGATATATAAGTTTTTTTAATAATGTTTTTCTTTAAATTAAGATTTATTTTTCTAGTTGATAAGGAATCATGTCATGAAGAATTTCATGTTTATATTTGCAGCTTTCTCAGTATATTTCAAAAGATTAATATTATGGTCTTTTTGTTAAAAAGTTGTTCAGAATATTCATAATACAACAGCCTGTTATTGACATTCTGAATATAGTTAAAGAATAAATCTGTTTTTAAAAAATGAAACCACTTTATTTTCCAGTTAATAATTGAAACAGAAGTGATATTAAACTATTCTGCATAATGCGAGTCAATCAATAATGCTTTATTACATTGTCGATAATCAATTGAAATATAGAAAGGTAAAGTAAATTTCCTTTTTGGATGACAACTGTGAATTAAATGTCAAGAAATAAAAAAAAAAATGCTAGTACAAAAATGGTATAAAGGAAGGAAAGCCATACTAAAAATGTTCCACATCAGCTTTGAAATTTTAATGTTCTATTTCTATTATCAATTATGTTTCCATTTGTAAACTTTTCCCCCCTTTAAAGCAGATTAATGAAATTTAGTTTCATTCTATTTAATTGCAGATGTCTAAAAATGGGGAAAATTTATTTTATGGTCACCTTACAGTTTAATTACACTAATTTTTTAAAATGTGGCAAAATTAAGGTTTAAAAACTCATACAAGAAAAATAAAACTTGGAGCAAATAAATTATAGTTCAGAAAGAATTATTTTACCTGTTAAATCAGGCAGCAGTTATTATTTTTCATGCTTAAGAATATGAATATAATATCCTGAAAATTCTATAATTAAATAATAAGTTAATGTTGAATGAAGCAATAACACTAGGAAAAATTGAAATATCAAATTCTTATTGGTTTGATGGTATAATTTAAACAAATGTATCAACATATGAAATAAAAATTAAAGAAAATAAATAATACTTAGCACTGTATTACACAATTTTTTTGACTAAATAATACATTAATATCATAACAAGGTAGGTTTTAGAGTGATGAATAATAAAATACATCAATTATCAGTGTTATGCAATTGTAAAATGTTAATAAATGTGCCAGTGAAAATTTCTTTCGGTGACATAAAATCATATTTGCAGCGTTTGGGACTGAAGTAAATGTGCCATCTTACTTTTGTAAATAATTGCAATACTTATTAATTTGAAAAATTTTGGTTGGTTTCATTATGAGAATCGCAAACAAAAAAAAAAAGGAATAATGTATATATTCCTTATCATGAGAATAGGTTTTATATGATCTGTCAAAAATTTTCTCACCTAAATCTTAATCTTTCTCTTATTAAAATGATAATAAAACTTAACACATTACTAAAGTTTTAATGAAATTTTCATGTTTATATTTATCAAATAATATATGAAATCATGATAAAAATAATGACTTTAGCAAGTTCACTTGAATCGCAAAGAAAACTGAAAGCTAAATTTAGAAGGGCCTACAGAAGCAAATTGCTTTTTGAGATGTAATCTACTTAACAGACATAGCTCACAAATGGTGTAAAATGTTTAATATGTAATAAAATTCAATGCAGTAAAAAAGCAATATATATTTATTATGGAAACATGTAATCAAACATAAACAAAAAAAATGGATTAACAAATGATGAGGGAATACTATGCAATAATAAAGCATATTATAATATTTTTTATTGTCTGTTCCATTATTTTATTAAGCATTTCATAATATATATATATATATATTCATATTTGTCACATCAGGCGACCAGTTTGTTCAACAAGAATATTGGTTGTATTTGTTTTCGGATAAATTGTTTAGATATATGTTTAAATCAATGAGTATCAAATAACTTAACATTAAAATTATGAAATTAATATAATTAAACATTCTTACTTACTCTGTGTATTGTAATTATAAACTTAATAATGTAAATAACCCTTTCATTCTATTTTCTAAATTTGAAGTACTGTAAATTCACTTTTTTTTATTTGTTTCCTGAAATTGCTGATATTAAGTAGAATATTTCTTTCGACATTCAATAATGGGCAAAAATCATGCGATTAACTACATGAAGAAATAATGAAAACGATTGGGATTTCTGAATAGTAACGTAACTTATTATACGTAAGGAGGAATATACTTTTTAAAAATAAAAATATTCATTCCACAGTTCAATAGGTATAATAAAAAAAAAATTCAATGTGAAATGTGTTTGTTAGTGATGTTTTCCATTATATATAGAGGGAAAACAAATTTCATTTTAAAAAACTAATCCAATCTTAGTAGTAGTATATAAAAATATTAGTCCACTTAAAAAAATATTTGATTATTCTATTAATGGAATCAAGTTATGTATGAAGTGGGAAAAAAATTAAGACTGTTTTTATCCTAGTAATGTGTTAATACAAGTGCAATAATTTTTTACATATTTTACGTATACTTATTATTCAACTTCATTTTTGTTTGTTTTTATGTATTTTAAACTTACATATACATAAAACGGGGGGGGGGGGAAGTCCGAAGCGTTTTTTGAATTTACTCTCGAATTTCCAATCAAAAATTTTGTTTTCTTCCTTCCCTACAAGGCAGAATTTTGACCCCCCAAAAAAATTAAGCCTTACAACTAGGAAAGATCTACATAATATTTGCAGAGACTTTCGAATTGGTGATCATCTTCTTCATCCTGATGATGCAACATCTGTAGATATGTTCGTTAAAAAAATGAGAATGGATAATGATAATCCTGTACTAGTTTACAAAGCAGTAGGAGACATTTTAGCAGACTTCCCTATGGTGAAAGAAAAAGATTTCCTCTTGGGAATGATGAATGATGCTCAACAAAAACTTTTGGAGCTATATGGTAGCAGCTGCGTCATGATGGATTCAACACACGGAACTAATCAATATGGGTTTGAACTATTGACAATAATGGTTCATGATGAAAATCATGAAGGATTGCCAGCAGCAACTCTGTTTGCTTCAAGAATGTCTTGTGACATTCTTCTGCCTTTCTTCGCAGCCATAAAAGAGCGATTGCCAAATCTAAGAACAAATGTCATAATGACAGATGATACAACTTCATTTACAAACGCATGGAAAGAGGTATTCCATGATAGCCCCAGACATTTACTATGCAGTTGGCACATTAATAAAAACTGGACTGCAAATATCAATTCCAAAGTAAAAAACTTTGAAAATAGAACAGTTATCAAAAATATTTTAAAGAATTTGATGACAGAAATAGATATCCCAACTTTTGAAAAACTTTTAAATAATTTTGTTACATCTTTTAAAGATAAAGAAATCAAATTTGTCGAATATTTTATTTGTAATTATAAAAATAGATGTAAGGAATGGGCATACTGCCATAGAATTGGATTGCAAATCAATACGAACATGAAATTAGAAAGATGGCATCGTCAGCTTAAGTACGAGGAAGGCGATGGAAAAATTATGAAAAGATTGGACAAGGCTATATCCCTTGTGATTAATGCAGTAGCTAAAAAGCTCCTTTCTAGAGTAATTTCCATGGAAAGAGGGAAATTAACATCTAAAGTCACCCTAATCAGAAAACGCCACAGAAGCAGTAACGAAATGGGTGATGAATATGCATTTTACAAGATGGAAAAAAAAACTGTTATCACAAAGCAGAATGGCGGATCACTTATGTCATATGATATAGAAAAATTAAAAGATGAGTGTGAATGCCCCATTAGATGTGATGAATGCCACATTTGCATACACATGATGGCATGTACATGCATCGACTACAGCATTCGATTTATAATATGTAAACACATTCATTATATATGCCAAAAATCCAAAGATGTTATTATTCAAGAACCTGAAGTAATACAAAACCAAGAAAATTTAGACACTGAGGATAATTTAGTAATTATTGAAAATGATCCAAAAATAACAGAAATTGAAAAATCTGCAATCATATCCCATTTACAAAATGAAAGCAGTAAAGATTTCAATAGCAGAAAAAATAACATAGTGAGTCAGCTACAAGAAGTACTTGTAAAAGCACAAAACTGGGATTCATCATACCCTCTTCCAGATGTGGAAGAAAAGATAAAAGTACTTAATGCCTGCTTCGATATGTCTGTTGCCTCAAATAGTGCTGCATATTTACAAAATGCATTACCGGAAAGCTGCAAATCGCCAGCAAATACAAATATCTCAAAACAAAGGAAATTCACAAAAAAGAAGAAAAGTGAAAAGCTGAGTTAATTTTTCTTACCGAAAGCTGTTTTATTTCTTACAGAACTTCATCTGAAAAATCTATTAAGAGTATCATTCATATTTAATAAAATAAATTTGTTTCAATAGTATATTTTTGAATGATTGATTTTTAATAATTTATATTTCAATGATAATGTAAATATATGAATTAAGGCATAAACTTAAAAATAAGGTATCAATAATGATTCAGTGAATATCTATAATTTTTAATTATATTTTTCTAAAAACTCTTTAATGTTGTTAAAAAAAATTAGCGAATTGTTTAAAGACGTTTACATTAGTGTACTAGCAATCATATAAACTATTTTAAGAATAAATTAGTTTCAATTACCAAAACAATTTTATTCAGTGAGAGAATTTTTCTTTCCAAAGTAATGAAAATTTATTTTAATTTAGGTTTCAGTTAAATATAGTAATGACAAAAAAAACAAAAAAACATGCACAATATAAAAAATGAGTTTAAAAAAAATATTTTTATGGATTAGATAATGCAAACAAAGATATTTACATAGACATTACAGACAGCTCTGTGCATGATGAGTTGCAATTCTATTATTTGATTAAATGTTACAAACTATATTTTGGTTTATGTATTATAATTATGCTAAATAAGCCAGTTAATCAGTAGAACTTCAGCTCTACAGAATTAAGTAAACTAGACAATAGCTTAAGGATAGTTTATAGATATGTTACAGAAATTTTTAATTTAATAAATTTAAATAATCTTTAATAAAAAATCTACAGCAATCAACTTTTTATTAAATATAGCATATGAAATACTTTTTTAACTTACTTTAAAAACAGATCTTAATTTTTCAAGGCAAAATTATTATTTTTTTTTCTCGGATGCAATTCAGTTTCTACATTGGTATATTGTACTCAATCAATAAAAAATATAACACTGCAGTTTTATCAGAAACAAAGAATTTTGTAAAAGCATAAAATATATTTCATCATTTGAAAAACTTAATTTAAGCTATTAAGCCTTATACTTTAAGAGACAGAAAAAAAAATTAAAAGAATATAATGAAAATATATGTATAAAAAATATGTTCTCAGTATTTTTGTTATGTTATTAATATGTTCTATTTTTATAAGTATTTATACAAATAATGTTCTTTTTTTATAAATATTACAATTCTGTAAATTTATAATATTTACTTTATCGTTTTTTAAAATATAAATGTTAAAAGTTGGATGGACACTCTAGAAATAAAGTTATAGCAAGTTTGAAAAGTCAAGGTACAAAGTAAATTGAATGGAAGTAATTTGATTTAAATGTTTTAAATATTTACTTACAAGCTCATTTTTGTGAGTCAGTTAAGAAAATAATATAATGGTTTTCATTAGGTTTGCTTTGAAATCATTAAAGGAACCAAAATACTAAAATGTCTAAGCATAGACAATTACAATATTATCAGTAAACATAGGAACCATTGTGCATGCTCAGTTACAGCTATAGGAAAAATATTTATTCACATAATATATAAGAATGTTACAATGGCAAAGAATATTTTCAGATTGGTATACTCACAATCTACACTTAGCTGAATGCCTGTTAAAAATTTCTTTGGTAAATGATTAATGATTAAAAAAACGCAATTGGCTACTTATTTACAGAATTATATATGTAATTCTCATAAGTCATAAGAATGAAAAAAATTCATAAATGAATATTTGACTGAGTTAGTCCAACAAACATTGACACTGCATAATATAAGACACCTTGGATGAAGAATATTTTACTACACGACTTTCAGAAATCAAATAATAAAAATAGCAAATTGTTTAACATGTAACTAAATTAAAATGCTAAATAAATTTTTATTATTTATGTCTATTAAATAGATATATTTTGCTCATATTTATAGTGTAACATTTTAATGAAAGGAATCGACATTATTCAAGAAGGTTTTGCAATGAATAAAGACACATAATAAATGTACAAACTATGCATAAAATACTAAGCAGAATGTGTAAACTTTATTAAAACAAGATAATGTATAATATAAAAAAATATTGCAAATGAAAACCATGGCTACTATAATTACAACTTCAGAATCAAAAAAATAAAGAAAGCTATAAGAAAAAATTATATATTTAAACTATAGTATATCTTCTCAGAAATTATATAACATTCTAGAATCTAATAACATTCTAGAATATACTTCTACAAAATTCTTCCACATTTTTTTTTCAGTTCATGGTAACATATTGAAACAAATAGAAGTGTTAGGTTTAGGAATAATAAAAAATAGACGTATGATCGTCTTGAAGTGTGAAGGCAAATATAACCATTAGCAAAATAATTTTTTTCCATAAATATAAGGATATTATATTCATACAATCATATAAAGTTCCAAGAGATACATCCTTTTTATTTTTTGCAGAAACAGTGCATATTAGATGATAATGAATAATATGATTCCATATTTTTCAGAAGTTTTTCTGTAAATGAATATGTTATCATATTACTTTTTTAAAAAAAATTCCAAATCAGTAAATCACCGTTTTTGAAGATGATGCAAAATTGGAAACATTCGTCAGCTTGCTTGTCGGAAAGCTTATAAAATATAAAACAGAATTTATGTTAAATAATGATTTTATAATATGATTAAATGGTATTTGTATAAAATATATCCATTAAATAAGACGAAATGTTACTGATATATATGTTTTAAGCTAATATGTCGACACCTCCTTCGGGAAACGTACCCATGCACAATACAAACACGCGGGAAAAGTGTTGAGATACAACTCAACATTTAAAAGACAACGTTATCCCTGGCCCCTCTGGATTCCACGTCCCTACCTATGAAAAGTACAGCTTATAATGGACTCGCCCATCCCGTAGGGATCACGTTGAAATTGAGACGCTAGTATTTCCGACAGCTCGCAGGCTGACGTCACTGGCTGCCTCAGCTGTTGCCAGATTTTATCATGCAGTTCACAACAGCTAATGTGGCGAGTTAGCTCTTAACTTATGACTTTCTTATTCATTACTAGCAATCTAACCAATTAATTTTTTAAAAGATTTCAACAAAGCATTTAAATAGTGCAAAAATAATATAGCAAGGTCTTTTTTTTTTGGTAAAAATAAACATCAAAGCGAACTTAACAATGCAAAGAATGAGTTATAAATATTTAATTTAAGGAATTAAAATCCACTTGGCAACATGATTAAGAATGTATATTTAACAACGGCATTTTATTAATTTTTAGGATTTCTATGCTAAATGATGACACTCTCTTTATCTAGGAAACATGAATTGAGAAAAATTACTGTTAAGCATATTTGTAGATTTGGTCTTTCAGAAAAATGCATAAATGTAAAAGAATAATGTTAAATGTATAATTATTTGTGTTTATTTATTTTATACTAGCCGCCTTTGGCGACCAGCTGGTTCGCCATGAGTAAAGCGTTATAAAACATTCAATTAAATCACATATTCATTAGCCTTGAAGTAATTCCGGGCATTGATTGACCTGAAATTAGTATTTTCTTTAAGATGATGGACGGAAAGTTCTAAAAGTACACCTTTTCCTAATAATATTCTTTAATTTTATAAATCAGTCAGTTTTAACCATCGGTTATGCTTCCAAAATATTAAAAAAAATTTCGATGATGTTGCCAAAATATTAAATATGTTTTTTTAAAAAAAGCGAGAAAGGGAAAAAAAGTATTAAATTAATGATACAGATATTGCAAACGATTACATAAATATGCCATTAAGTCGGGATTTTAATGCATATCCTGTCTAAATTCAATCAAGTTTACCGTAAATAAAGAAGATTTATTGAGTTAATGGTATAGATATTGCAAACGATTGTAGAAACCTTTGCTTTGCATTTATTTTTCAAAGAAAATAAAACATTTTATATTTCTTTTATTTTATCCAGTCACGCGCTAAAAGTTGCATATCTGTAGATTTATTTTGCGATGATAATTTTTTTTATTTGAACTTCTGGCATTCTTTTCTTTTATCCAGTCACGTGCTAAAAAACATGGTTAAAATATTTCTTTAAAAATTCGTTAAAAATAGAAGCTTGAGTTTTACATTAAAACATTGATACCATTAGAAGGCTAATTTTTTAATCTTTAAATTGATGTAAAAATTATGTTTATGCGGTCGTATTTTCGGAAGTTATAGCGAAAAAACGTCGAAATTTCGCTTAAATTTTAATTAACTCAAATTCTAATTAAGAATTCGAAAAAAGGGCTCCGAGGTGCACATTCCGGACCTCCAAGGTATACGTGTACCAAATTTGGTAGCTGTAGGTCCAACAGTCTGGCCTGTAGAGCGCCAACACACACACACACGCACACACACATTGAGCTTTATTATAAGTATAGATTAATTTCCATTTGTGATTGTTTTTCACTTATTTAATTGTGTATTAACATGCAGAAGTATCTTCTTACCAGTACAGCCAATATATTCATGAAACTACAATCTTAATTTTTTTCAATTTATTCTACATTCATTTACAAATCAAATTATACAAAATTAAATTTTGTATTTTAATTTTTTTTTTTGCTTTTGCATTGCTTGTATTTTCTACGTTAAGTGACATTATTTTAATGCATGCACTCACATATTTATATAATGAAGTATATGTATTTAATACTAAATTCTTTTTTATTCCAGAAATATTTCACAAAAAATTCTGCATGTTGCGAACATATTTTCAGAGGGAAGAAAAAAAGGCAAAGTTGCCTTCACGCTCATTGACCCTAGATATTGCACCAAAATGGGTGCATTATTAAAGACTCCTGTTCCTGCAAGACACCATCGAAGCTGGCTCATCCGAATCCAATTTGGATGAGTCCTTCACAAATGAAATTGGATGTTTTGAACCAATGGTATATTTTACAAAAATGTTTTTAATTCTTATATCATGCTTTTATTTAGTTGGTTATAACTTATGTGTTATTACTTATATTTATATTAGTGTTATTAGCTATGAATAACTTATGTGTATATTTAGTTATAATTAGGCTTAATCATTTACTTTTAAGTTTTAAAACTGAATGATAAAAAAGCTGGTCAAGAGGTGAATTGAAATAAAATGTATAACTAAATAACACCTAATGTAATTGAATTTTATTAAATACATCATTGGCGATCATATCATTAATTCACTATTTACCATTCATTCAATCAATTATTATTAGAGAAGGGTCTGGCATCTAATCTCTTGAAGTTGTTGGGTAGTACTTTTATTCTTAGTACGGGCATTTTTATGCCTATTTAAATGTATTCTTTGATTAATACTTCAATGCATAGTGAAAATATTATTCTTTATAGATTTCTGTGGAAGAAGAAAGCTTCCAGATTGATAAAAGCTTCCGGCCAGAGCGTGTGGATGTGGAATGCATTCTAGAGGCTTCCTTAAGCACACAACTGAAAAGGTCTGCAACACCAGGAACTTCTAATCAAGGTCCTCCTCCCAAAAGACGCCGCCAGATTAATGTGGGGGAAAAGGTATTGAAAATGGTGTCCGCGAAAAAAAAAAAAGTGAAGTTTCAGAATCTGTTTCCCATGTAGTGGGACAACTTCTTGTCTGCACTTTAAAAAAACTGGCACCAGCGTATGGGGAACAGTTCATACGAAGAATATTCGAACTTGTTATGGAATTTGGAGAACTCCAACCTGATATTTATTCATGAATAAAAAATCATTGCTGTGAATTGTTTTCTTTTTGGGAATTTATTTGATCATATTGAATCTTTGGAGAATTGTAATTTCTTAAATAGTTCATTAACAGCTTCCATATAATTTTAAAATTTAGTTAATGTTAATAAGGATTAATTCTGTTTTCTAACCTTAAACTCTGATGATCATATAGTATAAAAAAATTAAATCACCTTTCATATGATTAACAATGAAATTTAGGCTTCTTTTTCAATATTTTTTTCTTTTAAATTAACAAATAACCAGTTAATGTAGGATTATGCATCCTTAATAGATATATATTTTATTTTACACTTTTGTAAATAATAAACACTTTTAAGGCACTTAATGACGTTCAAATTTAAGCACTCTGTTAAGCTTAATTAAGGAAACTCGCACACGAAATTTTTTCAATATACTTTTGTTTTAAATTTAATGCCAATAAGATAGTATTTTATAAATTCAATTAATTAATCCTAACACAAATACAATATAAAATGTTTTTGCTTGTTAAAGATTAACAACAAAAATATTTAACATAGCTAAAGAAAAGTAATGGAATTTTTAATAACCATTACAACCAGTTGAATGGGACAATAAATGACACAATTAGAAATGAAAAAGACATTCAAAGGAAATGCATTTTTAAATTTGATAAATGTACAACTCGTCTCATTTTACAATCCATTTCATATTCATTATATTAAGAACTCTAAAGATTAAATTTGAGGCAGAACTTACAATTAATTCAATAACTTTTTAGCTGAAAATAAATGTCAATAGAAGTAAGAATTTCTAAATGCAATGGAATTTCACTGCATGAACTTAATAATTTAGCTGCAAGTTCCAAAAGAGCATTCTCCAAATTTTCACAGTAATTGAATTTTACTTTTTATATAAAAGTTTAGTTAGTGTTTTCAATGTAATGATTGTTTTTAAATTAATTTAATACTGTTTTATTCTTTTCCATACCATTTAGACAAACGGCTATGGCAGTGTTTTATGAAAAATTACATGTTTTCTTGTATATATTATTTAAATGTTGAATTTTAAGAATATAGTTTCTTTTAAATAATTATTACTCTGAAATAAGTCTACATTTTAAAGCTTACTAATAAAATTATTATACTTTTCTTATGTAATTAGTATTAATATTGTGACTGAAGTTTTTTCAATTTGTATATATAGAATAAATTATAACTATTTCAAATTATATAAAAGAGATAGATACCATTTTTAAAATCTATACAAATTATATATCAATTATTTCATTTTAATTTGTAGAAATTATTAAAAAACAAGGAAGCAAAATCACATCTTTATAATTTTTATTTACACTTTACAAAAAATATAGATAAAATACATTCACAAATATAGGGAGATAACATTGACAGAAGATACTCAAATGATGCTGTGTCCATTCTCAACCATCTTCTATAACCTTCAGCATCCTAAATTGAAAAATACAACTCAGATTTTTTAAAATGAACAACTTTAAGATAATTATCCACACAGATTTATTAAATGAAACATTATTCTTAATGACTGAATGTTTGGAACATTCAAAAATGTCAACTCTGCTCATTGATACAAATTGTATTAATAATTAATTATTTAAATTCCTTAAAAGTAAATAACCAAAAGACTAATCTGGAATGCATATGTTAAGTATTGCATATAAATAAATTTAAAAATTACTCAAATATGCATGGATAGTGCTTTTCCTAAGCAAAGATAATAATAGAAATTCTTTATAGCTGCATCATTTTGTTACGAAACATTTTACATAAAAAATTACTATCTAATTTTTTGCTTACCTCCAAAGCTAATTCTCTCATTAAATTTTCATACAGCCATTTCCACGACCACACTTTTCTTTGGGATTGAGCCGGGATTTCTCTTAGCACTGTTCCCAGGATGATGCATAATAATGCTGTTTCATTGATATCCCTTTTGCACGGAGTATCCCCGATTTATGAAATGAAAAACTGCAAACATTCACTTGATGGAAGCAATCAATAAATAGCGATAAATACGCCAACTTGTTCACCTTCTTTTCTAGGTTTACCAGACAGCAAATACTCAAATGACGTCATTTTCGTCAGCGAAAGTGACGATGTAACGTGTGATAAAGTTTTTCGTCATTGTCTGCTTTTTTTAACAAGCTTGAAACTGCTGACAATAGTGGTAGAAATATCTGTGGTGGTAAGTTCATAAGCCAAATAACAACTTCCGGACACGAGAATGCCCTTTTGTTTAGGGTTATGTTACGCGGTTACGGACAAGAATTCGAACCCCCTAGATATCGTTTGCAAACGAAATTCAACCAATCATGTGAAATTTATATAGTGATATAGAGTGCCAAAAATGAAGGAGGGTTCACACAAGACCAACTATTGCGCGCAATCGTTGTCTCTCTTCTGTTGTCCCTGTATTGTCCTCGTATGAATAGTTGGGACAATGATCAATGGTTATCCGAATGGGACAAAAATTTGCCATTGGCCCGTTGTGGTCACGTGATTTTCCGGAAGTAGGCGTGGTCTTCTACTGTTCACAATAGTTAACCTCATGTGAGCCCACCTTGACGTGATTGACGCCAACTACTTTGTAAAAAGCACAGAGAATGTGGGAAATACCAAACTCTTTCTTCTATGAGGTGAAATGATTATTTCCACCACTTCTTATCTACCTCATTGGGAACAACCGCGTACGTGTATTAAAAAAAGAAGGAAAAATAAACTTTTTAAAAAATAATATTTATTATTTATGTTTGTTTCCTTTGAACTTTTTGAACAAATCAAGCAGTTTTAAGGTACATAAAAATGGTTTTCAAATTTAAGTACTTTTCATTAAGCATTATTGCACATCCACCCTAAATATATATATTTTTTTGTTTAATATGTTTTTGGTTTAAGTTTAATATTGATAGAAAAGAATTAATTTCATGGAATTTATGAAATTCTAACAAAAATGCAGTATAAAATGTTTTTGCTTGTTAACGTGCCATTGTTACTGCAAAAATTAACGACTTTATTTTTATCTTTCTGACGTCATAACGACGTATAATTTTGTGTGAATAGCATTGGTTGGATCATTTTCATCCATTCACTTTAGTGTTTTGTTTATATACAGTTTTTGCCTTGTTTGTTTACAGTGTTCCTCCTAGATTGAGCAACGTTAATATCAGAAATCTTTCTTTATCCAGTATTGTTTAAAAACAGTGTCGTCATCTGAAACAGCTGCGTTGAAGGTCGTGGTTGAACATCCTCTGTGCTATGTCTATAAGATGCAGGGTTGTAATATTGGCTATTTATGTGTACTATTGGCAATTTCCAAAGAACTTGGCAATACATACTTTAATTTGATTTCTTCTTTATTGCATTATTTTATCAATTTCTATTATTGTTTTCGCATTTAATCCTAGCATTTTTTTCATAAGAACGCTACAACAAATTATACTATCCATATGGAATTCTAATCCATATAGAATCCAAGTTAAAGGCATAATTTCTCAGAAAATTAGCGAAAACATAGTTCTTATGAGCGGCAACTGAGAAATTCTTTGTCACGCCTTCTTTTAATCCTTATTACTTTCTATCGGACAAGGTTTCTCGTAATAACGAACCTCTTAAAATCTGTATTGGAGTCGGGTTATCTTCTAAATTTTTCTACAAGAAACCAAAGAAAGTAATTTTTTAGTTAAATTTGTAAATATATTTTATTTAAATTTTGAAGGTAAATAAAAATATTTGTTTTAAGCTTAAACTTTTTAATAGAATACTTATAAGGCACACATATTTTAAAAGTTGCATTCAAAAATACGACAGTTGTATATTAAAAACTATTATTTGCTGTAAATATATATTATGTAAATGTATTCCTATATTGTTAAAAATATCCTAGAGTATTTTATTTTGCATTTGGATTTAATTTTAGAAGCTATCAAAATGTTTGTCAGTATTTTAAAATATTTAGGTAGTAACAGTTTTGAATCTATGTTGAACATTGTGTTTAAAGATCTGCTTGTTTTGAATAACTCTTTTAATTAATTATAAAGAGTAATAAAAATAATTAGCCAAAAATGCATTATAAAATTTTTATTTCTTAAGATGTAATTATTGTCTACTTTCAAAGTTAAAAGTATTATCTATTCAGAAATTATGCTGTTTTTAATTGTTTGATTGTTGTTGGATTCCTTGGGTTGTTTTGTTTCCTTTAAACAGGCATGAATATTTTGAAATTCTTTCAATGATGAATAAATCTGGTATTGCCTTTTC
Source organism: Argiope trifasciata (assembly GCA_026543055.1). Lineage (NCBI taxonomy): Eukaryota > Metazoa > Arthropoda > Arachnida > Araneae > Araneidae > Argiope > Argiope trifasciata. The sequence goes on along the minus strand of JAPMOQ010052775.1, from coordinate 675,321 downwards.
TGTTCTGACTTCAAAAATAGCTGAAGGTGATGTAGCTACTTTGCGAAATTGTTTGTTAAACAAACACTGTACTGCAAATGAATCTGATGAAGTAAGTGTAATGTTATATTGTATTTTTTTAATGTATATGTTACCATTTTAAGTTAGTTAATGCATATCTGTAGGTAAAAATATTTTATATGAATTAACCATGATGTTCAATATATATATATTATTTAAAAAAAACATCATCGAAAATATATAAAACCTTTAACTTGAAAGATCTTAAAAAATTCTTAAATTAATACGACAAGATATTTTATGCATGAATTCAATAGTAACAAATATCCTCCATAATATGTAATTTTTTAAAAATGTATGCACCATTATGTTGCTTTACTTGATACTTTTCTGTTAGCCGAGCTTAGCAAGAAATTGCCAAATAATGTAGAATTCTGCCAAATTTCTTACAACCATAAGTCATTGTAATTCACTTTGCTTGGTGACGGGTTATGTTTCGTTCACATTGACAAGGTAAGGGATAAGTACCATTTTCTCATATAAAGTGGCTCATTTTATGCTAAAATCGAAAACCTTTTATGTATGGTTTGATTCCTTATATTTCAACAGTTGTAAGATAAAATTCGATACACATTTATAATTTTGGTAACATAACTACAAACCAAATCTTATTAATCTGCATCATTGTATTTATGAGTAGTAGTGTTTATGTACATAAAAGTACAAAATTTGATAGACTTTTTCCAGTTTCTGTTTTAAACTTATATAGAATCCAAACGTTTAAAGCATAGATACTGCCTAGTCTTTTAAAATCTGCCATTTTTGTTTTTTAGTTAGATGAATTTGATCTAAGGTTTGATATTCATATGAGAAAATCCACTTGTTAAATTTCTTCCATATAGTTCATTTTGTTATTGTTCCCACATGTAAAGTAAAAATTCATAATATAGAAAAAATAAATATATAAAAGAAAATATTTTTCACTAGTGTTCGATACTGCTTTCTAGTCACGCATATAATATCATTGCCTCTTGCTGAACATTTTCTAAAGTTTCACCATTAAATGTTTGTAAAGTACCACAAACATGTTGTTTAAAGCATGCAAACTTGTGGGCAAGGGTGGATATAAACACAAGATATTTGACATATTCCTAAAGGAATAAGTTATAGTTTAAGTTAGGTGACCTAAATGGGTAGCTGTGTAAGACTATAACATCGGTTGCACTGCAACCAATTTAATGGTGTAGAAATTTACAAATTTCCATAAGCCAGTTGGTAAAACCTCAAAATTTAATTTTCAGCCACCTTGTTGAAAAATGAAATTTTTCATATCTCCCTTTAACAAATTTGAAGCATACTAAGGTAGTTAATACCACTAACTGATGGTTTTGCAAAAAAGAACAATCCATAAATCTTTGATGAAGATATTACAGAAAAGATGTTTATTATTGGGGAGTCTCTTACTTGTTGAATTATTAATTGAAAATTTTCCAATCCCTAAATTTGCACATTATGACAGTTTATTTTGCCATTTAAATGGTAGGTGACTTTATCACTAAAATAAGTTAAATGCAAAAATGCTCAATTTGCATAGCTTCATCAATGATATCGATGGCAATAGTTAGATGTTACAATTTATTACTAAGCTTCAGTGATTGAATGGTTTGTAATTTACAAGACTTACAATTCAATTTTTTACCCCAATGTGGTCTAAATAATAGATTGAAGTATCCCAGATTCATGACTAACAAATTGTTGATCTGATAACCCTTAGGTATGTGCATATATGTAATAAAAACGATTATTCCTTATGTTTAAGCTACTTATTGTACATTACAATAATAAACTTGTACCATATAAAATATATTAAAATTATCATAATTATTCTATATTTGATTGTTTCTATAGAATGGGCAGACACTTTTAATGATAGCTGCTCAACAAGGGCAAGTTGCTGTTGTAAATGAACTGTTAGCTCATGGAGCTGATGTGAATGCAGAAGATGTGGTAAGTAATGATTCTGAATATAATGCTGATATTAGATGATTAGAATAGAAAACCTCATGTCTTGAAAAGTTATATTTACAATTTTGGTTTACTAATCTCTTCAAAAAGAATTCTATAAGGTAATAAATATGTTATGTGATTTTTATGAAAAACATAAACATTACCTGCTCAGTTACCAAATCTTAGCAGCATTCTGATGTTTGATAGCTACATATGCATCTCCTTTTCAATTTATCGCTGTTAAATGATATTAGTACATAATACAACCAGTATTTGGTATTTGTCAGTTACAATAATGATCAAAATGCCTGCAATTATAACATTCAAAATTTTCCATAATAAATTAAAAAAAAATATTTTTATAATTTGGTGAAATTTTTTCCCTGGGGCTTTTTGGTCCTCATTAAAACTAAATTATACCCAATATTTTTTCAGTGACAAAAAAAATGACCTATCTCAAATCTAGTGATGAAAAACCTTTTCCTGATCTTTGTTTGCCCTTGTAGCTCTTTTTTCAAATATCTATGACACATAAATGTTTATGGACAGACAAATGGAATATTAGATTTTTGTTTATATATTTAGTGATATTCTAAATTATTTGGTAGCTGAAATATAAATTTTTCAGGATAAAATATTCTTTAGTTATTGCCCTATTTTTGGTTTTCTAACTTGCATATATATATATATAATGCATTAAAAAATTCCTTCTTCCTGTCCTTTAGGATAATTGGTCTGCTTTGACAAATGCTGCAAAATCTGGCTTTAAAGAGGTGGTAATAAAATTGTTGGATCATGGAGCTGAGATCGAACATAGAGACATGGTAATTGTTGAAGCAGTATGCATAATTTGCATGCAAAGTAATTTATGAAGTAAACCATGAATTATTAATAGCATAAATATTTCAGAATTTGGTTGTTTGAAATGAAAGTTTGTATATTAAGCTTCCGTGACCTAATTACCCTCAGACATTTATTACAAGATGGATAAATATAATCATCAGATGGATACATTCAAAAATGCTTCTAAAGGGAATTATTAATGGGAAATTTAATAATTTGCTGTTAAAAAAATTTGTTAATAAATATTGCTGCAATGTAAATTCATAAGTAAGAAAAATAGCATTTATAAATATTGCATCTCAGATTTTCTAACTTATTTGTAGTAGAAACTTGCCACTCAGTAGTTTTTGTTCAACTTTTTAAAATCTTTATAAATAGCAACTTTTTATTTTACTTCATAAGAAATTAAATCACTTTAAACTTTACACATTCATACCAAAAACATATTAAAATAGTGTTAACTCTTCACTCAACACATCGACGAACCATATTAATACTCCTCATAACACATTCATTTGGTGTTAAGGTTCTCTAAAATAATACTCCTCAAATAAAATCACACCAATTTTAAAAAAACAGCTTTTATTATAAAACACAATTATAAAATAATAGAACAGCACAGTAATAAAAAATATATACAGCTCGCGTCACGTAATTGCATTGAGTCACGTGATTGAGCGAGATGGAGAAATGCACATGAACAAATAGAAAGTAATTTTGGTTTCATTTTTTGGTCAGTACAGTTAAATAGTTAAAATTTTGTTTTGAAGCAGTATTTTTCTTCTTTGCTTGTTTAATATCACATTTCTAATTTTTAGGGTCAGTGGACACCTTTGATGTGGGCCAGTTATAAAGGCCATTATTATGTTGTTAAAATTCTGTTGGAGCATGGTGCCATGGTGAATGTGGTGGATAAGAATCAATGCACCCCACTTATTTGGGCATCGGGTAGGGGATTTTTGGAAATTGTTGAAGCTTTGTTGGAAAGAGGAGCTAAGGTTTATTCAGGTGACAAGGTAAGTGACATTTTTAAGAAGCGAATGAATGCAATTTTTGATATGTAACTTTATTTATTTTTTCAAACAATGAAGTCTGACATTTTTTTTTAAACACAATTATCGAAGTACAGTAAAAGCTCCTTATTTGCGGGATATAGGTTCCATAAATATGTCGCAAATACAGAGACCGTGAATACCGAATGGTAATTAATATGGGATTATTGGGGATACGTTCCTAGGTGACAAAATTAAATATATAAACAATTTAATTGAAGTTTTTGAACATTTTGATTACTCATCTTAAGGCTTAGGTAATGGCTTGAAGAATTTTGTCTCTCTCTCTTGTTTGGCAGTTTTTAAAAGCTCCTTCAATTCAGACAGTCACATTAGCAATTTGCCTCTTAAAAGTAAGACTTCATTCTGTAGACGGATCAATGTTCATAAAGAAATTGCAAAGCTCATTTACCATTCTTAAACTTTCACTTTGTCAAATTAAATGCCATGTTTCCAGTGCTTGTTGAAGCTTCTTCTTCAATGGGTTGTGAATTTAACATTTCCTCCAAGTTGGTTTCAGTCAGCTCTTCATCTTGCGATTCAAGCAATTCCTGAATGTCGCTTGATTCTATCTGTTCGAACCCATCTCATCCTATTCCATTCGCGATTTTGGCTATGTTTGCAGTTTGCATTTAACAACATACTTTAGACAAAGTTGTAATAAGATCTTTTTAACTTTTTTATGAGTCCATTTGACAACATTTACAAAGGATATTGGGTTGGAATCCTTTTATTATGATTTATGTACTTATTAGATCCGCAAATAAAGAAATTTTTAGCCATGAATATAGTAATTGGGTCGCACTCTTTTAATCCGCGAATAGTGAAAGGGGGAGTAAGGAGCTTTTACTGTAGTTTAGCTTCAAAAGGTAATATCTTCAATTTAAATGTTGAACTTAAATACTCCAATTTTGAAATAATAATTATTGTAACTTTTACTGGAAACTAAAACATACTTTTATTGGAAGATTGTATTTTATTTTAATCATGCATTGTATTAAAAAAAAAACCTTTGCAATTAAAGATAAGTTTTTAAATTATAAAAATAGGAATTTATTTGAAATTAAAAAAAAAAAATTCTTGTTTTTTAGAAGATTAATTTTGTGAAATGGATATTACAATTCAGACCTTATCTCAGGGAAATTGTAACTATTTAAAATTTTTATTAGCAGTTTGTATGTATCGCAGTTTGTGGGATATAAAACATTCGTGCAAGTATGCAATTTTTTAAAATAAGGAACATAATTAAGGAAAATAAAAACAGTGACATGTCTTAGTACCCTTGCTATACCATTGTCAACATCTTGGAATATTGAAAGGAAATATTATCACTTACAAAGTTGATATACTGTCCCTTGATCTGTCTACATTATCTGGTAATTGATTGAAATGTAATCCATTTATTTTACACAATTAGTGTTTGTTAGAGGAATGGTTGATAAATGTTTCAATAATATCAGAAACATTAAAAGTTGAGAAAATAGAAAAAATTAAATGTGCAAAACAGTAATGTTAAAAATTATTCTTATCCAAATGTCATGTGGACGACATGAAATAGTTTGTACTCAGTGTATGAGTAGAATAGTTTAATGGCAAGTATAGAAATTTTGTTTTTTAGTTTATGCAAACATTTAGTAGCATTTGAATTTATGAATAATATTTTAATATTATGATATTATGTTTAATAAAAATTCCCACTCGTCCGCTTCATTGTAGTATGGAACTACATCTCTTGTTTGGGCTTGCCGTAAAGGCTATACTGAAATTGTTCACTTGCTTTTGGAAGCTGGAGCTAATGTTGATACAGCAGGAATGGTGAGCATTCTTTAGATGTGTTCTTCCCCTGACTTCTCAATTTCTTTTTAATTTTATTTTCCATTTTTTTAAAGTTAAATTATTTTATATTACATTAAATTGGAAAGATCATTAAATTATTAATGAAATAAAAAAAAAGAAAGAAAATGTTTACAAAGATAAATTTTAGTCAATTTTTTATTGTCTTGTTTATCTGAATCGTTCATATTTATACCAAGATTATATAATATGGTTTTCCTGGCTGTATTGCATGTGCAATTTCAACTGAATGCTTTTTGTAACTGTGTTGTAAGTGAACCTAGAGTTTGAAAATGAAAGAAATCTATTAATTCTGGGCTGGCTGAATTTTATGAAGCTATTTTTTTTCTTGTCTTAATGCAATAATTGATGTTGTGAATAAGAGGAAAGTGTACTTTTTTTGTTAAAATGATAATTTTAAAAATTGTTAAAAATTTTAAGAAAATGACGAATTATGGATATATGGAGCTATTTTTAATTTTGATATTAGATGCTAATTATAAAGTATGCAAATTCTATATTTATATTTGGTAAATAAGGGTATTTTTACTTCTTTTTATTAAAAAAAATAATGCTGTATTAAATTGAGGAAATGTTTTACATATTTATATTTTTTTAACTTGTTTCATTCTTCTAAAAAATAGAATTTTTAAATTTTACATTCTTGTATGTTCTTACTTACACTATCTTAATATTTTCATAACCAGTTAAATTGAATTTCTGTCTTATTTATCAAGTATTGAATTTGAGAAAAATAACTTTAGGATTTTGTATTTTTTATTCTGAATTTCAAATTAGTTACAAAACTTGAAAGTAATTAAAAAATATTATTTTAATATATGTGAATTAATAAATGTCTCTAAAAGTCCTTTTATTCTGTATATTTCTTTCTGATCCTCAACATTTTAGAAATTATCTTAATTTTTAAAAAACAACTACTATAGTTTTATGAGGTATGTATATATAGCTTAGAAAAATGGCTTTATTGAACTGTCATCTATTTTTAAGTAAATTACAATAGTTGTCTCCACAGAGAACAAATGAGATTTATAATAATGTGTTCAAACGAACGCTAACTTATTTCATAGCATGAATTAAATGCAACTTCATTTGCATTGTATATATTTAACAGTTATGATATTTTTAGTTTCAATGTCTAATTTTATTTTGCAGGAAAACAAAACTAGGAAATTAACTTCACTGTGTGAGGTTGATGACATTTTTTTTTTATGTTTCTCTTTTGTGTACATTTTGCTCAGATTTCTGATTTGATTTTGTTCTTTTAGTTTTCTTGGACTCCACTTCTTGTTGCAACAAAGGGCAATTATCCCAGCATTGTGAATATGCTTTTGGAACATAAACCAAATGTCAATGCTGTTGATATGGTATAATTCTTAATATGTTATTTCTGTAATATGCATCTAATGATTTATTTTTAAAAGAATAATTCAATCCATGTTTTCATATTTTCACTTATAAATTGGTCTTTTCAATATAAATAACCAAATATTGAGTGATAGGGATACTTTGATGCATTTCTAAGTAAGAAAACAAAACAAAAAGCTTGTATTTTTTAAGAATAGGAAAATTTTTGTATTGTGTTTTATGCAGAAATAAAGTATAAAGTTTTTTATTGCATTAAAAATAAGTCCAGAACTTTAAAAGTTAATATTTACTTTTATTACATGATGCATAGTATAATGAAAATGCTTTAATTTGAAGGCATCTTAAATGTGCTTAGTTTTGAAAAAATATTCTTAAAAGTACTTAATTTTCACAAAAATTTCAATGAGGACTTCCTTCCTCATCTAAAAAAACATTGAATGGAATAAATAAAAAAAACATGATCAGGAATCTTCTGGGAAAAGATCTATGGCTTTTAGCACATATTAAGATTATACTTAATGACATATTTCCTATTTCATCAACAATGGGTTTCTCGTATATATTGGAATGATTATCCTAAAGATGGCAAAGAATTTTAAATTTCTTGAATGCCAATGTTTTTATGCTTGCATTCAGTCTGAAAAGTATTGGAACCTTCACATGAAAATACAAAATAACATGACTAAGGTAACTCAAATTGATCAGTAAATTGCATATTGTGGAGAGAGTACATGAGAGATGAAAGAGAACATGGGTGGGATTTGCCTCGAAATGTTGATAAATAAATGCTGATGTACTTTACTATGTGCAAAGGGTTAGAAAGTTATATTAAATTAGTGAAAATGCTACAAATACGAAATGTGCCAAATTGTTGCGAAAAATATTTGAATGTCTTTCATTTTTGGTATTACAGATGGTGAAGACTTTATTTTAGTTATATTGACTAAGAGCATTTAACTCTTTATAGGATAAAGGAAAATGTACAGATTGGCTCTGACCGGCATAGAAAACATCATCTGAATGCAATCCTGACTAATTTCTTTTACTAGATCCTAATAATAATCTTCTTTTGTTTTACTACGTTAGTAGCAAGGCAGACTTCTTCTTCCTTAACAATTTTTGGATTCATTATACACCAGCAATATTCATGGGATTAAGGTCAGATTGCCAGGTCAGTCTAACACTTCAATTTAGGCCACATTTTTTAATGAAGGCCTACATCTATAGGAAGGAAATTGGAGGGGAATTACTTTTCAAATATACATAACATTGTTATTCATGAATCAGTTGGACTGTACTTGCCAATTTATCTTTATGGCAAGGTGCAAAGTTCTTTGAAAAATGATCCTAACTGGATTTGAACATTCCTACAAGATCTTGGCACACATTTCTAGAAACAAATTTGTGGCATAACTGGGCCTCATTTAACTGGCTGGAAATTTTACTGTAGGTGATATATAGTTTAGATCATAAACTTCATGCTTATATCTCCAAACACCACTTACCATTTTGTCCATTAACTTATATTTGTCTAAAATAAATACTGAGCCTCTGTCCATGAGTCATGCACTTTTGCACTATAAAGTCATTTCTGCATCATTTAAAAAAAATAAAAGTTTTGAACTTTAAAAGGTAAAATCGTTTTTAATGTAAAGGGTTAAAGGGCTTTTTCTTAGGGTGGTATATTTGTAGACCACAATCAAGAAGGCATCTTTGGACAGTTCATGCATTAGATTCATTAGATTACCACCAAAGACTTTCCAAAATGATACATGATGATTTTGGGAGACCTTTATTTCAGATTTTGTTGTCACCTTCTATCAGCCTGATCTGGATCTTGTATCAATATTATCAGTTTGATCCTTCAAATATCCTTAAAACATTTCAAAGGGTATCACATATTTTTTCTGTTTCACCAATTAGCATATTGAGCCATCATTCCTTTACTTAAAGAATAATATAAATGACCATTTGCCCTTTTTGCTGTACTGTTTTTAGAAAAGGAATGATCCAATTATTTAGAAGGGCTGTATGATGCAATAGGAATATGAATTATAATGTTTGTTTTACAGCATCTGAAACAATTTAAGAGGAACGAAATATTTCATTAACATTACAAAATGTTAATTTTTCTGTGTAATTTCCCCCCTACCACTATGTGTGTTAGAGAGAGAACATAAACATAAACTGCTTTACCCATGTATTTAAGATTTAAAGGTAATGAAAAGAAATTATGAGTCCTTTATTTTTCATGTTTCAAACTATCATCTTTTAACTTTTTTTCTTAATGTGTGTGACTTACATTTTTTTTTGTTCCTTATTAAAATAAGTCTTTCTTTTTATACATAATAGTTTTTTTCTGATAGATGATAAAACAATGTACAATCTAAACCATTGAGATTATGAGAAAGGAATTTTACAAGAGTTTACTAGGAGCTCCTTAAGAATGGATTTTGCAATATATTCTCCAAAACCTGTATTCCTCATTCTCTTTGGAAGCATAAAATTTTTTTCATCTCATATTTTCTTTTAAATGTATGGAAAATTTGTAGGAACTATGATAGCAGCAGAAAATGCTCCCCATTATCACCTCTTTCAAAACTTCAAAATAAAACTGGATGTTTCCTATCCTTCCATCAAATCTTATTGCTTTTTAGGAGTTTTTAGAATTTAAGAAAAAAATATATGGTCAGTAAATAATGTTTATTTGTTGTTATTCAGAACTGACAAACACACATGAAATTTTTTTTAAAGCTTTTTTGTATACATTAAGTATAACATGAAATAGCTTCTACTCTGTCCAGTTGTAAATTATCCTGCAAAAAAAAAAAAAAGCAATCTTACAGACTTTTCTTTAATTGCATTCATCAAGCCTCATATATTTCGCATATTAGAGTATGTTTTGGAAAATATGGGATATCTTTTCAACAGCATCAACAAATTGTAAACTGAAAGAAATATGTGGATTCCTCCCCCCCCCAAAACACACACACACACACACACAATGTAGTTTATTAGCATCATAGTGAGTAGAAATATAATTATTTTAGCAGTTGCGCTAAAAATAAATTCAAGCATGAGACATTTTTTACATCTGCATTAATTTTTTTTTGCTTGTGAATTAATTTTTTTTAATTGTAAAATAAATGAATACAAATTGTATACTTTAAATTTTTTAAAAGAGTATTTAGAAAAAGAAATGTCTGACATGGTGAACTATCATAAGAAACTAATAGTATGAATTAATTTATCACTTTTTGTTAAATGTAACAATATTAAAAGAGAGAGAGAGAGAAATAACCTCTAATAATGTGTAGATTCTAGAAATTATTATTGAGAAATTTAAGAAATTGTTAATTGAATAATCAAAAATTGTTTTTTGTCAAAAAATAAAATATAAAAACAATATTTAAAATTTTAAAGGGATGATTAATGCAATTTTTTGATAAAAATTATGCATTATTTTAAAACAGAAGTTATTCTAGATTTAGAAAATATTTGAATCTATGTATTTGTGCAAATATGTGATTTTTTTAGACAATGTTTTAAGAATGCTTTTTCCCTACGTTTCCTGTATTATTTCTTCAAATTCTTTTACCCTTTTAAAAAACTAAAATAATCTTGATATATTGTTTAATTTTCTTCATGAAAAATTTCTATGATCCTCACAAGATTTGCCCCAAATGTGTTATTTACTTAAGTATTAAGCATAACTAATATTCATTTTGTCACTCTCTAGGATGGTTGTACTGCCTTATCCATTGCATGCAAAGAAGGCTATACAGAGATTGCTAAAGCTCTGATGAATACTGGTGCATACATAAATTTACAAGACAGGAATGGGGACACTAATTTAATTCATGCTTCTAAATCTGGACACTTTTCAATTGTGGATGCATTAATTCGAAAATATGCTGATATAGACTTAGCTGGGGGAGTAAGTTGGAAGAAAATAGTATTTTTTAAAGAATTTGACAGTTTTATTGAAAAATTTTCTTTAATCTGTTATGAACTGAATAAAAACTTTTCTTCCAGGATGGAAAAACAGCATTATATTGGGCAATTGAGAAAGGATATGTTGATATTGTGCGCTTACTACTAAGTGCAAATGCAAATACTGAAATAGCTACTAAAGTAAGAATTTTCTTTCACTTAAAATTATTTTATGTGATTCTTCTTTTAACATCATTAATTGTAGTGGCTAGTTATGTGTAAATGAACTGTTTCTTATCATTTCTTTATAAAAAATGCATCGTATTATTGTTTTATAATTAGAGATGTTTTAAACAAAGTACAGAAAGATCTAAAACTTAATCAAGATGTATATATCTGTATTACATAAAATATTTTATCTAATACAGATATGTATTACTTAAGATATTTTCCAAAACCAAGAATCAGAAAGTAAAAGTATATTTCTGTAGTTGAAAAATACAGGAGACTTATCATTTGCTCTTCTAATTTCATAAGAATTAAAACTATCAGGTATACAAAGAGTAAAAGTGAATGCAATTAATGAGCATTTTTTTATAAGATGTGTAAGGTATCTTGTTAAAATATTAAAAGACAATGTTCGCCCTTTATGTTAAAGTGTTCCTTTCCCTAATATGAACTGTTTTTCTGTTTTTACTTGTAAGAGAGAAATGAGGTTTTTGTCATGCTATGTGGATGGTATTTTTGAATGAAAAACAATTCTTCTGAAATGTTAAGCCTTTTTATTCATCATTTTGTGGATCTACTTGTGTTGGGGTACAGTTTTTAACTGACTGTTTTTTTACAAATGGTAATTTAGTGCATTTTTGATATACATGATGTAACATTCTACCAGCATATTGAGCAGCATACTGCCCGTATTGAAATACGAAGTATTTCAAAATAGACTTAAGTATACAATTGGCTAAATTAAAACAAATATATAACATACATTACAATTTAATTTGCATACTATCCATTATTTGTAAGATACATATTTTTGAAATGGAATGTGTGAAAACTTCTCTGCCAATTTTCAATTGAAATACTCTTACCTTACTATCATTTCCACATATTCTAAAATTCTTGCTGTTGCCATTTACAGCGGTGAAATTTATTTTCTTTCAGTAGCACTAAACATTCTTTTTTCATTATCTTTTTATCCATTATTTTTTTGAAATTGCCATTTATTGCCAAATTTATTTCTTAAAATATAAATGATTAAAACAATCATTTTTCTAAAGTTTTCAAATGGTTTGTATGCACTTAGATATATTGACACCAAGTCAACTCCAGTAAGTCTTTGTTTGAAACATTCAATACAATCATGTATTGTCTTCTCTGCAATATATTTTATCATTTATGGGCCAAAATTGCATTCACTCTAATTTGATGTACTAAGCCCTGTGCATCAATAAGCAGATATTTTTTATTGACTTGTTCAAAAAGTAACTTAGTATATTTAATTTTATTATCAACAAAATTATTTGTTGCTTTGCTTAAAATAGTAAATGAGCATTATTCAAACTTCCACCAACTCTGAATTCTTATCAAAAGTAGATCTAAAGCTTTTAACTTGCTTGTTTTTGAAATATCTTTGCCTCTTCATTAAGCATCAATTTCTACTTTAAACTCTTTTATTTGTGCTAAAAATTCAATACATCATTTGGAACTCCTCTGTAGTTAAATGCCTACTCATTTTATTGCAAAAATCAGGAGCTTTGATGTTATCAATAAACTTAAAAATAAAGTTAAATACTTTTATCAGTTTATGAAATTACTTTATAAAATAAATTTGAAATTTGTGAAAAGAAAAAGTTTACAATGAAATTATTTTAAAATTATAAAGATGAAATTATTTTTAAAAAGAAAGTTTTCATTATAAAAATTTGAAGTATAGTAATTACCGCAAGAGTCATGGCAATATCAATTCATCATTTTAAGCAGAATCAGGTACTCAGGTTGATTGTTCTCAGATTCATTAGTTTGCAAATCATTTAAAAAAATTCATCTATATTAAAACCTCTGGAAATTTAAATTTTCAGTATTGTTTTTGGTGTTCATTTTTGGAGCTGGGAATTCAGTCTTAATCCATGTTAAAATGTTTGTTGAGTCTGTTTATAATCAAATTTAATGAATAGGTAATTGTAAAATTGGAATAATCATTTTAACTAATTTTGATTTGAATAAAGCCACACATAATCCAACCTGGTTATGGTAAATTTTTTCAAAGGAGCCACAAAGCTCTTACTGCATAATAGCTTAATTTGAAACTGCCCTAATTTGGTAAAACATTTTATATAGATAACAGCAACTTGGCATGATCATCAAATGAACTAGGAAAGAAACCATATAATTCTCAGTATATGTTATTCAGAAAGTGTTATATATATAATTCTTCATGCTATTCTAAAGAAAAAGAAAAATACTATAGTACAGGTACTAGAGAATAATTCCATAGTTTATTATTCTAGACATGCTCTATAATAAATTTATGATTTATAGTTCAGTTAATTTCAAAATAATAGCATTAATATAATAATTGATGACATATGAATGATTATAATAACTCTCTTGAAATAAATGCATGTTAAACCTTCTATATCATAAACAAAGCCTTCAAACTTATATATCATATTGTTTTATTCCTCTATATTTGCATTTAATGTATAAAATCACAATCATTTCTTGAATTTCTGTTGCAGAGTATTGATTTTTAATATTATTAGCACTATTTTTAACCAATTATCTCTCAAAAGTTTTACTTCCTTTCATTTATTTTAATATGTTTGCTAATGATTGACTATTTCATTAAAAAAAATTACCATTAATTCATATCAGAAAGTTTTGAGTTTTTTGCTTTATCTAATTTTCAGGATGGTGATACTGCTTTATTAAAAGCTACACGAAACAGAAATGCAGAGATTGTGCAAATGCTTGTGGAGAAGAAATGCAAGGTGTCAGCTGCTGATAAGGTAATGTAATTTATTTTGATTATTTTTAATTATTAGGAATTCGAATCTTTTACTAAATTTTTCAAATGGGTGAACATTTAAGAGACATGGAATGGATGTTATTGTTAATATTTTCTTTTTGGCATTTTCTAAAAACGATATGTGTTTGAAATTTCCCCCATGCACAACAGAATGCTCTTTAATTTTCAAATATTAATAAACACCAGAAATTAATTTGTTTGATACGTTATGGGTAAGCATTTCTCTAGTAATTTTCTCCAAAAGTTTTTGAAAAGGGAAATGCAATGTTTTTCATACATATTTTGATTTATTTGAAACAGATTGCCACAAAAGTTTACAAAATTCATTCATGCTATTTTTTTTAAATCTACATCGCTAAAACATTTTTTTAATCTAAAAAATGCTGATGATCACTAATTTCTACAATTATTTTTTTCTCATATGGGTTAAGCATTCAAGTAATTATTTAATTACTATTATAGTTGGTGGGCTAAAAGTCAATGCAATTTTTAATCTATCTGAGGAATTATTTCCATTTTGATGCAGAGATTTTATTTTCTATTTATAAATAATATATTATTTTTCTGTTAGTAAAATTATTTTTCAGTTCTGTTACATGTATTGGTGAATAGTATGGATAAGAGAAAGCCAATTGGAATTAAACAAATTGTTTCATTATGAAACATTTTGCTTTGTACATTGTTTCTGTATTGCAGTTTTAATAAATGAATATGATGAAAAGCTCCAAGATATAGCTGATTGGCTAATTGTCTGTTTAGAAGAGCGTGCATCTTATAGTGTTGGTTAATATGCAAGTGGGGATTCAACAAAAAAAGTTTACAAGCAGCAGTATTTGGAAAGTAGAAATTGTAAATAGGAGTATTGTTACCCAAAGTAGAGACAGAGTGAGCTAGTTGTCTTAGACTGGTGTTCAAGTGGATAGTGTTAGTACTGAGACCAGAAATGGCAACATTAATGATGAGAGGTCAAGAGAAAAGACCTCATATAGAAATATGAGCTGTGATACTTCAAGGGGCCAAGAATGTGTCCCCATCGGACATTCACAGACAAATCGTTGAAGTGTATGGGGGGGGACAATAAGGAGAAAACATGTGACAAAATGTTTTTTTTTTTGGCATCCACCCACCCCCAAACAACCCCGATTTGGCTGCCAGTGACTTTTTTCCTTTTCCCAGCATTGAAGAGACACTTATCTGAAACAAGGTTAATGTCAGATGTTCAAAAAGGTGCCAAGAGCTGGCTCAGTAGCTATGAATCTGATTATTATTAAGATGTGTTAAACAAATGGGTCCATCAGTGTAATAAATACCTCAGCAGGTTTGGTGATTATGGAGAGAAGTGACATCCCCATGTGTCTCTTAATTATCATATGTATCCAATGTCTATTGTTAATAAAAACTCAATAATTTAATTAATTTTTCCTTTATCTTGTGAAATTTTTTCGATAATCACTCCTTGTATTTGCAAAAAAAGAAGAAGAAGAAGAAAAAAAAAAGAAATGTTTACACATTTACAGCTTATCAAAATTTTATTAAGAAAAAATTATGTTTATTTCTGAGCTTTACATTTTTATTTTATGCCGGTTTTTAATTAATAGAATACAACAATTTTTCTCTTGTAATTAAGAATGCATTTGATAGTAAATAAAAAAGGGATAATAAAAGCAACAAAATAAATTTAGATCTATATCAGGTTTCTAAACTTTTTTTTTATACATTATACACTTCTGAAAAAAAATTAGGGAATTAAAAAACAAAACTTAAAGTGTGAGTGAGAAGTCTGGGAAATTCAAAGAGCAGAATTTATGGCTCCCCTGTGTACTGTTCTAAAGGAGTAGTTGCCTTGTTTTCTTCCTTCACTGGCCTTTTTTAAATCAATAGGCCTTTTAAAATACACAAATGCAATGGGCACCAAAAGTTTTGCTATGTCTGAGTTAGTTGTGACAAATTTGGTTAACATATCTCATAAATTAATTACCTTTGCAGTGATTTTTTCAAAATTGTAAAGAAACGTTGTAGTGGATTTATATAAATTGCTAGTAAAAGATGTAAATTATAAGTAGTTCTAATATCTTTCTATTAGTGATATCATGTATGGATTTTCGTTTCATCTGAATTAAATATATGCTATTTTCATAATGTATGTTAAATAAATATCAATAATATAAATAAATTTTCATTATACCTGAATTTCTTATCATTTAATGTAGCATTTCAGCATATTAAAAATTCTTTATAGAAAGGGGACACAGCATTGCATATTGCTATGAGAGCCAGAAGTAAGGCTATAGTGGAAATTTTACTTCGCAATCCTAAAAATAGTCAGCTTCTTTATCGACCAAATCGTGCTGGAGAAACTCCATACAACATTGATTCTAATCATCAAAAGAGTATATTAGCTCAAATATTTGGTGCCAGTAAGTAAAATTTCATTTTCTGTACCTCATAATTATATGTATTCATTTGATAATCAGTCATCATATTTTTAGTGAGTTTCTTAGTTTTTTTTTGCATTCTATGCATTTACATGCAGTAAACATATTCTTATGTGTCTAAAATTTTAAGTACATGAAGTAAGAAGTAAAGTATCTTAGCATTGAAAATTAGTTGGAAAAGTTAATCAACTGTATATGAGAGTTAGAATGAATAGATTGCCATCATTTCGATGGAAATGAAGAGTCGATATTTGCATGAATTTATTTTCTTAAAACAAAAGAATTATCATACATGATGAAAAGTAGATTTTGAAGTAATAAATATCAAAAACTGGGGTTTAATTCTCATTCTCAACTATCGGCATTAGTTGCAAAATTCAAGTCAAGAAAGTTGTTACTATATGTATTTGATTATGTTACTATAGTGGGATTGAATTGGGTTTGGGGTTTATTACGAGCTTCTAGAACCTTATCAAATTATCACAGCCAACAATTAATTCAAGTGATGTTCTGGTGAAAAAATAAAGAGACTATTTATGGACCAGAGAAGGTGAGAAATGATGTAACTACATGACATTGCTCATTCACATACAGCTAAAAGGAAACCCAAGAATTAATTTATATTTTGTGCTGAGAAATTGCCCAGTGTGCCATATATTTTCCAGGTATGGCTTCATCTGATGACTACTTATTTAGGCTGATGTCAACACATTTGAAAGCCAGTAGTCATGAAAATTGAAGGTGTGTGAAATTGATTTGATGTTTATTTTGCATTGAAACGACAAAGCTTCTCTCATGAAGGCATTCATCATCTACCTAGGGATTCAGCATTCAATATATAGGGTAAAAGACCATAGATAGCATTGGCAAATATTTCAATTGTTAATCTTTGTAACTGTATTTCCTATAAAGAAAATACCATTTCTATTCTACGGCCTTTTAAAGCCATTTTATTTTTTACAAAAGTACGAGAAAATGTGCCTAATTTTTATTTATCAAATGAATTTCATTAGTCTTCATTTTAGGGAAATTTAAATTAGTAATATTTATATAGTATTAGTAATTTGCTGGTAAGTCAATGAATTTGTATTGATATGTCACAATTTGTGATTTGTCCCAAAATTCAGTATATAAATCTATTTAATTATATAAATTTGTGTAACATATTTAGTATTTTCAGCTCATAAATAAGTTGATTTTTGAAAAGGAATTGTGGTTTTATTCATCAATTAAAGCTGCAAAATTTTGATTACTAATAAGTTATTTGTTTCATATAGGACGGCTCAATACCAATGAAGACAGTGAAAATCGCTTGGGTTATGATCTTTATAGCAGTGCCCTTGCTGACATACTGAGTGAACCTAGTTTAAACATGCCTATATCAGTTGGTCTTTATGCTAAATGGGGAAGTGGAAAGTCATTTCTTCTGAAGAAATTGGAAAGTAAGAGAGTTTATTGAAATTTAATACAATTGTAAAAAATGTTCATATTAAGTTTTTATAAAAACATAAAATAGGTCTTTGAATGTTCTGATTTAAAAACTTTTATAGGACAATATTAAAAAGTTGTAAACTTAGTTGATTAATTTTCATTAAAAATAAATTTATGAAGTTATAAGTATCATAAATTCATAAGTTCTCAATGTGTTGGTTTTCAAAATCATTAATATCTGCACCTTTATTGTCTATCAATAATCTGTTTATCCATGAAATAGAACTAGAGAAATGAGATTTAGTATGCAGTCATTACATTGAATCTCTTATCAGTTTTCAGAAACTAATGTGGTGATATCTTAATAAGACAGATAATATCTATGGCACATGAGCAAGCCTTTGTCCAGCGGTATGTTACTGGCTTTGAAACCCAAAGGTCCCGGGTTCTATTCCGAGGGCACATTCACCTTCCACAATGGTGACCTCTTACAATGAACCTTCAACCTTCATGCAAGGGATGTGGCGCCATCTACCTGCAACCAAAGTTGTTAGACTCACTTCACGCAACAATTCATGCACGCTCGCCATAACGCCTGACGTGAATTTAAAAAGTTCTCCGCTCGCCAAACAAAAGTGGGTATGGCACAATAGAAACAACAGCTACATACAGCAACCACTCACTCAACAAACCAATTCATCACCACTCAACAACAATGCGTATCGTTTGTCCAACTCACTGAAGGGTGAGTCTGTGGTGATATTTTAATAAGACAGATAACATCTACGGGACATGAGCATGCTTTTGTCCAGTGGTATGTTACTGGCATTCAAACCCAAAGATCCCGGGTTCTATTCCAAGCACACTTCACCTCCTACACTAACTAATAAGGGAGAAAGTTAAGCAAGCACATGAATGAATTTAAAAATATAGTTTTATCATCAGAATTGTAGATATCATTTTTTGAACCAAATCCATCAAGTTGTTTATCTTGTCTGTCTGAAGATATTTGAAAGCTATAACTCAAAACTCTACCAGTTAGATAAATAATATTCAATATATGTTTTTGAATATATAAACTGTAGAATTGCATCAAAAATCAGGTTCATATGAAAAAAGAAACCTGATATATGCTTTATATCATGAAGCATTTATAAAGTATCATATTATAAAGAAGATTGAGAGAACATTCCTACTAGTTGCTGGAGAAATTTAGTAACTGTCATGCTATACTAATTAGTGTTCAGTTGCATATTTATAATCACTCAGTGGTAATGGAAAAGGAAAAGAAAGAACGGAAAAAAAGTTACTATTACTTTTTGCACTTTTTTTTTTAACTTGGTGATTTTAAGTTGTAACTGATAGCAAAACAAAACAAAAAAAAACCATCAGTTTTTCCGTTCCGAGGAAATTTATTTATACCCTATTGTGCTCTAATATCTGATTTTGAAGTTTCAGTTGCATTTATTTGCATATTGTGTGTCATTCAAGAATCTGGCTGTCATGGTGTCTTTTACTTATCCTAAATATCTGTTTTCACATTAGTATATCTAAGTTTTTAAAAAATCTCTCCAAACTTATCGTTTGAAATAGAAAATTATAATGTTTTTGGTGAAGTTGTTTTCTTCTATATTCTACATTAAATGTTTTTGCTATTTTTTAAAATTAAAAACTAATGTTTTTGTTGCAGATTTCTGAAAACCAATACTAACTATGTATTGCTGATTGTTTGAGATACTCTTTGGTTTCTGTTGCTAATGAACGACTTGTTTTATCAGACAGATGACCACATATAATACCCATATTTACACTTGTTTCAAAATATTGCTGTTAAATGCAACTTTAAATGTTTTCTCAATCTTTTCTAATATTTTAG
The DNA here is from genome assembly GCA_026543055.1 of Argiope trifasciata. Lineage (NCBI taxonomy): Eukaryota > Metazoa > Arthropoda > Arachnida > Araneae > Araneidae > Argiope > Argiope trifasciata. Next base: position 655,491 of record JAPMOQ010052775.1, on the reverse strand, counting down.
CCAATTATGAAATATGTATTTTACATAGTACTTTTTTTTCTTCTTTAGATGAAATGAGAAGTTTTGCTATTCAATGGATAGAACCAATGTTTGAATTTACTAAACTGGTATATTTAATAATATTGTTGTTGTCTCTTATGGTTGGCTTCATACTTGTACTGAGTACCAAAAATTGGCTTTCTGGAGCTTATCTGAGTATTGGCACATTTCTTTCTGTGATCATTTTTCTTGGTAAGACACATTTTAAATATTTTTAATACTTAATCAGACATTCATGGAAATCTAGTTTAGGATGTAAAAGCTTGACATTTGAATGAATGGAATGAATAAAAAAAAGAGTTACGTTTAGTTTAAACTTTAAAATGTTTTATCTCAAAAAATATGCTTAATATTATTTTCCAATGACCATTATGCTCATAAATGCTATTTTTTAATGTATTTGAAGATTCAGCTACCTAAAAATAAAACCTTTTCCCTTTTTAAATTTAATGTGAATCCACTTTCCACTCCACCAACATATTTAATCATCATTCTCATTGCTATGTCATTTTGGAACAATTGCTTGAATGACCTACTACAGGTATTCAACTGTACTGTATTGAATTGTAATTAATTACCATATGTAATTACGTTAGTTGATCACATAAAATCCTGTATGATTAACTTAAAACCTTAAATTTTCACTGATCATGATATCATACACAATATTTTTTGCATCTTCTCATCCATTTGAACATTTTTATTTGTTGGATTAATCCGGCAAAATTTATTTTTGTAGAGGGAAAATAATAATAATGAAATCCACGATCACAAATTTGAAATTATCATGTGAAAACATTATTATTTTAAAGTCATTATTTGTTTTAAAATTTAATCAATAACCAGTTTAAACTGTATTGAAACAGAAATGAGACTTCTATATATGTTATCATATTTTTAAATTTTAATTTCAATTCTAATTAATTTCCAAAGTTTTATCATAATACAGCTCATTTCAATTTCATTGTAAAATATTCTCTTATTTCCTGATCATATTTCACTTTTCCTATTTAATTAATTGGATAGAAACTTTGTAAAAGGCTTATATAGGCAATTCACAAGCTCCTCGTGAAATGTTCAGTTAACACATTCTTTTAAAAAAAGAATTCTCAGACTGCAACAGACTGTTAATAATTTTTGAAATTTGATTTTTTTTTTGTACACAAGTAGTGACGACAGAAATATTTGCTTTTGTGTATAATTTAGTCAACAGTAGTTAAGAAAGGGCAGAGCTTCTCTTTTCTCTTTATTTTCTGGTATAGTTTAAAAGCATTTTTTTAGTATTAAAATTGCTTTAAATAGAAAATATGTCAAATGGAAATATATCTGTTAAATGTTAAATTATTAAATTATTAAGTTTCAATGATTCTGTACTGTATTAATAGCAATAATAGTTACGACTAGTAATAATGTTGGATTCTAAAAATAATTTTTCCAAATTTTATAGAGTTAATTAAATTGAAATAATTTCTTTTGCTGATTTCATTTTGTATAAATACGTCACAGAATATTAATTTGTTCTGTTGCAATTCTTTGTAATTTGTTGATTAAAGTATCTATATAATTTCTTTTTTATTGACATAACATTTTTGGTGTATGTTAAAACATATTTTTCTCCTAATCTTCCTGCTGGCCCAAAGATTTTAGAGTAATTGTGGGTGTCAAAAACCTTATTTGCATAAAAATTAAAACACTAAACAAATCTAAACATTCCAACATACAGTAAGACCCCGCTTAACGCGGGGCATACGTTCCATCAAAGTAGAGCGTAATGCGAAACAGCGCTAAACGAGGCTATCTTTAATGTAAATATTGGGGTTAGGGGAAGATGGCTAGGAAATTGGTTAGGTATTAAATTTAAAAAGTATGTTTTTTTAATAAAAATAAAACCAAACATTTATTTCTTCAAGCCCAAATTAATACCACATTATTATTCCTTGGAAAAATAAAAACAAAATATAAATAACAAAACGAATATTCTTAAAAAAAACAAATAAAATTCTAAGTCAGTCATATTTAGTTAGCCTTCCGCGTTTAGTTAGTTTTCAGTGTTCTGCCTTTTTGTGACAAAAGCATCTAATGTTGTTTGCCTTTTTCTTTTGCGTTGTTCTCTTAAAAGTTCTTCATAAACGGATAGAGCATCTCTAACACCACGCCTTACTTTTGAGCTCCTGTCAAAATTCGGATCATTTTCAATGAATTTATCCATTATTTCAGTTATGGTAGACAAACTCCTTTTTACAAATGCCATCGAAAGTTCTTTTTGCTCTTCTTCTGAATCACTGCTGTCAACATTTTTGTTTTCTTCTTGTTCAGTTAATTCCTTGAGCTCATCATTAGAAAAACTAGCCGCTGCTTCTTGAATTATTTCTTCGACATCTTCCACATTTACCCCTTCAAAACCGGTTTGCTTCGTAAATTTCACTATCTCTTCCACTATTTCATCCACATCGACAGTGTCCAACGTCATCGCTCTTACTTAAATCCGGCCAAATATTCTTCCATACTCCTTTCAAAGATCTTTCTGTTACCTCATTCCAAGAAAGGCCTATGTTTTCTACAGCATCCACGATGTTGTAGTTTTTCCAAAATTCTCTTATGGACTGGTTCTCTTCTCCGTCTGTTTTTTCAAACATTTGCTTAAAGGTTCACCGCAAGTAATAAGCCTTAAAATTTGATATAATGCCTTGGTCCATTGGTTGAATTAAGGCAGTTGTGTTAGGCGGCAAGAAAACCACTTCGACTGGAATGCATGTTGTTAAGTCTGATAAATTTGTTGGGTGGCTTGGAGCATTATCAATTAACAGAAGTGCTTTTTGTTCAAGTTTTTTAATTTCGCAATAACGTTTAACAGACGGGCAGAAATGTTCAGTGAACCAATCCTGGAAAATTTTCGCAGTTATCCATGATTTTTTATTAGACTCCCAAATTACAGGTAAAGTTGATTTAGATATGCCTTTCATCGCTATTGGGTTTTTGGAATGGTAAATTAGTAATGGTTTTAATTTAAAATCTCCGCTTGCGTTACCACCTAGTAGAAGGGTTAAGCGATCTTTTGCTGCTTTAAATCCTGGTGCCTGTTTCTCTTCGCGGGATAGATATGTTCGCTTCGGCATTCTTTTCCAAAACAAGCCTGTTTCATCAACATTAAAAACCAATTCTGGAGGATAGTTTCCTTCTTCAATTATTTTTTTCAATATCGCTGGAAATCCAGCCGCCGCTGTTGTATCACCACTTGCTGCTTCTCCTGTAATCTTTATGTTGTGAAGGTTATTTCGATGTTTAAATCTATTAAACCATCCTCGACTAGCAACGAAAGTTTCACTTTTGTCAATTGTCTCAGCCTGAATGTAATTAAAAATTCTTCTAGCTTTTTCCATTATGATAGATTGGCTTAATGGCATATTGCGGTCAATTTCGTCGTCAATCCATATAGACAGTCTTTTTTCCATTTCCTCTATGATATTATTTATAGAACGGGTAATTCTAGTTGCAGTTGCCGATGACAGTATTTTTTCTTTATTCTTCATGATGGTCCGTATTGTTGAAGTTGGCAAATTCAATGAAGCACTAATTAGAGTTTGACATTCACCAGAATCTAATCTTCTAATCACTTCCATTTTAGTTTTGAGTGAAATGCTTTTTCTGGTTGCTTTCTTTTCTTTTTCATTATCACCCATAGTAAAAAAACTAAAGATCAAAATATTTGACACTGTAATATAGTATTAAATATGTAAATTAATACCAACTTACAATAATGTCAACAAATGTTTCCAATAATAAAAATATGTCTGTACAATACCGCACCAAACAAGAAATACAAGTACACTCTTTCGGATATGTATTTAAAACCTATCGCTGCATAATATTTCGGGGAATCCCCGTATGCTGCGAGCAATTTCGTGGAATCCCCAGGTTGAAATAAAAGAGCGCTAAACCGAAACAGCGTTAAGCGATGTCTTACTGTACTTTACCAAGACGTGCTTACTCAGTGCCATTTAATTTTCTATTGTGATGTGGGTAATGCGACTGTGATAAGTATTTCGTTTATGTAAATTGATTTTTCTTGCACTTATTACTTCTGCTTATGGTATTTTAAAAATAAGTATCAATAATAAAATTTATTGGATTCCATGAAAAAAATTCTATTGTCATTTTTATAAATAATATATGTATCATTATTATATCATATTATATATAAAATGAGAAAAGCTGTTTAAAAGGGTTTTTTTTTAATGTTTTTTTAAATTTATGTATTTTATTGCTTATAAAGTATACTATTCCAAATTAATATAGTAAAGCGTAAAAATTTTTTTCATCTCATGCATGTTATATGCTAATGTATTGGAAATATAATTATATAAATTAAAATGTAAAGATAATATTATTGATGCATTTTAGGTGAATATAATCCATGTGATTTCAAAAACTGAAATTAATGCTTATTTATTTTTTGTTGTGAAACTGATATTTCCTAAAAAATTTATGTGATTTCAGGTGGCGTTATTTATTTCAATAAACATTATGATCTTTCCTGGGTTTATAAGCTGAGCTTGTACCTGGCAAATCAACTTAATTCTTTGAGAACTCTTTTATTTGTTATATTTTGTAATCCTCCGGCTAATAAATCAGATAGTGATGCTGATCCAGTGAGGTAAGATGTTATTTTAGGTTTTATGTGTAAATATGCATATGTTGGATAAATTATATTTTAAGTTAATGCAGTAATTTAGTTTGTTTGTATTCTTAATGTTATCAAAAACAGTTATTTTTATCCCTTTCTTATAATAAATTCATTTTGGTTCACTGAATTAAAATTGTTTATTATATCTTTTGAAGGAAGGACCAATTCTACCATAAAACTATGTTTTGTTCCTTTCTCTTAATGTAAATTTATTCCATTTTTCAAATCAGAATTGTAAATGATGTCTTTACTTTATAGTAGAGTTGATATTAATAAGTCATTCATAAATTATTGTTTTGATTCTAGACATTAATCCAAATTTTTCTCATTTTTCTAACCAAGATTTTGAATTACACCTTCAACTAATTGACAAAACTCATAAACTTGTCATTCATTGTCTCAATAAATTTGATAAGATCTGTCAACTTTTTAAAAAATTTTATTTTCTCATATGAAGTATAAGAAGAAGTATTCGAATCATTAAAAAATTTCCAAGTGAGGTCTAAAGCATGGATATTTTAAAGATTTTTCATGTTTTTTACCTGTCTAATTTTATCTGAATGTCAGGTAGTGAGTCAACAACTTGTAATTTGCAAGATGTCTAATGAAAAAACTCTTCAGGTGCCGTTTTTTATTGAATTTTCTTTTGGGAAACTAGTAAGAGTAGTTTCCTCAAAAGTATCTCATATACTCTCTAATAAAAGTGTTATTTTAACTCTATCCTCATTTAAATTGTGCACTTTGCATAAGGTAATGAATCCCTTGTACTTAGATTTTTATTTTCAGTTCCATGGATGAAAGCTGTGTGCTTCATATACAGTAAAGAAAATTGATATTTATGTATTGATTTCATGAGGTTGCTGAATACATTTATAATGTATCAATTTTTGGCTTTTCTTTTTACAGGATTAATTGCTAAAATGGAGTGAAATAAATGATTATATATTTTGGATCTCTTTTTTCTGACCCATTGAAAAAAATAAAACATTAAATGTAATCATATTATATATGAAAGTTTATTTACTTATTTTGTTTATTTATGATTTTAAGTTTTATTTACTTGCGTATGAAAAATTAGACCAACAGATGGTCAACTCTGACAAATTTAGTTCAAAATTTGTTAAGAATCTGCATTTCAGATGTCAAAATTGCAAATTAAATGTCATTTAATTTCAAACTAAAGTCTTTGAATTATTATATTTACATGCATATTTAAGTTCAGATTCAATCCATTGACAGATTTGATTTCAAATTTGATATGGACTGTATGTTAAATGCTAAAACTATGCTTGAAATTTAGATATATAATTCTTCACTTCTTGTAGCTAGCTTGATTTTTTTTTGTAATTGGATACAGATAGATTTCACTCAAAATTTTATTTAAATATATGATATGAAAGTTATGCATAAAATTTCATCTGTCTAAGACTATTTTCAAAATAAGTTCGCAGACACAGTGGCAGGCATAATAATTATAATATTTATTTTTTTTAAACCCATATCCATCTCCAAATGATGATGATGATTTTTTAAATTGGAGATTTGTCAAAATCGTTACTGCAAATTGATAATTACAATACTTCCCATGGGAATATATTATCGATACGAAAAATTATAAAATGAAGAATATAATTTTTTCAAACATTGGCATACAGAAATTTTCTTGGTAACTTAAAAAAGCTGTAAGAAATTAGCGAAAATCAGTCTGTAAGATGAATTTAGAAACCAATCTATTTTGTACATTTTTTAAAGTATTTTGTACTACTTAAGGATAAACTAGTACTTAATCAAAATCGTGTTTTCATGTATGTATAAAAAAGTATAAAATTCATATCTGGAAAATTAATTTTATCATTTTTTAAAAATAGTTAATAAATTTCTTGTTTCAGTTCTTAAAAAAAACAAAAAAATTTTAGACTTGCTAAAAATTTTAGTAATATTTCTTATACCATATGAAATTATTGTGTCTTATAAATCTAAAGGATTATTGCAATTGTAACATTGGAGAAGGTATAATTTTTTCTTCTAAATATATCAAAAGGGACTGTATGAAAGCTCACTATCTCGTTATTTTTCTGAGAGAAGGCCAATTAATTATCTTTAAAAGTTGAATTTCTCTCTTCAGGATTTTTAAAAATTTTTCTTCCTAGAGAAAGTTTAGTTATTGATCATCGATATTTTGAAATATTCATTAATATTGGTTAGGGGGAAAAAACTTATTTTGGCAAAATTTGGAATTTATTGTCTGTTCCTGTAACAAAAATAATTCAAACAAGTTTTTATGAATCTGCAGTCTCTTCGGAAATGTTTCTTTTTAAATAAAATATTTTGTAAAAAAGTCAATGGCCAAGATATAAATTATTCTCATAATGTTTTTTACTATAATATGATTAACCATCAAATTAAAAAAAAAAAATCAAGAAGAGAAGATTTTGTCTATTTGTTTAAAATTGCTTGGCTACAAATTATAGCCAACTAGATCATGATTTTATGATACAAAAAGTGATATTGAATACACACGAAGCAAAAATTTAAAATGTCTTTAATGTCTCATTCCATGCATATTTAAGTATAATATTGCAACTTTAATTTTTTTTAATAGCAGACTTTTTGAATAGTTTATATTCAATATGACTGTATTTGAATGTAGGCAAATTCACAACTATTTATTAATGATTACTTTTTAATATGGTTTGTGGTCAGTTTTGGAGAAAAGATCACATTCTCTATTATACAATGTGAACATCTTCTCATGTTTATTTGTATTTTATGTTTAGAAGATAGTTTTAAAAGAAAGAGAAATCTTTGTCCAGCTGAATTTCTTCATCATCATATAACTGTATATTTCAATGTATAGGTCATTTGGATTGCTGATAAAATAAAATACAAATGTTTTGAAATCTTGCTGTCTTAAAATTATTTACTGCAATGTGTACAGGTTTTTAAAAATTTGGGATTTATTAAGAATCCTGTCTTTAGCATCTCTTTCAAGGACAATGATAAATTGAATTATATTTATTTCCATTTTACATGTTCTTTTCTAATAATTAAATGATGAATTTTTAACAATTCTCATTTTTTTTACATTACAATAATTATAATTTCTCAACATAAAAAATGTACTTATAAAAAAGCTCTTACTATTTTTTTGATGGGAAAAAGTTTTTAAAAGGTACATTAAACTTTCTGTGACAGAAAAATTATCTTGCAATGCAAATATATATATTTTTTTTTTACAGTTGTATTTCTTCAGTTTTATAGTGTATGGAGTAAGAACATTTTGTAGTGGGAATTTTTATTGAAAATAAATTACATAAGTTGACTATTCTCAGTAAATTCTTAGATTTTTCTCATCAAATTAAGAAACTTAATTTAATTGGATAGCATCTAAATTTTTTTCAGAATTTCTGAATTTTTAATCCAATAATGGAGACAAAGTCATTTTTATTCCTCTAAAATAGTATATAAATGTATATAGTATGACCATTACTAAAATAAAATTTTTATATATTTTCTTAAGCTTTGTAAAATTTATTTAATTCATCTAGAAATGTAGCATAAAATTATCTTGTTGTTATTATGCACCTGCAAGAAAAAGTTGTTTTTCCTTTAAAAAAACTTTTGTGATTATGTTTTGTAATATATGTTTTTAAAATATACCTTCATTAAGTCATCTTTAATCATTTTTATCTATTTACTTTCCCAAATATTGATGAGCTTGATTCACTTCTAATTTTGTAATTTCTTTTCAATTTTTTTTTTGTTAAAAAACCTCCAGATTCTGGTTTAACTCACTTTTTCTGAAATTTATTATTGATTATTTATGAGTTGCTTCTTGTTCTTTTTGTGCTTAAACGCATGAAGTTTAGTGACTTGTCAATTTTTTTCTGTCATTTCAGATTTATCTTTACAGAAAAAACCAAAGTAACGAGTTCTGGTACTCAGACATCTGTTTTGCACATTATTACATCACTGAATATTGCTATTGAAAAAGAATTTGGTCTTTTTACTTGTCGTTTATACAGGGTATTAAAACCAAAACTTGGTATGTGCTATTTATAATCTAAACAAATCCATTCAATAAATGTGTGATTCAAAATATGGGGAAAATATTATATGATTGATTTTCTGGGTTTATAAAACTTAATATAAACATCACAAGGGTCTCTGTAAGTAATTTAACAATGTTTTGAAAATTAATAAATTTATGTTTTGATTAATTTATTTTGGAAAGAATCAGTTGGGATGATATATCATTATCTGGTCAAAACTAGGAAACTTTGTATTCTCTTCTCTAGAGATTGAACTTGTACTTTGTACTAACTGTATAAAAGACCATGGGTTGCAACAATTTTGCAGGTGATGACATTTTGATATTTCTATTATAGTGTTTTCATTCAGGGATAGGATTGGGTCATCCATTAGGAATATGTAATCACTTGTGCAAACATTGATACTGTATATTGTATTCTGTACCATTAAAAAAAACCTTAACTTCAATTTTCTATAAAATTGGATTTCTATCTTCTGAATCGGTTTTAAAGAAACATGTGGTTTGATTGCATCTGTTTCAGTCATTACTAGCTATCATATCAATTCTTCTGATATACATAGTTTGAATGTTTGCCGGAAGAATCTCAAAGTCCTTGTATGGAGAATAATGCTTTTATAATGATAGTTCTTGTTTCATTCAGATGCTTCTTATAAGAAGATGCGATTATTACTATTCTTGTATTTTTTGGTAATGGTACTATGTAAGAATAGCTGTTATCATAATATTCTGTTAATAGTATAGTGAAATAATTTATATTTAAATGGGTAAGAGGAAATAGTCAGTAATGATGAATTTGAGCACATGGGCATCATAAGAATCTCCAATCAATTAATAAAACTGAGTGATAAATTATTTAAGAATATAATATGACTTGAGACTCAATCATAAATGATTTTAATTGTTATTTAACCTAAATTTACTGAATCAGAATATCTTATTGATTGCAATCCCTGTGATAATCTGTAGTAGTGTAGTGCTATCCCATGATTATTTAAATGAAATGCATATTCTTGAGTATCTGGCCTAATGTGGTGGAAGAACCAGTCATTAAAAGAAGCTGGATAGGCTGGAGTTCTATGAACTCATTTCTTTGTCCACCAGTATTATTAGGGGACAAAAGTTTTTGTTCTAAAAATCACCATTATAATAATATTTTCTCATTTTTTATTGAGTACTATACCCTTATTTACCTCTAGTCATGTAGAAAGTGGACTAGATGCAACCGCAGCTTGGTGAATTATAGAAGCAATTGCCTTTAATGTGTCGAGTTAAAAAGCTTAAAAAACTCTGCACTGATAGTTTATATACTGCAATGAATATGTCAAGAATTTATTAGAGAAAAAGCGAGTTAAAAGATATAAACTATTCACCTTTTAACATAAATTCTGCAATGCCTATATGCAGAAAAACTTTAATTCATAGTCCTAATTATTTAGAAAATGGACTCAAACTGATTTTAATATTCACTGATGATTACTCAAAAATGAAAAGGTTACCTTAAAATAAGAGACAAATTTTTCACTTTTTAGTTTGGCACTATTGCCAACGCAACACCTTGCCATCTTCATTTAATTGTGATAAAAGAAAACTAGGCCGAATAATCGGGAACTGAATATTCAGGAGTGTACTATATTTACAATCTACGTAAATATGTATTTTTAAATGTAGTATTTTGTAAAGTGTTAAAAAAAAAGCTATGGTTTTGTCAAGACATTCACTTTGTTAACAAGAGATCAGAGTTTGTTCCTCGATATTTATTGTGTTTTCTCTTTGAAATTTTTCAAAAGTATTCAAATTAAATGAACAATCTGCAAATAGTTTTAATTAATATTTTTAAAAATTTTGTATACAAAAATAAATATTTATTCTGATAATATTAAAATTGTAAATCTTTAAAGGAAAAAAAAATGTAAATATTGGGTAATTGAATGAGTTCTCGCTGTTTTCCAACGAATGGCGTTACCGAAAAAGATTGCATTAGTTTATGATAGTGACGTATCTATTTACAAGTATAAGCAAGCATGAAAATCAGCGTACATTATTTCGAGAAAGTACAAACTATATTATTCTTCATCGCGATAAATATGTCAAATTGCGCGCCAAAAAGCGTATTTGCGTTGAGTTTTTCTGCATTCTTTTATTTAAAAAAAATCTAGAGCTGAAGGTCACAGAATTCTTGTTCGGACTTACGGCGACCATTCTCTGCCTGAAACAACTTGTACTATTCGATGAAGACGAACGATTGGAGGCATTTCTTCATGAAGACTCGTGTCAAACGCTAACTGATCTTGCAGAATCATTAGAAGTGGATGACACGACCGTTTCGAAGTGTTTGAAAGCATTGGGACTGATTCCAAAGCAAGATCATGGGTTGCCATACGAGTTGCAGCCGAGAGACGTCGAACGGCGTCTTTCCGCGTGTGAACAAGCTGCTTCATCGGCAGAAAAGGAAAGGATTTTTGAATCGTATCATAACTGGCAATGAAAAATTCATACACTACGTAGAATCCCGACCATACATCAGTACTTTCAGCAAATTCAAATATCCATGGTTCCAAGTTTCTACTCTGAATTTGGTGGGATCGGCTGGAAATAATTTATTATGAGCTATTCAAACCAAATGAAACCATTACGGGGGATTGCTACAAACTACAATTGGATCGATGAAACCGAAAATTGAAAGAAAAACGGCCGTTATAAGAGCAGAGACTCGACAAGTCATTTTGCAGCACGACAACGCTTTGCCACATATTGCAAAACCGGTAGATACCTACGTAGTCCTATCCCACCCGCTGTATTCACCAGACGTTGGACCTTTCGACTACCACTTGTTCCGGTCATTGATACGTGGCCTGACTGAGCAGCATTTCCGTTCTTATGAAGATGTTAAAAATTGGGTCGACTTTAGAAAGCCGCAAAATACATGTATTTTTTCCGACGTGGAATTCAAATGCTGTCAGAAAAATGAGGAAAAGTAGTGGCTAGCGATGGACAATTCTTTCATTAACATGTTTTTTAAGAATTTTTTTAAAATAAAGCATTAATTTTTACAAAAAACAACAACAACAAAAAAAAAAACAGCGAACACTTATTTAACATCCCCTTATGAATGTATTTTTATGAGCAACTGCAATTTCAGTACTCGTATATTACTAATTTTATTTCTCATTTTTATTCAAAAATAAGTATTTATCTAATTCTTGAGTTAAAATTTTGCTTTTAAAAGATAAATTAATAATTGTAAATATAAATGGACTTAAAAAAATCAGAATTTCTTGAATTAATAATCCAGATGTAATTTTAATTTCATATGTTGTTCCTTTTTTTAAAATCCAAAACAAAATATTTACTCAACTAATGCTTGAATTAAGATTTAATTTTTTTTTTAGAAAAAAATACTTATAAACCTAATTTAAAAAGTACTCATAACATAAAACATTTTAGTCAATGTTTCTGGAAAAAGTTTTTTTATATTCATTGATTTTCATTTACACAAGTATAAAATTGTTATCGTAAAACATGAAAAAACAAAATACATTTTACACAAGTAATAAATGTGATCGTTCACAAGAGAAACATTTTGTTAAAAGACCTATTAGAGGAAAACTGCATTTACATTCAAAAAAGTTTGTCTTCCATTAAAACATGGACGGTGTACCGATTACACTCTATATTTTAATTTAAAAAAAAATTGAAACGTCTTTCTCTGCCTTCAATAACTTAAAATTTCTTCCTACTATTTTTTTTGCAGTTAAACCCATTGTCACCATTTGTTTTTAGATATTCTTCTTCCTTCCATTTAGCTATTACATCACTAAATTTTTAAATACAGTTGTGTGGAATTTCACACCAATTTGATTTTCTCTGGATTATTTGTTGTCTCTTTCTTTCTTGTATCCTCATTCCTGTCCTCCTCCCCTCTTTCATCTCATCTAGCTGGTTAGATAACTTAATGTCCTGGGTACAGGATGACATTATGTTATTAAAAAAAAGAAAGAAAGATCACCAAAGACTGAATTCTAATTTTCCACTTACGAAGTGATTGCCTTGACAAAAAATGCTGTTGTGCTGTCAAACGTCTAGACAATTTACTGGTATATAAGCTATGAAAAAAGAGTGAACGTTATATTTTCAGAATTGACTGGCTATCTGATTTTAATATTTTAATGGATGAATATCCTTAAGTTATGTTATTGTCATATTAAATCACATCAACAACTCAATTTTCTAACTCATTATTTGTAATAGCAAAATTTAGGGTAATAAATATTTACTCCATATTTTTATAACTTTGTGAACTGTTGAATAATATGTGTTCTTTCTTTCTAAAAATTGGTGACTATTACTGAATTCTGAAGGATTTTGTTGCTATGTGTGTAAACTATATTTTTATATTACCTGAGCTATCAACAGATTTTCATTCAAAATTTTCCATTTTCTTTTTAATGGCCTCCTTTTAATTTATTTTTTTAAATCTATAATGATCTGAGTTTACTTAATCTGAAGTGTTTTTGAAATTTTATTTAAAATATTGCGATTTTATTAATGATATATAACCATTAATAGAATGAGACATAACCCATAAAATAATTGACAAATATTAAGGAAGGGAAGTATTTTTCTTGTCATTGATTACAACTTTTATTGTTTCTTAATCTTTTATATGTTTCTCTTTGTTAAAAGTGGCTGATATGTTTTCATTAACCTTTTTTGCTGGGAGGGAAGGGGAGAGATTCTTGTAGAATTGAAAAGATGAAAGCTATGAATTTACAGCCTTTTAATTTCCTTCTCTATTTACAGTGGCTTCTCAGTGGTGGAAATTCAGAACTATATGCTGTATTCCTAATTTCCTCATTGCAATTTTTTTACTCCTTTGCCTTGGAGGTATGATCATTTTGTTTTTAGAAACAGATGCCACCCATTTCTACTCTGAACCAAATGAGTATACAACAGTTTTTCGATCACTTTTCATTGGGATGTTATGCATTTGTGGTCTTGTCATTGCATTGAATCTTTACACTGTCTTGCGTATCATAAAAACATTGGTCTTTTCACACCAAAGAAGAATTACTGGATCTTTTCTGCGAATAGCTTCACCAAAGAATGAAAATTGCATTAGTTCTCTGAAGAAGGAAGTTGATACCATAGTACAAATGGTATGATTTTCAATGAAAATTGCTTGTTATGATTCTTTTGTTATATTAGAATTAGTATTCAGTATATTTTATATCTTGTGGCATATGTAAATAGTTTATTATTTATCCAAAAATATAAAATGGATTTTGAAATTTTTGTCAGTCACTATATATTTAAAGTAATTTGCATTTTTAAATTGTACCTCTTTCATTCATTATTATTTTGTATAAAATCCAGAATACATAGCAAACAGGTAAAGAAATTGGTGCGATTGTGTTTTATTAATTGGTTGAGTTTGTTTGCTGTAACAATTGCACCAAACTAAGTAGAAATGTTACTCTAAAAATTAAAAATGCTTAATAAGAACATGATCAAAAGAAAAAAGAATATGAATAACCAACAGTGCTGTAATGCACATGCAAAGCTGAATTATTTCGATTAAAATTATACTTCATCCACATATGAAATAAATGAACTCATATTTTGAAATGAAATAGTTCTGACAATTTTTATCCTTCTAATGTCAAATTTTTTGCATTACATTTATTATTACATACATAATTTCTGAGAAGGGATGAGAAGCATATTAAATGTTAGTTTTGTAATTTTTATGAGATTGATTTTTTATTTTCAAAAATAACATTACTGAGGATTGCACTTTAAAGGTTTTTATGCTTGAAAGTATGTTTCTGACTGATGGTTTAGAAAATAAAGCAATGTTTTATCCTGTATATATGTGTTTTTGTTAATCTGATTAATCAGTTATTCATAATAATAACCATTACGATGATTTGCTGATCCATCATATTAACTTTCTAATATTGATATTTACTGCATTTATTATAAATAATTAATGATTAACCACCTTTACCATAACAAGTATCATATAATTTGCATACAATGATTGTTTTTTTATTATTATTGTTAAAGTAATTCATTCATTGATATAGAATAAATAGAATTTTTTCTTCCTATCTTGTCTTTTAGTGCTTTTATGGATGTTGCAACTTTAGTGTTTTTACGAGAGCAATAAAACTTTAAAAAAAAAAAACTGCTTTGCATTTTATTATTAGTATTATTATTATTTTAGAATACCAATTATATAGTTAAGGCTTATTTTTTATTATGAAACTTTGAATCCCTTGAATTTATCTGGTCAGCTGAGAAAATTTTTTGGAAAAAGTCATTTGATATCCATATTGTATTAATCTGTATTTAATTGCATTTTTTAAATATTTGATATGTTATTTTTCTCTTTTTCAGTTCTTTGTTATAATTTCTAAATGTATTATAATAAAATTTTATGAAATCCACTCTTTTCACTATTATTAATGTAACCTTTGTTTCTAGTGTTTTTTCTTACAGTTTTATTTCAATCTAAAGATAAATTTATTTTATATTCAAAATTGTAGAATTTCCTCTAGAGGTAATTATGTCATGAAGTATTTTTATCTTTTGAATATTTACTCAATATCATAACAGAATTGTTATATCTTTATGAAAACTTATATTTGAAATTTTTATGGAAATTACCCAGAAACATAATTGTAATTTTCTTTAAAACTTTAAAAAATATTTTCATTTAAATTATTCCTAATTACCATCTGTATAAAAAATATAAATGCAAACAATGCTTGTTTGTCATGTTGTTAAACTTTATAATTCAGGTAAAGAGTGAAAATTCTTTTGAAGGTGCCATGTGCAGGTGAAATAAATTTTTTCACAATGAATTTTAATGTTATAAAAATTAAATGAAATTTTGGCATTTTTAAACATGTGATGACAAATTTATATATATATATATATATA
>JAPMOQ010052775.1:623820-639669 GCA_026543055.1 Argiope trifasciata | reverse complement strand
TTTTTGTTTGTCATGTAATAATGATTCTCCTTCCTAACTTAACAGAATTTTTAAATACGTAGTGTGTTAATACTTCTCATTTTTATGATAAAATTGAAATTTTAAAGTTTGCAATAGTTAAAATGGAAGCACATTGCTACCTTTTATTAATATGATAATATATATGGGAGCTTCATGTTTAGTATTAATTATTTCATTAGATCTTGAAATTTGACTGACTCATTGTGCTATTTATGAAAAGGTATGATTTATAATTTAATTTGTAGAGTTATTTTTTATTGCAGTTATTTTATAAATAATAACTGCTATCAATATTTATCAATTAAACATTTATTTACTAATTGTAGGTTCAGTGTTTGGATGCATTCATTGGCCAGCAGACACGGATGATAGTCATCGTTGATGGGCTTGATAGCTGTGAGCAAGATAAAGTTCTTTATTTGCTAGATGCTGTTCATACTCTTTTTTCAGATTCCTGTGCACCGTTTGTTACTGTACTGGCTATTGATCCGCATTTTGTTATTAAAGTAAGTAAGCATTAAAATAAAATAAAACTATGAGATTATCAATATATTGCTGTCAAAAAGTTATGAATAAAGTGCTAACAAAAATTTAACTGAATTCTATAAAATAAGTAAAATTGATGCAGAGTTTAATTTGAATAAAAGTTTAAGGTGTTAGAACTCAAAATGTTATAAAATGCAGATATATAGTACAAGAAATGTGACTTGATAAATTGAACATCTTTGTCTTTACCTTTAGTGTATTGTCAAATGATGAGACTGAAATTTTGTCCAAACTTTTCTTCTGTTGAAAAAACTATATTACAGATTGAAATATACAAACTACTGTGATTTATATATATGATTCAGATATTTTATTTATTAGTTAACCATTTCTTTAAACCTTTTGACTATAATAGAGAAGAGGGTAATCTAATTAAATAATTAGTGAAAACTAATTAATTTATGCATATGAGTCATATGCAAATCATGCAGCAGCTGCCTCATTGGATATTATTTAAAAATTAATCCAATAAATTTTATAGCTCATTTTATCACATTATGAATAGGCCTATTTGACATGAAAAGTCGAAGCACTGTAATGATAAACTGAAAATCAATAATTAAGAGAATTCAGATAATACCAATAAGGATTTGTAATAAGACAGCCAATAGAAATTACTGTTAACATAGAAATTAATTTTATTTAACCTGACGCAATAATGCTATAATTATATGATGTAATTTGCAATTATATTAATGTAATAAAATGTAAAAAAGGACATATTTATCAAGGAATGGCAAATCATCCATGCATTATTTTAACATATGAATCAATCCTAGTTCATTATTGTTTTGGTTAGTGATGATATTTGAATAATGCTAAGTGTTTTTGCATTTAATTTGTGCCAATTTTGCTTACCATTGAGTTTGTAACAAATAACTTATTTAAATTTCTGCCAAACTGTATTAGTTGTTGCTAATTTTATGTTTTTTAGTTGAAGAAAAGAGGAATGCTAACAAATATTATGTCAATTAAGAATGTTAATACATATTTCCTCTCTCCCTCTAATTTAAAAAATTAAAATCATTATAAAAATGAGGTTAAGTATTTTACAAATTGTAGTAATTTCGTAATAAGCTATAATAATGAGTTTAATTACCCTGAGTCCCATATTAACTATTATACTTAATCTTGCTGCAATTTATTCATTATAGAGATTTTAGATTAAGGATGAAACTGACTACTTTATAAATCTCCATATCTATACTTATAATAAAGCTCAATGTGTGTGTGTTGGCACTCAACAGGCCAGACCGTTGTACCTACAGCTACCAAATTTGGTACATGTATACCTTGGAGGTCGGAAATGTGTACCCTGGAGCCCTTTTCTCGAATTTTTAATTAGAATTTTAATTAATTAAAAATCAAGCGAAATTTCGACGCTTTCCCTTCTTTCGATAGTATAATAACTTCCGAAAGTATGATCTTATTATTTAAAAATATTTGAAGCTTTTAATTATTTAAAAATTAAGCTAACATGTAGAATTTTTTTGTGATAATTTCTGAAAATATTACAGCACAAAATTGTTTTTCAAATCCTCTTAAAAATGACTTTTTTTATTGATAAAAAGGTTTTAACCTATGAATTATGTTTCTATTTTTAATGAATTTTTTTAAAAAAATACTGTTACTGTATTTTCCAACAATTCATTTCTCACAAAATGAAAGTAGAATTTAGCCTGCCAGAGCACGTTAAGAGTAGCAGTCCTTTGCATTTACTTTGACAAAACTCAAATGAAATGATAAATTAACTCTTATTGCAAATTAACCAGAGGAAAGTGGGGTGTTGAAATGGTAGCGTAATGTTATGGAATAAATATAAAATGTGATATTTTCCGCAACAGCTGATTGCAAATCAAAAAGATATATAATACAGTGAGCAAATAATCATAAGGCTACACCATAATACGAGTTTACGTGGCTATCGAAGTTTAAAGTTTAAATATAAATAACTTATAAAGAGAGCAAGGTACGTATGTACTTAATTGAAAATTTCAGAGTGCATTACTCAAGGCGATCCAGCTGGTCACCATAGGTGGCTAGTATTGAATAATCTTTCTAAATAATAAATGAATGCTTGAAAAAAATCGCACAATAATATATTTTTTTGTAATGTTGTGATCATTCTGAATTTCCTGTAGCTTTTTAATAAATTATGTATTTTTTTTAGGCTATTGAATCTAATATGCACAAAACTTTACAAAAGTCTAATATTAGTGGTTATGAATATTTGCGGAATGTGGTCCATCTGCCATTTTATCTACAAAGTAGTGGTTTACGAAGGGTGAAAGCTGCACAGCAAGCTGCTTTGCTGTGGAATAAAAAGTCAGGAAGTTATTGGAATGAAGACAGGGAATGTGATCGTTCAGGTGCTGTTGTAAGTTTTCTATTTATTGTATTAACTTAAACAATGTTTATAGTAGCTATTTCAAGAATATTTATTAATTGAACCAGTAGATGTGCAAAAAATTGTGTCTGAATCTTTGAAAAATACGAAATCCGTAACAATTTTATCCTATGTATCAATAATGATAAAATTAATTAATAAATATTAGACTTAATGAAATTAAATGAGTAAAAAAAAAATTATGTTTTAGTCTTCAAATCGTAAAGCATCGAATTCAAGCGTTTCCATTCCTGATGCCTTTCGTAAAAGAGGAAAGAGCAACCAAAAATTAAAAGCCAGCGAGAGTTTAGCAAGTAGCATCAGCAACCTGAACAGAGTAGTGACAGGCGCTCATGATTTGAACAAGGTTTTGCTTACTGATGATTACTTTAGTGATATCAATCCCAGATCCATGAGAAGATTGATGAACATTTTATATATAACTGGTAAGTAAGGATTTTTTTTTTTTTTTTGTATTTATGAAAGTAATTTATTTTCTAAATGAAAAGTTGCCACGAATTTCTTCAAACACTTCTCCAATATATGTATATGAGAATGTACAGTAAAAGCTCCTTATTCGCGTTTTCACTATTCGCGGATTAAACAAATGCGACCCAATTCCTATATTCGCGGCAAAAAATTTCCTTATTCGCAGATCTAATAAGTACATACATAATAATAAAAGGATTCCAACCCAATATCCTTTGCAAATGCCGTCAAATGGACTAATAAAAAAGTAAAATAGACCTTATTACAACTTTGCCTAAAGTATGTTGTTAAATGATATAGCCGAAGACTTTGACAAAAGCTGCCTTCGCCGCGATCGGTGTTTTCGAGAATGTAAACAAACAGAATGAAAGCAACCTTATTACTCAATGAATAAAGTATATGTGTAGAATTAACGACTAAGAAATAAGGTAGGACTAACGATTAAGGAATGAAATTTTCTTCCCTCATTCCGAAGCTTCATTTGATTCTGACGCAGAGAAGACAGATCTTAGACTATTTAAACCATTTTAATGTAACGATTAAAGATTGGAGCAAATGATACGAATACAGAATGGATGACTCAATTGAATACAATAATCTATCGGAAACATGAATAAGAAAAATGAATAGACAGGAAATAATAATTTTTTATATATTTGTTTTGTTTTTTAATTTTGCCACCTAGGAACGGATCCCCCATAATCGGGTATAAACCCTAAAAGGGTAGATTTTTGTAGTTTTTTTATACTTAGGTTTTCTTAATTTCAACTATTTAATTAAATTTTCATTTGAATTTAGTGATGTTACCTAGCAGTAAATTTGAGACAAAATGAATGTCTAGATTCTTTAATTTATCTAATAATGTTTTTTTATTTGATGGCTAAAAATAGGAAATTATTAAAATGAAAATACTTTTAATAAATACTTTTTAGTCCATTAATTAAATATTTTTTAAAGTTTTTATTAAATTTATTTATTGCAATGTCTGGTATGCATGCACATGTTGTCATAGAGAATCTCTTTTTCATTTTGAGATACTTTTCCTGCATTCAATAAGCTGTTTAATAACAGACAGCAGCTAGCTTCATTCACCTTATCTGGACTCTATTTAAAATGACTGACATACATGTTGGCCTGGAGATTTATTTGAATTTGCTGCAGTTAGTATCATATCAATGTCAATTGTTGTTGATCATCCAAACTATGCCTATCTTTAAATTCCAGTTTTCCATTTCTTATTTATTATTTTGGTAAGTGAAGATGCCTTAAAAATTACCTTGTTTCTTTTCAGTGATAAGTTAAGGTAATACGGTGATTTCAATTCTACATTTCACTTCTACACTAGCTCTAAAATTGTATGCAACATTTAGATTTCTAAAATAATCCATTATTCCTAATGTACTTTTGTTTGGTATGCACCAATTTTTGGGCATTAAAATAGCAATGGGCTCATATTTTAATCTTATATAAATTTATATTAAGATTAAATTTATTTTAATCTTAAGATAAATTTTGCTGCTTACTATATTCAGGATGTATTTAAAAATATATTTTGGAAGTTATAAGGCAGTTTTATTGTAATTTTACATATTCTTATTTTCTATTTGTAGGTCGACTGCTGAAAGCATTTAACATTGACTTCAATTGGTATCACTTAGCTTCATGGGTGAACATTACAGAACAATGGCCTTACCGTACATCATGGATAATTATGTATTATGAAATGCATGAAAAAGAATTTGATGAAATGTTGCCGTTGAAAACTGTTTTTGAAAAGTAAATTTGGAGTAAAATATTTTGTGTATTTTTACTTTTGTATTTAAATTGCTGTTTTGTTTAAAATAGTCTTGCCATGTTTAAAATACAATGCTCCCACGGTCCTTGAAAACTCCTAAAATTTTATTTTACCATACTCTTGGCCCTGAAAAAGTATTTACTTTTTTATTTATTTGGTCCTTTGAAAAATAAGCTCAAATTTTTTAATTTGCTGATTGAGAAAGAAAAAAAAATAGACGGCTTGTTTTAAAAATATTCATTTTTATTGTAAAATAGTATTTGAAAAAGATGAGGGGAAAATCAATATATTTATGAAATAAATCAATATCAATGAAATTCATATTTTTTCTCAATTGTTAAGTCATAACTCAGTTTTTAATGATCCTGTGGTGGTCGGTGGTGCGTCTAATGCCTCTTGATTATACCAAGCCTGAATGAGCGGAGCTCTTTCAAATGAAGGCAGAGGTGTGCACCTTTCGTTGTAAATGAGCACCATTAAGGTGAAAGTATGACTTTGCTCGAATTCACACGGCACAACTCTTTTTAAGGGGTGGTTGAACTCATTCATGCATCTGCAAGTCAAAATTGAGATCCAAATCAGAGAGAGACTCATCCCTGATTCAGTACCCACAGAGGTATCGTTTTGTTATGGGAACTTGGAGGACTTTGCAGTCATGACCTATTTAACGTATCCCAACTGCCATGAGCCAACACGGCGGTTTTTGGCCAAGATGAGGACAGAACTTTCTACCTTTCGGTTGTGAGACTGGGGCTCAACCAACTAGGTTACCGCAGCCTTGATGATCATGTTGGTAATGTTAGTGGATTAAATGTTGTTGAAGAATAAACTAGTGCTATTTTAGTATTTAAAAAGCTCTTTTTTTAAAAAAGAACTTTTAAGCCCCATGAATACAAATTAATCTTCTTAAAAATAAAAATGAATGTTCCTTCCTTTCAGTCATCTTGATATATTGTGTTATCGAAGTCTTAAATTCAAATCATTATTTAAGTTTTATATGTAAACATCATATCTGTTATTGATAATTGAGTAATGAATGTTGAAATTTTTGTAAATTATTCAAAATTACTTTAAACTAAACTGAATGAAAAAACGGATAATAAATTTCATTAATTATAAAAGTGTTAAGTACAGATAACATATGTTAAAGGCAAAACCCTTTGATGGAATGCATAGAATAATGAAGAATTGATTGAATGTTTGTACTTTTTGAGACTTAATGAGTGTATTTCATTATAAATTTGAATGAAAACAATTAGAAAGAAACAACATTTTTTAAAAACAATCATATCACTGTTGATTTTGAAAATGAATTCGTCACTGGAATTATAACTGTCAAACTGGTTCAGTTTAATTTCTTAAGCTGACATTCATTTAATTGCCGAAAAGTATTTGATATTTGATAATTAATCAGTCAACTTCTCTGTAATTACATAATCTAATTGAACTCTTTTTTTGTTTATTTTTATAAATACTCTTTTAATTTTCAGTCTTTATTTAATTTGAAAGTAATCTCTTTGAATTTTAATGCATTTCTTAATTATTTATCACAAAAACTTATATATTATCTGCATTCTACTCACTTTCTTTTTTATATTTTGAATAACTGCAGCATCAATTGCTAAGTTTTCCATAAATTATCAATTCATTGGGAAAATTTTCAAATTGGATATATTTTCTTTAATAATAATGCATCTAAAAAATTGATGTGAAGCTGCCCTAGTTCAATTTTCATTTACATATATATAATATAATTGTTATTAATTACAGATGGAATATTGAATGTAGTATTTCTAACACTGAAATTTTCTTTGAAACTTTTCATTTTTATTCTATTGTGTAGAATCAAAACTTACATGCCATCATCGAGGGAGCAAGAACCCACTCTTGATCTAGACCATGATGAAAGAAAATTCGAAGTCTTCTTATCCATGCATTCAAGTTCTTTAACAATTAATGATTTAAAGGTATTCTTGCCCTTCACAATTAACTTGGACCCTTATATAAGAAAAGTTATCCAAGGTAAATTGTTAACACTTTCTTTGTCTAAAATATTTTTATAACTCAGACTTCATCTTTTAATATTGTTGTGTGATATGAAATTTACACTTGCTTCATCTTCTTTAGAATTGTTTGAGATGATAAAATTATTCCTTACAGAAACTATATATCCTTTTAAATAAATTTATGTATTTTTTCTCCTTGTGAGTATAGATCCTTCATATTTGAATGTCTCTCTTTTTATCATTTCAATGCCAATATCATTGTATTTTTATTCTATTTAGATTTAAAAAATTGCTTGATGTTTGCAGATTTTCTATTGTCACTCTATCCTGAAGCAGATAATGAAATATATATGCAGACAAAGGGAACCATTCCTTTTTGTATGTTTAAAAATAGGTGTTGGAATCTGAAGAAAGAAAAGAAAAAGAAGGGGGGGGGGATAAATGGAAGAAAAAAATTTGCTTTAAATTATATTGTAGAATGTCGTTAACAAAAATAATAATGTTTTAGTGCAATACTGTTCATTCTATTTTTTGTACTTTTAACAAATTAGTCCATACATTTGAAATTGCAAAGCATTACATCTCCCCCTTATATTTTATTTTATTAGGAAATGTTCTGATTTGTTATTTTTTATTAAAAAAATTTCTAAATTATCAGATATTATTTCTTCTATGGTATTAAAGCATGTACATTTTGCATTTTATTTTATTATTATTTTTTAAAGATTCTTATTACTCTCTCTTTAATTATTAAAATCTCTTTAATCATTAGTGTAATGATAACAAAATGTTTTTGTGTTTTATTTCATCCGAATACTTAAATTTATATGACTTTTAATAAAAATTTGTCTTTAAGAATGTATTGGAATTTACTTTCCAATTCCATAAGAATTTTTATTTTTTTATTCTAAAATTCAAGAACTTGACACAAATTTATATTTTTCATTTTGATATGAAATTCTGAGTTAACTTCTGGTTTAAATGATTCTTAACTGGAGCAGATTTTTGACTACGTATGCAATTTTGTTTGTAATACAGTAGATATAAATTTTTAAACATGCTTTCACTTCAGAATTTATTTTATTATCATGAATAGTTGATAATTGTTTAAAATTATTTTTGTTAATGTAAAAAACGAATCGAAACTGCAATAGAAAGATTACGGATAGATTGACCAGTATATACACATTTTTCACAAAAATAGGGCAAAAACAGCAACTAATAAGTGTCCATGAGCATGATATCTATGATCCAACATGGAATTCTAAGAACCAGAAGAATACAATTGCTTTTGTTATATGTATTGAGAAATTCAAGGGCATATAATGTGCATTGGTTGTATCAGATTTTGAAATTTACCATATCAACAATTCTTCTTCAAAGAAAAAGGTCCCTGATAGAAGTCTCAGCTTTGATATATGAAGGTTGTAGATTCAAGATATTCATAGGATTTATGTTGTCTGCTGTAAATCAAACATCCATCTACTGCTATTTTATTGTAATTTGGAGAATGACTGGGATATTCAAAAATAAAAAGATGCATCCCAAAATAATTCTCTTATGGTTTCAAAACATGACAGTAATCTAGGTATATTATATCTAATAAATAAATCATAAAAATTGCATAATTCTAATGTATATGAAAGAGAGGAGAAATTGATCATTATTTTTTTTGATTTTTTTGTTTCACTTGAATTTTAGAGGCAAATCAGCAAGTTTCTGAGTTTTTGAAGAGCGACTTAAAGCCTTCCAGTCCACCATCTAAATTTGAAGGTCTGAGTATGAAAATGCCAATTGCAGTGCCAAATCCAGAGCAGGCTGTTTCCCTGACTTATTATCCTCAGATAACTGGAAAAGATATGTTTCATCATAATCAGATGTCACCTGCAAATAATTTTGCCACTGCCACTCCCATTTGGTGGAACTTTCCTTCTGGACAGATGACCCCCCATAATACTTATTATCCATCATCACAATCTTCATCCATGACAGTAAGTTTTAGGAATAATGTTTCTCTTATAATTCTTTGTTAAAAATGGAGCAAATCTTTTTTGTGTTATTTAGCTATAGCTAGCTAAAATTTTACTGGTTCTCTCTCTCATATATATATATATATATATATATATATATATACACACACACACACACACACTGAAGTGACAAAAGTCATGGGATAGCAATATGCAAATATACAGATGGCAGTAGTATCGCAGCGAAAAAGTATAAATGCGCAGTTCGTTTTCCAGAGCTTTCATTTGTGTTCAAGTTATTCATGTGAACAGGTTTTTCGTGATTTATGGCGGCACGACGAGAATTAACAGACTTTGAACGTGGAATGTTAGTTGGAGCTAGACGCATGGGTCATTCCATTGCGGATATCGTTAGTGAATTCAACATTCCGAGATCCACAGTATCAAGAGTGTGCCGAGAGTATGAAATTTCAGGCATCACATCCCATCATGGACAGCGCAGGGGCGACCACCTGCACTTAACGACGTCTGTGTAGAATAGTCAATGTTAATAGACACGCAACACTTCGTCACATAACTGCAGGAATCAATGTGGGACGTACGAGGGACGTGTCCGATAGGACTGTGCGGCGAAATTTGTCTTCCTTGGGCTATGACAGCAGAAGACCGACTCAAGTGCCTTTACTGACAGCACGACATCGCCTGCAGCGACTCTCCTGGGCTCGTGAGCATATCGACTGGTCCCTAGACCAGTGGAAAACCGTGGCGTGGTCAGATGAGTCACGATTTCAGTTGTTACGAGCTGATGGTAGAGTTCGAGTATGGCGCAGACCCCACGAAGCCATGGACCCAAACTGTTAGCAAGGCACTGTTCAAGCTGATGGTGGCTGCATAATGGTGTGGGCTGTTTTTACATGGCATGGACTCGGTCCTCTGGTGCAACTGAACCGATCATTGACTGGAAATGGTTATGTTCAGCTGCTTGCAGATCACTTGCAGCCATTCATGGACTTCACGTACCCACACAACGATGGGATTTTTATGGATGACAATGCGCCATGTCACCGGGCCAGAACTGTTCGCGATTGGTTTGAAGAACATTCCGGACAATTCCAGCGCATGATCTGGCCACCTAGATCATCCGATATGAATAAAATCGAGCATTTATGGGACATCATCGAAAGGTCCGTTCGTCCCCAAACTCCTGCACCATCCACACTTTCACAATTATGGACGTCTATACAGACAGCATGGCTCAATATTCTTGCAGAGGACTTCCAACTACTTGTGGACTCCATGACACGTCGAGTTGTTGCACTTCGCCGGGCAGAAGGAGGACCGACACGATATTAACAGTCATCCCATGACTTTTGTCACTTTAGTGTATATATAATCCATTTTTTTAATAATTGTCCTGAAAATCTCACTAAAACTGTTTGTTTGAAATATTTATAGTGACAGAAATAGTAATTATCACATATCTAATTAATTTTTCATGATATATAGTGCATTGATTATATAAAAGAAATTAAAACTTTCTTTTCTTTTTAAAACTTTCTCTTTTAAATTTCTAGCATTTAAAAATACATTTTATATATAATTAATGTATTTTTTTAAAAAATATGCATGGTATCTTTAATGTGAAATGTAATTATTATAAAATATTACTAACACAAAAGACTCTTATTATCAAATTTACATATATCATAATTTAATTAGAAAAATTACAGACTTAGCAAAGGAATTCTACAAGTTGTTAATATCTCATTTTTTCATTATGAAAATTTGGTACAAAATTTAATTATATGAAAATTATGATTTGCTAGAAAATAAATGAAACGACAGTGGTTTATATAATTTAACTGCTCTGTTAATCATAGAAAGATTGGGGGGAGGGGGGGGGGTGAAAGAGAAAAAGCAAGCAAGCTGCTGCATAATAATGTTATTGAAATTGGAATGACAAGCTGTATCATTCTTGATGATGCTTGTAGTTGAATTAAAATTTTATTCACTGCTTTATTTATTCATTGCATAATTTTGTATGTTTTTAAACAGAAAGAAAAAAAAGATTTTATTACTAAACATTGCAATTACTAAACTATTCTATCAATAAAATATTTTTATTGATTAAGAATGGCAATACTGAAGTTGGAATAATCTTTACTGTGGAGGGAAACATATTTTCCAATTAACAAACAAATTAATTTCTTGATTAATTGTTACAAAACCTTTGCTATATAGTATTTTTGAGTGAAGTTTGATGAATATTTCACCAGTAGTTAAGAGTTCTATAAATCTCAAACTATTTATGAATTTTCATTTTTATATATAATTCTCTACTTCTGTATGTTAGAAATAGGTACATAATTACTAGTTGACGAAAATACAGCTGATACATCAAGATAGGATCCCTAATTTTTTATAACTTCTTCATTTCTTTATTAAAAGAAACGTTCATAATTGAGAGTAAAATTATTATTATTTGCAATTTCAATATCCTATCTACTATGAAAATAATTTTGTGAAGAAAATTGTATAATATTTTAAATAAATAATAATGTAAAAGCTTCATATTTGGATATTGTTAAAAAAAAGAAACATTTATATCTATAATGATTAGACTTGTATTAAATCAATTAATTATGCACTAAAATTTCATCATAAAGAATGATCATTCCATTCCCATTAATTAATGCAGTTTTTTTTAGCGATTAAAGTCTCTTCCAAAGTATCTAGCTGTTTGCTATAGATATTTGCAGTAATAGTTTGCTATTCTTAATACTTCATGAAAGACTATATTTTCCATGATTAATGACCTTTTTTGTTGTTGCAGTATTGATTTTATTGAGGGAAATGGCTGATTTAGGCTCAAATGTTGTCTTTGTTTTGTATAACATTAGTGTGAAGATTATCTTTTCATTACCTATCATTAATTGTAATAAAAGCTCTACTCCATTTTTTGTATCCATTGAAATGCTTTGCAATATATGATGGTAAAGATTTTGAACTAAAATTTCATGTTGGATACTAAATCAGTTTTGAAAATGTGAACATGAGTTTCAAATGTTCTTTTACCATTTGTTATGTGCATAGAAAACTGTATTAAACTGTGAAAAAATTACAAGAATATAATACAACATTTGGAAATTATTTCGTATATTTGAAAAGCAACCTTTGAGAATATCACTGTCAGTTGATTTGTTATATAATTTGATACTGAATTTCTTATTTCATGTATTAGGTGTTACCAGACCAAGAAAAGCTCAGTTCATTATCAGTGAGTGGTATATCAGACCTTCTAAGATCCCAAGAGAAATTGAATAAAAAGAAGCTCGAAGGTTATGTTACAGCCATTGAAGAAAATAATATAAATGGTCAAGTTTTATTGACTTGTGATTTAAGAGAACTTAAAGAAACATTAAATATGTCCTTTGGGGACTGGGAACTTTTTCGAATATTGATTTTGACTCTTCGAGATCATGAATTGGAAAATGTTAATTCAAATGTTAATTTTATTTCTGAAGATAAATCTCTTTCAAGAAATACTTCCTTCAAAATGAAACAAGCAGGGACTCTTAAAATTCCATTAAATAAATCTCCAGAAAAGAAATCTACAGAATCTTTACCGAAATCTGCAAGAGCGAGCTCAGATAGTACGGATGGTACTGTCACAAAACCACGAAGCAGCATATTGGAGAAACAGGTATGCCCTCTTACTAAATAAATTCAAATTCAAATGTAATTTTTCTGTAATTTTGCCTAATTGATTTTTATACTTAACTTCACTGATTATTTAAAGCTCATATACATTTATATGTCTCAAAAGTTTCCTCTATAAATCTTTTTCTTCTGCATTTAATGCTTGTGTTGGGGATAGTAGTATTTGTTTTGTTTTTTATGCTTGTTTTGAGACTAATATGAAATGGTGAAAGAGGTTCATAAGAGTTTACAAAGTAAAATTATTTAAAAATTTCTGGATTGTTGTATGTTTTTTTTTTAAATATTACACAAAAAATAATAAATAGTAGACACATTTTTCAGATTTAACTATATACTGATGAGATTTGGAATATATTCAACTTTAAAGATTCTTTCTATTTAAATAGGAAGTAAATTTTCTGATCTGTAATCTCTATCTTTATACAAATATGTTTTTATTCTATGCCCTATTGAGTTAAGTCATGTGATAG
Source organism: Argiope trifasciata (assembly GCA_026543055.1). Lineage (NCBI taxonomy): Eukaryota > Metazoa > Arthropoda > Arachnida > Araneae > Araneidae > Argiope > Argiope trifasciata. The sequence continues at coordinate 626,266 of JAPMOQ010052775.1, read as the reverse complement.
TAATCTGCAGGGTGGCCAAAAATTATGACTATACTTTCTAAAATGAATTAAAAAATAAACAAATATTTTCACTTTTGGTTTTTTTTATTTTTTCCCTAAGTAAAGATCAAAGTTTCTTTTTAATGGAAAGTAAAGCCTGAATACCCAATATTTACAAAAGAATTGTTACAAAAAAATTTAAAAAATTTGAGGATGATGAAAATTTTCTACATGTAATATATGTAGAGATGTTTTTTTTGACAAGTGGTAATGTTTCACTTATCGAATATTTTTAACTAACATAATATTTGAGTATGAGTGTTATACTTATGCTTATACTTTAAACTTGTGCTTTATTGGAGAAAGCAAGAGACTACTCTAAAATAAACATGTAATTTTCTGCCTGATCGAATAATTAAAGCCTTTTTCTGAAAAAAAAATATCTGTCAGCTCTAACAATAACCTTAACATGCTTGAAAATTTCACATTTCCTCAAGTAGAGGAAATCAAGGAATTTCCTCATGGACTTTCAACTCAGTGTCATTTTAAAGTGGAATGAATTACCATTACATAAGAGTTTGGAAATTTGAAAGGTTTTAGATGAAAAGTTTCCAGACAATAGATGAAAAAAAGGAAGTTTTCAACCCAGGTGGACATACCACTTTTTTTATTTCCTATGAGATCGTATTAAAAATATTGTTTACCAAATTCCAATTCATGACACAAATGAACTAAAAAGTCAGATTCCATTGGTCATTCAAAATGTTGGTCCTGCAATATTTGATAAAACATGACTAGAAATATATTTAGACTTGATGCATTGTGTATAATTAATGGTGCATATATTAAAATTGAGCAAAAAAATTTCGAAAAGAAATCCTTTGATTTTTTTTTTTTGGAATGTAAAGAACTATAAATAAATATGTTTGATTCCTAATTCATAATAAATTTTTGAAAATGTAGCCCTGTAGCCTTTTTGGACACCCTGTATTATAATATATATATATTTTAAGTATTTTATGTACAAATCTCCAATAACAAAATGTAATAAAGATATTAGGACTCATTTTAAATTATTAATACATTTTAGTTACCTGCTAGCAGCTGTGCCAATTGAAATATTAAAACAGATAAAAAAAAAATTTCAATACTTTTTAAATAAATTTTCCATTGATAAAAAATAAATTAAAAAAGATATTCAAATTGAATGAAATGCCCATCTTGTTAATAAATGCATAAAAATAGTGAAAATTTTATATATGCTTGAAGACAAAATTGATATAAAAGACATTTCCTGTCATACAATTGATTAGTTAAGTTATGACATAAAGGAATCTGAAGTAATAAATCAGGGTCTCCAATGAATTGATTTTTAAACAACTTTTTCTTAGAAATATGCATTAAATTGCAATATATGGAAATAAAATGCTTTGTATAAGCTCGTGTTAAATAAGACCTTCAGTATATATACTTTTTTTTCTCTTCATCTGTTTGTTCTTAGAAATAAAAAAATTTTCTCTTATGAAGATAGAAATAAGATTAAATATTTTAATAATACTTACAACTATTTAATTTACTATATATCTGAAAAGTACGAAAACTATAAAAATTTGAATTCTGACATTTTTAACTTGTGGATATCTTATTGTTCAATAATTGTATCGTTTTTTAGTATTATGATTAGAAAACTGAAAGATTGGTCTTTCTTTGACTCTCAAATCAAACTATTGTTCACAAAATATATTGATACTAATCCCAGTATCAAAGTACTGTAATATTTTGTTCATTATCAGAGTATCAATAAAATCATTTCATTTTTTCTAATGAATAAATTTCATTAATAATATCAAATCTAGTTTTAAAAGTACATGGTAGTTTTATTTGTATTTATAGGAAACAAATGCTAAAGTTGAACTTCATTAACTCAGCTCTTATAATTTTTGCAAAAATCTCAATTTTTTTATTAAAAAAATGCGATAGAAATGACATGATTAACAGGGTAAAAAAAGTATGAAGTAAATTTTTAGTAATTTTTAATTCATTTAAATAAAATGTTTTGTAAACTTCATAAAATAAGCTTACCAAAATTGGTTATATGTTGTTCATAATAGTTTTTTTTAAAAAATATTACTGTTGAAAATTCTGTTAAACTTTTTCTGAAACTGATTCATAAAATATTACTGTTATTTTTTTAAACTGCTTTTAATTGCTAATTACTATCTACGAGAGTCAGTAAAGTAACGAAGCCTATATTAAATATAAAAAAATTGTGCGAAGTCAATTTTGTTAATTTTTGATAGAAAACTTTTGAACCATTATTTTTCTGCAAGTAAATTAAAATACTTAACTTTATAATCTCACCAAATTGATAGCATAACTCTGATTGATGCAATTCAGTTTTTGATTTGGTTTGCCTGTTCATTACATTTCTTGTTGGATATTTATCTTGTTGGATATTACATTTCTT
>JAPMOQ010052775.1:607457-623810 GCA_026543055.1 Argiope trifasciata | reverse complement strand
ATTACATTTCTTGTTGGATATTTATCTTGTTGGATATTACATTTCTTTTTGAATATTTATCTTGTTGGATATTACATTTCTTGTTGGATATTGGGTTATTTTCATTAATACTTGGAGTCGATGTATTTTCAGAGTGTATTTCTTTCTGTGTCAGTTCATTTCAGTCTTTTAATGCATTTTAGAAAACGACTATTCTTGACTGAAAAATTAATTTTTTGATCTTTTACTGATATCACATGATGATCAAGATTATTTAAGGCTTTAATTTATCTGAAACATTTGCAATCTTCTGATGTAATATTACTGGAATAAAATGAGGCTAAATCATTTCTGGCGAGTTCAATGCTAACATCATAAACATTACATAACTGTTTGTGGCATTGACAGCTCTTTTTGTCTTTACAAAAAGAAAATACTTATTTTCATAACTTATGTTAAAATCAACCCTAAACTAACAACTGTAAATGAAATTATGTACAACTTGTATAAAAATTGAGCTTAAAATTACTAATATGTATCCAAAGGAATGAATCATGTGATTAACAAAATCGTTTAGTGTAGTTAGAATTTGAAGCCACTTATGTAAGTATGTGTCCTCTTTTATTTATGATCCAAATGAGGAAGTTAATATTCCTCCCCAAAATTCCTTGCAATACTAGTAAGAGGGTGCTTAACCTCAAAGAATTTTATATGAAGTAAACTCCCTCCTACAGCTGATTTTCTGTAGAATTGGTTCTTAAATTCACAAGCCTTGCATGTGGATACAAGGAATTTACCATAAGGCTATCAGATATCATTAAAAGGGTCAATTAAAGTCTTAGTAAATACAAAAATTATCTTTGTACCAATTTTAGAATGCTCCTATTTAATTTAGGAAACATAAAAATGTAGAATTTTGAGTAACATTATGATATGAAAACTATATGATTAATAAAATTTATGGTACTGTCATTAGTGTGTGTTTAAAATAATATGTTCATTGCTAGGTATTATAAAATTTTTTCTATTGTTCTAATTTGGAATTATTTATTTTACAGAAATCTACATAAAAGTATTTTATCTTTTGTGTCATTTGTTTTTGTAATAACTTTTTTTTAAATATTTGTGATAGACTTTTTCATGCATATAGACATGTTTTTTTACAAAATAATATTTATTTCAAATATTCTTTCCCATGCAAGCCTGTTTGTCCATATTGGCAACTTGTTTTAAATGAGGTGGGATTTTATATTACATTTAATTTTATGTCGCTTTTTAGAAGCTATTTATCCTCGCTTGTAATTTATGTTTATTTATGGAATTATGTAATATCTGTTGACCTGCATATCAAAATCTTTGGATAGATGTATTTTACATGATTGTTTTCAGTTTCTTATAATTGAATAGTAATAATAACAGGAAGAAAAAATTCTTTAATATTGCTGCATTAAATTTAGGCAGTAAAATAAGATGAAATTATACGTTTTAAAAGTTATCATTTGTAATTTAATCAGAGGAACAGGAAAGTATGTCTGTCTGTTCAAACGGAATTCCAATATTATATATTCTATTAAACTTCATTATTTTCTTATTTCTTAATATATATGATGCAGTGAAAACCTGCATCAGTTGAAACGGGAATTCACTAGGGTAAACGCATTCTGAAAGCGCTAAAGAAACCTGTTCTCTCTAGTTATTTTGGGTGTTGTCCATTTAAAAACCTATGAATCTGGATTTCACGCTGTGAAATTTTCAAAGCAAGTGCAGTTTTCTATCTTTATTTCTGCCAAAAGCTATTTGTGCAGTTAATTTATTTGCAATGAAGAAGAAAATGTTAATGTCTTTTGTGCTAAAAAGTCTTAACATTGAATATAAAATATATTTTTAAAAAATGAATATAATAAATTTCTTGGACTTTTTTTGCATAGGAATACAGTATAACTTTAAAGCTCATATGACACATGATGAATACAATGTTCTCATATCTGAGGTTGAAGAAGCAAAATCTGCTTTTAGCAAGACTCATGTTCAATACTGCAGATTTGGCATTCTTGAAATCAATGGAGTAAGAGAGTTGATTCCGTCAAATGTGCTCATAAAATATGATTTATCATTTGAAGAAGTTTTTGATACTATCCAATTTGCACATGTGTTTTAGGATATGGGGTTAGAAACAGACTGAAAATTGAAAATTTACTAACATAATTATTGAGATGATACATTTTTTTTTATGAATGTATGCAACATGTTAACAGAAAAATAAATAAGAAAAACTTTCGTTTCTAAACCTATTATTCATTCCGAAATTAATTGATGCTAGCAAATGGATTTGATTGATATACAATCAATAATGAGTGGCAGATAATGAATTTGTGTTTATTATGGTTTACCAGGAACATTTAACAAAGTTTGTGTTACTACAATTAGCAAAGGAATGGAAGCAGTTGCTTTTCTTGATATCTTTATGATATTAGGGGCTCTTTGTACACTGCAATTTGCTAATGGAAGACAGTTTGTAAATTCCATTATACAACAGTTATGTACGTATTAGCCAGAATCGAAGATTGTTCATGGAAAACCTCAGTACAGCCAGTCCTAGGGATTAGTTGAGAGGACCAACTAAGATATAGAAAATATGTTGGCTTCATGGACGATGGATAAGCAAACTGCAAAAGGTACAATATCTTTGTTTTGTCCAATTCATAAAAAACAGAGCTCTACATTCAAGAATTAAACAATAAACCTTACAAATTTGTGCTTGGCATTGGACTAAGAGTTGGAATGGCAACCAACTGCAATCTTAGCATCAGATATAAAAAATATCGAAGATGAGAATGAACTTCAGAAAATGTTCAAGAGCATGAATGCAGAAGAGCAATAAACTGAATAAGCACAATTAGGAAAGCATATATTTTTTCAATTAAGTCGGCTAACATTTTTTCAAGCCAATCGAACGAAAAAGATCTCCGGTGCAACATATCCTGAGTTTTATATTTGAGGTAATATCGTTGTTCCCATTCCAGAAGCTGATTTGCAAAATCTCATCCGTGAAGTGCTTGAAAAAATGAAGCTGGCCTGTTCTAAACTAGCACGAAAGATGGAGTATTTATAGAATACTTACTGTATTTGAGCTCGAATACTTACTGTATTCGAAATAAGGAATGATATTTAAACTAAATTAGTTCAGTATTTATTCAATAAATATACGGTTATTACTTATATAACTTTGTAAGTATTTAGGCATAGACTTTAGCAAACCAGAGTGCAAATTCGTTACAAAAATTTAATGTATTCACTTAATTTGAGATCTAAATTCGATGTATCGCCACAAATTTTCTTGACTCAAGAGCAAGTACCGAATCACCACATTTCGCTAAGAACAGCAGCAAGAAAAGGAACTGTTGGAATTGAACGAGGGTTCGTCCGTTATTCTTGTAAAAAAGATTGTTCTTTTTGTTTTTGTATGCAAAATGGTTCTCTTTGCAATTCTAAATGTCACAGCAGTTTGTCAAATATGCAATAATGATACTAATTAAACAATATTCAATTAAAATGCTTTTTCATTGATAGGTTCTTTCCTTAAACACTGAATAAGCAAGTATAGTTTAATACAATAATTTTCGATTAAATATTGTCTAACAAGTCATTCAAAATACTAATAAAACGAGTTCTCTGTAGCGCTGTCAGTTAAAAAGCGTTTTCCTTGGTGAATTCGCGTTTTGTTTGATTTCAGTTTTCACTGTAACATATAAAGCAAATGTAAAGAAAACAGGTTAAGAAAATGTTCTATTCAAACAAACGAAAGACTATTCAATCAAATTGTTGGAAAATATTCTCAAACCATAATGCTATGTCACGTTTATCAGTCGGGTCATTTGTACTGGTTGTTTGCACTAGGACAAAAACCTTCAAAATTAACTGCAATTATAATACTAATCTAATTTGCATGATCAAAGTAAAAACAATTACATAATTCCTTTTTTTTTGTATTTGTAGCTAATAGGGATGAATGCTTTAAGAAATGTTCATAGCACTGCAGTCTTGCTTTGTTTTTATTTCTTCCTCTTTGCTTTAAATTCTTCATGTATTTTGCTTTTTCAAGAAGTACTTGTCTATAAAAATGTTGTTGGATGCAAAGCATGATGTAAAATTTAGTACTTTTCTGCTACTATAACAGCAATCTGATACCACCTGATCTGAAATAACATTTGAATTGAAGTGGGGATAGTAAATTAAAAAATGCATTTTAAAGTTATTGTGTTAGAACTTTTGGGCTAATGAAAAAGTATCTTAAAATTATATATGTAATTTATCAAACTACTATCAAACTTTTCCTGATATGTATGCCTATAATTCGTTACATAGTTTTACGAGCAACATTAAATAGTATTTATAATGATTATGGTTTGCACAAGTTTAATCTCTACCGAAACAAGATTTTTAATTAATTTTTTCCATATATTGCCAAAATGTAATATAAACAAACCTTTAAAAAAATTCAGTAAACGAAACATATTTGCATCTGATAAAGTTAAAGAAAGAAATATTTTAAATTGTAGTATGATCAGAAGAATTGACTTAAAATCTATTTGCAAGTCACAAAATCCATGCTTTGGTACAGATTTACTGTTATCAAAAATAGATTTTCTGTTACATAAACAAATTAATAGAAATGTTCAATTTCTGAAAAACTTATCTTTAGGCAATATAACTCTCTTTTTTGATTAGCTAGAACTCATTTTTTTTACAAATTATTAGACTGAGTTTTTGTTTTTATGCTTTAGTCCTAATCCATGACTCCAACATAGCTGCACTGTCATAAATCTTCCATTGGACAAGAATTTTTGTGTTTTTAATTGAATGATTTTAAAAAATAAACTTTATAGAATGCTTTTCATTTGTTTTCATCTTTTGCTCTAAAAAATATTTAAATGCATGCTGGTTGAGTGTTACGAGAAATTATTACTTAATATTCTTACATATTTTCTATTCCTGTTTTAGGTAACTATGGAAGAATCGATGATTGTTGGGGCTTTAGAGACGCTGAACGAAGAAGCTTTAGAGGACACCATGGAGGAAAAGACTCATATCAACAGAAAGCCTTCCAATCCTCCTATTGCCAATCCCTTGAGTCCAATTTTGTCCGATACAGAGGATGCTGCGTCAGAGAAACTTGAGGCTGAACAAATGCCCATCCTTGCTAATACTCCCTCAGATGCGGATGTTTTGTACATGAGAAGCCTGCAAGGTTCGCCAATGCTTCGAATTAGGTTAGAAGACTTTCACATCAAAGAATCTGCCGTAAAATCAAATTAATTGCCCCACATCATCGGAAGGAATATTCAGTGAATAGCATATTTTATTAACATGTCAGTCGATGCTATACTACTGCAATTATGAATTACATTTATCTTTACTACTTATCTAAAACTTTAAATCAATTTATGAAATTTTGAAAAAAGTATTAGTTTCCTCTCTCTTTCATGCCTATAAAACAATTTTCAATTTAATAAACAATTTAATTTAAATAAATTTATACTTTGATTTTAATAGATCTAATATAATGACAGTATTCGATCGATTTACATAATATCGTATTCACTAAATGTATGAAAACTTTTGAGAAATGAAGAAAGTGAAGTCCATTTTGAAGCCTTTTTTTATATATTTTGTTACCATATTCTACTGATTTAGTCAGATAAAGATTTGAAAAAGAGCTCTGTTTCATTGTTAACTTATTTTACTAAATTTATTGCTGAGATTGCTGAGTTCGATCTGGAAATTGGGTGCCTGAAATAAATTTATCCCATTGTATGCGGGAATAGTACTAGTACGTTTTCTGACGATTGGTACTTGAGCGCGGGTTACGTATTGGTACGGATTAGTGTTACCATATGGTTTGTTTGCGGTTACAAAAATAACAGAAAAAGAAGCCGAATGTTCTTGTATACTACGTAGATTCTGGGAAACTGGAGACAAATAAAAACTAGTTTTTACATCAATCGATGCGGAACGGGAAGGTGGATTAAAAAAATCAATTGAGATTTAAAAATTAGCTTTTTATTAATCCTTGAGAAAATGAGCGAATTTTGCCTCTTCATAGAGGAAAGTGCGTTGAACGTTATCACACTGTAAAACATTACTAGTTTTATGATTGCTCTTTTCATTTTTTTAAAATGTAAGAATGTTTATTTATGGCATCATTCGAAAAAAATGAAGACAATATACTACTATTTCTATTTGATTTTTTTTATATTTACGATACTATTATAAATTTATCCACAATTATTATTTTTTTTTGCTTACTAAAATTTTATGGTTGTTATTTATATATTTGCTTATATATTCCGATATAAAATACGAAAAGTTGGTTAAAAAACGAACTAATTTTTGGGGTACTGAGACGGAACTGAATAACTAAATATACGCTCAAAACGCCCGCTCCCGGTACTATTGCGCTGCGAAATATACCCAAACGCAATGTGTTAATTAAAAAAAAACTTTCTTGTAAATAAACTTTTTATAGACATAAAATTCTTAGATTTTTAAAAATGATGAATTTCAAATTAGTTTTCTCATGAATAATTGAAACTATATATTGCTACTGCTTTTGAAGTGTCAAAAATGTATGCAAAAAGATATAAAACATGTATTCATTTGATTGTCTTTTTCTTTTTTCTGGTTTTTAGTGCTATATCATTGAGTGATTCAATGACAGATGTAGAAACTGCTTCTCTGGGAAGATTGCAGAACTTTTCCGCCAATGTGGAAACGCTGCCCACCATCTCCAGAACCAAAAGTGAAGAGTACGACTCGGCGGTAGTGTCTTCGAGTCCTCGACGGAAACGGGAATCCAATCGATCAAAATCGAACTACGCGGCACAGCGCCCATCCTCTTTGATTTACGATTCGAACTATGTGTCTGCAGCTCTTAATCTGAAATGCGAAACCTCAAACAAGTCAAAAAACAACCCAAATCCCGACAAGCCGAGTCGCAAGAACCAAGAGAAGAACAACGCTTTGAATCACGTCACCAACAAGCTGAAGCACATGAGGAAAAAGTCGACATCGAAATCCGAATCCTCTGATAGCTCTACAGAAACGGAAGAAAAGGTGAAACCGAAACTTCCCTCACAGAAAACGATACCAACGCCGGGTTCAGACGCGGACGGCTTTTACTCTGACGACGAACACACGCCACTGGTCTCCCCTTTCCACCTGTCCCGGTCCAGCCATTACAATTTACAGTCCTCCAAGTCGGAGAAGGAGAGCACCCCCGAGAAATCGATCCCCAAGCAAGGGAAGTCCGAGGCTGGCCCCCATCGTAAGATGAAAAAGTCTCTGGAGAGGCAGTATTCGATTGATAGCAATCTCTGCGAACATTCGAGGCCTCCGCCATCCTCATCGTCCATGGTGGAAATTGCCACTCCCAGCAGCATGAGTCAGTATGTGCCGGTTTTGCCCGCTTATGGTCAAGATGTGTCCGATTCCTCGTCTCCAGAATTGGTGCTCGAAAGTCAAGTCCATAACGAAACGGTTTTGTGAAAAAGCCAAAACAAAAAATTTGCATTTTTCTGCATTTTCATTTTTTGAGAGAGAGAATGTATTGCATTTGTGCCTGGACGCGTAATTTATTTTGCAATTACAATCCATTAAGCATGATTTGATAGTTCAAGTTATCTTTTATATTTGTAATAGAAGTATCAGTTCATTTGATTACAATCTGGTAGGTAATAGTTTTTGTCTTGTTCAATCTTTTGTATTAATTGCAATTTTCCTCCAAAAAAAAAAAAAAAATTTAATATTTTTATGAGCTTAGGACAATTAAAGTAGCAATTTTTATTGCAGTATTTGATAAAATATTGTCTTTATACTACATATTGGAATGGAATAAGACAAGCTTGATTAATTTTATGCAGAAATAAACAAAGTGACTGAAATGGCAAGATGGTTTGATTGAGGAAGAATGTGATTTTGTATTACAAATATGTACTTATTTAATTTATTTATGATTTTCAACATTCTTATACTGCTGAGTTTTTTTTAAAAAAAATTAAGAATATATATTTCAGGCTTTAGAAGGATTTTCTTAAATGCATTTATAGGATTGGAGGACAATTTTATATTCTAGTAATATATTATTTTATAGCTTTTATTTTTCAGCTATTAGTTTATTTTTTAGATTTTTATATTTTTTTTTAGACATGTATGGTTGGGTTTCACTCAGGTATATTTTGACATATGTGTAAAAATTGTAACATTAAATATTTATGTATGTATAGTATCTGGAAAATAAAGCTTTCAAATCCATTTTCTTATATTGTATTTTTACAATCAATTAAAATATTGCATACTAAATTTTTCGTTCTTGAATTTATTAAACACAAAACCTTAATATATATTTATGAAAATATTACATCAATAAGGTAATTTTTAGGCATCCTTAAAATTCAACAAATCATATTATTGGTATAAATTTTTATCCATGGGGAAATCCAAGTATTCCTATTTAGGACGTGTGGTCGACATAATGCTCTCACATTTGGAAGATAAACATTTCAGGGCATGAGAAATTAATTAGTGCAATGAAAAAAATTAGTTCAAAAAACGGTCGCAAGGTGAAATGTGGCGCTGCGATCGTTTTAAGGTAGTGAATATGAAACACAACACCAACAATAAAAGGCATAATAAGAAGTATATGTTATGAACCTTATTGCATTACTGACGCGTAGATTTCAATAGCTAAATGAAAATTCAAATATTCCACATTGTGAGCTGCATTGGAGAACAAAAGGTTGTTCATAACAGATAAGCTGGGTGTGGTGATATCTTAATAAGCCAGATAACATCCACGGGAATGAGCAATTGCTTTTGTCCTGTGGTTATGTTACTAGGCTTCAAACCCAAAGGTCCCAGCTTCTATTCTGACCCAACATCATCTCCCACAATGGTGACCTCGAACAATGAACCTTCATGCAACTGTCGTGGCGCCATCTACCCGCAACCAAAGTCGTCAGACTCACTTGACGCAACAATTCACGCACGCTCGCCAAAACGCTTGGCGTGACAAAAAAAAAAATTCTCCGCTCGCCAAAACAAAGATGGGTACGGCGCATTAGACACAACAACTACACACAGCAACCACTCACTCAACAAACCAATTCATCATCACTCAACAACAACGCATATCGTTCGTCAACTCACTGGAGGATGAGTCTGTGGTGATATCTTAATAAGCCATATAACATCTACGAGAATGAGCAATTGCTTTTGTCCTGTGGTTATGTTACTAGGCTCCAAACCCAAAGGTCCCAAGTTCTATTCTGAACCAACATCACCTTCCACATGGGCTTACAAGTTCTGAACGTTCTTAGGCCACGACGATAGTTCGCTCTTCACCGGAGCGTGTGTTGCTACCAAAGTTATTTTGCCGAAACAGCAATGACGCTCCCACGGCTGTTGTAAGTCTTACACCGAGGTTGTGAGTATTTATGTACGGGTCCAATAACACTTTGTGGCAGCATGGCCAAATAGGGCCTTTGCGCCATTAAGACAAACCAAACTAATAACACTTTGCAGTGAATGGTCAACCCTTCCTAGTAAACATAGCAGCTTTGCTGCTAGAGTATGTCGTAGGTGTAATCCATGGATACCGCGCGTGATTGGATATCGTAACTTCTGTCGTTTAGCAAGCCAATGCGAACACTACAGGGAGATCTTACGCTCGCTCCGTACCATGCACTACAGTTTGGAGATGCATGCGGATAAAAATATCCTCTCTCGAAGAATATCTATACAAGGTCCATTGCTTGCCAGAGTTAAAATCAGTCGATTTCTAGGTTGCACAGCCTGTCGCACAATATTGTACGATTTTCTACAATATTAACCCTTTGTTACACAGGTGGGGATAAGTTACGTAGCTACACAGGATGGCGCACATAGTGCGCCAATCACTTTTTAAGTTAGGAAGTCATATTTTTTGTATTATTCTATAAGTACACTATTTAAATAAATAGCATGCATGCTAAGCAATGAAATAAAAATATATTTACAGCAATTTGATCTTTATAATGTGTGAAATAATAAGTTATTTGCGATTTAATGGAAACTCTGGAATAAAAATAGATGTGACAACAAAGAAAAGTTATGAATTTTTTTATTCGGACAAATCATATTCTTCATTGTTTCTCCGTCTATGACAATTTATACACATATAATCTATTTGTTTCCTGTGATATTTTAGTAAAGTAGTTTTCATTGTTTATATTTGTTTGGGTTTCTTCAGCAGAATCGGCTTCCAATTCAGACGAGAATCATGATCACTTTCATGTATCTGCTCTTCACTGTCAGTATCAAATTTTTCTCCATCATATTCGCTTAATTCTTCATCCGTTAATAGTTGATAAAGTCTCGCATAATCGTCAGCATGAACTAGAGTTTTCACCTTCGAATCCTCAAAAATATATAAAAACTCAATTTGCTTTTTGTATATTAGTAAATAAGTTCAAAGATTGACAAATTAAATAATTCAAAAGCATTGTGAACAGTAATATTGCTTTACAACCATATAAAAATCCAATAGCAAAGTACGAAGGGTAAAAACAAATGCTTACACAAGTGTAGCACTGTGTGCTCCACGAGAGATTTAAATTGGAAAAGAAACTGAGACCTTCAACTTTTTACCGCTATAATATCTGAAACGATTCAGTGAAGAGAGGTTAGGTCAGGAGCAGGTGTTAATCATGAGATTTTCTTGGAATTCGCGTAGGGTTTTTTAAAGACTGGAGCACTCTGTGCGCCACCTATGTAAGAAAGGGTTAAACACTATTGCGAATATAGATCCATGTCCCACAGTATTAGACACCATTGCGTATATAGATCAATGCCCCACAATATTAGATACCATTGCATATATAGATCAATGACCCACAATATTACACACCATTGCGAATATAGATCAATGTCCTACAATTTTAGACCCATTGCGAATATAGATCAATGTCCTACAATATTAAACACCATTGCGAATATAGATCAATGTCCTACAATTTTAGACACCATTGCGTATATAGATCAATGTCCTACAATATTAGACACCATTGCGAATATAGATCAATGTCCTACAATGTTAGACACCATTGCGTATATAGATCAGTGTCCTACAATATCGTACAATATGTGTGTGTCACTAAAAGCCGTATCACACGACAAAATATCGTCGGCACTTTCCGTCAGCAAACGACAACGAAAATGACGTCATTTTAAAGTTTCACATGATTGGTTGAATTTCGTTTGCGGACAATATATCCGACGGCATTTTATAGCTGGTTAGAAAAAGTTGTGGATTATGAAACTTTCTTAACCAGTTATTGAGGATAGAAACGGAAAAGTGCTGACGAAATTTCACTGTGTGATAAGGCCTTAAGATAGCCACGTGCGTGAAATGTTCGCTTTAACTTTCTTGGTGAGGATAAAAGGTGGCGCAGAATTGTTCGTGGAACATCATATAATTCGACAAAAGTTCGTTCTCACATATCTCTCACAGTGTACGATCAAAACACTGGTCCACTGCAATTCTCATCCGACTCAACAAATATCCCCTTATTGCTGTTTGGATCGGTTTCGATGCATCCTTTTAATTGTGCCCTTTTTCTTCCCAGGTAGCTCCGTCTGTTGCACCATATTGTACAATATTGTGCGATATTATATGATGTTGACCAACATCTTACAGTATAAATGATATTGCGATTGTTGATCGATGTCGTACAATATTTGTGTACTACTAGGTTCTGAGAAAATCACTCCGGAAGGACCAACAACCAGTTCCGTAACATGCAGCTCTTTATTCTGAATATTTTGCAACCTTTTGTGATCCGCACAGTAGTGCGGATGTCTCATTACAACAATATTCCAACAATACGGTGCTCCTCCTCACATAGCACGTGCGGTTAAACAATTACTGCGACGTCTACGAATTTACGGAAAATCTCATTATCGGGGAGGGGAGAGCAATTTCTCATTTGGATTTAAAACAGTTTCTAATAATTAATGTTACATTTAACTAAGCGAAATTAATGCTCTTTTTTATTCCGATGCTGACGTTTTCTCTCATTGTTAAAAATTTACAAAGATATTTCTTTAAAAAAAATTTTCTCGGCTGGTTTTGCTGAGCATTAAAATTTTGTCCATTTTTTTATGAAATTCTTGAAATCTGACTTCTTTGACTACTTATTAAAAAAAAAGTTATATTTCCTTCTAGATTGAAGTATTTATATAGAAACAATGATTGCCCGAGAACGACATGTTATTATTCTAAATGGACAAATGCATGCACTTATTATTTTATATCAAAAGCTATATAAAATGAATGTTAAAATCGAATTCAAAAAGTTTTGTTACTTTTTTAGAAATCTGGAGTAATAAATTTTAAAAAATTCGATGTTTTCACCAAAAAACGCTTATTTTAACTCTTTTTAAGGCCGTTTTAAACCTAAAATAGTTTTTAAGTAAGGATTGAAACAACGAGCATGCATTCTAATGTATTTTAAATTCGTTTGAGGCAATTTTAATACGTTTTCAATCAAGGAAACTTAAAAAAAGTTTGTTATTATTAGGATACGAAAACATAAAATGCGGAAAAGAAATGATGATGTTGTTTCTTAGGGTGGTTGGAGAAAATATTTTGCAAATATGTCAATGAACTTGATATTTTATGTAAAATATGAAGAATGTTCTTTTGAAAAATGAAGTATTTAAACATTAGATTCCTCATGTTTTTATTTTTTAATGTATATTTAGGCTTTATGCTGAAATGTTAGCTTTAATAATGCAATGGGAAAATAGATGGCGCCCTGAGCAATTCTGTATGATGAAATGAGTAATGGGAATATAATTTTGTTTTTTAAAAGCCGAGTTGTATGTATACTTTGTTAGTTTATTTTAAATAAAATAATATTAGAGTAGAATGCGTTTTTATTGAGAAATATTTTTATAGACATAGACAGACCATCCATTTTGTTTCAAGTAAGTGGTTGCTCCAACATTCCAACATGTGCTACGTCATCTAAAAGAGATATATTTGTGTGAAGATGCTGTCGTAATATCCACATATTAGTAAAATGGATAAAAAGGAAAATCTTTGAAGAATTTGGAATTTAGTGTTTTCAAACGCTCTCTGCGAATTTGAATGATTGGAGCAAACCTTCAATTTTCATCAAATTTTCCTTTAATGAAATGAGACCTTTCTTTCGCAGCAAATTCTTCCATTAATGATGATGATGATGATGACGTATCCATGTTTGCCCGGAAAGAGGCTGCAGTAGCTTCTGAGTTTAGAGACCCCTGAGCACCCAGAGGACAGAAGTCTGATTTCTAGCTCAAATGAAGGTGACACACACACTCGCTTGCACAGTACCTTTTTACAGGGTGGCACAATCATGCATCTCACAGATAGAACACAGAACAACCATGGTCGAACCCGGGACGCCCAGATCACCGGGAAGACACGCTACCCCTATGCCAGGACGGCGGCTCTTCAATTAATGGCTCATGAAAATTAAAGTCATTGTACACGCCATTTGAAATCCAAATTCAATCTTGAATTTGTTCGAAGATCTCTAGTTCTTGGAAATACGGGCACTTTCGTGTTTGCAACCGTATAATGATAAAGTCAAACTCATCTGATTAAATAATTTTAATAATTTATAAAAAATAAATAGTAGAATTTCGAAAACACATATAAATTTATTTAAAAACACTTAGTAAAATAAAAAAAGTCACTAAAACAAGACATCTGAATCTCGGATGAGGCCCATTGAAGGTTCGGAATGTATTACGAAGTTTCTTGTGCACAGATTCTGCGCTGTTGTTCATCAGACGAGCGGACCTTCTTTGTAGAGCGCATCGAAGAGGCTCTCGAAGTGCTTCCTGGCCTGGCCGCGGCGCACTTTGAGGGTCGGGGACATCAGGTCGTTCTCCACAGACAGGGGTTCGGGTAGAAAGGCGAGGTTTTTAGCCTGAAAAAAAAAGGAGCATTGTTTCTATGATGTTTAAAGACTAGAGACAGTGAAAAGGTTATAAGAAGCATTATTCCAGAATAAATAATCCGGGAATGCTTTTCCTGAGATGATGTAGTGGTATCTTAATAAGTCAGTAACAGTCACTAAACATGGGCGATCACTTTTGCAGAGCGGATATGTTACGCGACTGCAAGTCATATATGGTAGCGAGCTCGATCCTTGGAGAAATTCAATCTCCCCATTGGCGCGACACCACATTATAACATTCGCCACATTGTGAAAAAGAATTAAATTTTATTTTGAAACCAATATATTAAACCGAAAGAGAACAGAAAGAGAAATTATTCTCGTGAGTGAAATGCTTCGATCGATAATATGAAAAAAAAAACAATCTAAATTAAAATAATTTGCTAGTTTGGTCTTAATTGCTTAAGATACCGAACATTGGGGTTGATATCAAATAAATAGTCGGCTATGGAGTAGAACTTTAAAAAATTTCAGAGTCCTGAAATTTAAATTTTCTAAGTGGATTGTTGAAAAACGCTGGTTATCGACCACATTGGCGAATTTCTTAAAATTGCTATTTCTCGTAGATCAGATTTTTTTCTTTCCGAAACAGTGCATCTTTTCTAGGAAAAGGAAGGCCTGACTTATCAGCCAGGATCACAGATTTTTCAGCTAAAATTTCTCTTTAACTTCAATTTTTTCAAAACTTTACTTTTCAGAAAAATTCTCCACCGTTAACATAATATCTCCAAAATTAAAGAGGTATTTACTCAAAAATGTCAGCGTGTGTTTTAAATGATATGGTCAATGGAATGAACCAAAAGTTTTGTTGTTGGTGAAATACTTTTTCATTTATAGGTGTTTTTAGAAGAATTAAGTTGTACATTTATGGGAAAAATGCACATATATGTATATTTTGAGCTATAACATCTTTGCATCTCAAAATGTTTCTTAGATTTTGGTTCAATTCATTCGTCATTATATTCTATAACTTATGTACAAAGAAAAATAGGATGGCTGCATTACAGTTTTGTGTAGAGTGTTAAGCATATTCAAAAAAAATTCCATTAAAATATACTACATGTTTACCTATTTCTCAAAATATATTATATTTTCAAATAATTTTATTTGCACTTGTAGTATTTTGTATTATAATTGACATTACACCTAAAAAACACAGTTTTAAATAGTTTTTTTAAGTCTTCATTCTGATTCTTAAATGTTTCCACGTTCCTTTCGTATTTCAAATATTGATTAGAAAAATGAAAATATCATAAGTATTTATAAATCAAATTAAATTTACATTAGGATGGTACCCTTCAATGATTGATTAAATCTATCAATCGCCTAAAACTGTTAAAAGATAGTTTCAATCATGGCGGTATGCAGTATGGTTCAGCATTTTTTTCTTCATTCTTATAGAATGCAATATTCCATAAAATTTTTTACCTGTTCTAAATGATTGAGATCTTTCTCATCTCCAATTTTCCGCAATTCCACCAAGAAAAGTTTTCTTACCTCCTGTAAAATTTCAAAATTTTGTTAATAGAGAATATGCTCTATTAATGCTATAAACATGCATTACACATACTAATTATTGGAGATTAGTATGCTGTGCACATACTAATCTCCATTAAAAAAAAGCTATTTTTCAAACCATTAAAAATAATAATATAGTTCCAGTTAGAAAAATGTTTAAAAGATATAATCATATCCCAAGTAGCACAAAACTATTGCACAATATTTTATGACATCGATGGATATTCGCAATATTGTTTAATATCAAATGCTGATGTCCTGTCCGTGTTTCCATGGAAAGGGGGTGCAGTAGCTTCTGAGGGTAGAGACCCCTGAGCACCAAGAGGGAAAAAGTCTGACTTCTAACTCAAATGAAGGTGACACGCACATTCACTTGCACAACCCCTTTTTACAGGGGGCTCATTCCCGCATCTCACAGATGGAACAACCATGCCCAAACCGGGACTCGAACTCGGGACGCTCAGATCTCTGGAAAGACAAGCTAACCCTATAAAAGGACGCCGGCTTTCTATCAAATAATATCGCGCAATATTGCACAATATTGAGTAACAGGTTGTGCTACCTAGGATTTTATTGAATTCCTTCTATTAGTTCCCCCTCTTCCTATATATACTTATACACTGACCCCCAATAAGTATTTGGACACCTATGCAAATGACGATATCTACAGTCCTAGGTACGTCACGGCCGGTATATATCGTGTAGGAAACAGCATCGGCTTTAGTCGCATGCAAGATGCCTCGAAGTTCGGAGATTTCGAGAAAGGTATAATTATCGGGTATCACAAATGTGGCCGATCCTTAAGGGGCAT
>JAPMOQ010052775.1:509714-525303 GCA_026543055.1 Argiope trifasciata | reverse complement strand
CAATAACAACAGTAACTCACAAGTAGTAACAATATCTGCAGTACTAGCTATAGTACTCGACGCTGCTTCCTCAATAGACTACAAGGCACACAGCTCAGTTCAGCACTTGCTTGGCTTCGCCGCTTCTTGTTTTCTTCGTTGAACACCAGGCCGTTCAGCTTCAGCTTGATTCCTCTGGATTCTTCATCAGGGCTTCTTCCCTTTTCTCCGCTGCTCCGCTTAAACTTGACTAACTAACTTCACTGCTACTGCGACTGCGATGACATGCTTATCGGGGCTCCCGTCCTTGGAGTAGGACTACTATGGCTTTTAGTAATTTAACATGAGCTGTTGAGTTACAGTAAAAGGTAGAACAAGTGTGATGAAGCTAGCGTTGCTATTGGTTGTTAGATTGGAAGTCACTCTGCTATTGGCTGTTGCGTAATGCGGGTAGATGCGGGGGTATGCTGCCAAAAGGAACATGAGACTTAGCGATATTTTCATCTTTGCGGGGGAGTTTAACATTGTGTCCGTCAAAATTTAGTTATCAATTACATTATTAGATGTCAGTTAGGTGTTATTTAGTAAAAGGAGATTAAAGGAGAATGTTCCTGGGTCGTTTAATTTTAGGATTAGGGTTATATGTAGGGATGGCTTTAATTGCTTCGTTCTCGATATTGTTGAGAATGTTGTAGAAGTTAGTTGAGAGTTTCTGAATGAGCTTTTTAAGTGGGGGGTAGTCAATTGCTTTGTGAATTTCTTTGTTAGAGAAATAACTGGGAGCTTTATGAATTATTTTTATGATCTGGTTTTGTTGTTGTTCAATAAGTTTAAAATTGCTCTTGGCAGCGTACCCCCATACTGGTCAGGCATAGGTTAATACTGGATGCAAGTAGGCTGTGTAAATAAGTAACATGTTTTCCCTAGTCATTTTAGAGTTCCTTGATATGAGGGGATACAATTTGCATACTAGATCTCGGAACTTGTTTTTAATATATAAGAAATGGGGTTTCCAAGTCATTCTTTAGTCTAATATTACACCGAGGTTATTAGTCTTATTTACAGCTCTGAGACCACAGGATAGTTTTATCGTTTAATTTAATGGGGGGTACAAGTTAATATTATTGGAGTTATGAAATATAATTGCTTCCGTTTTCGTTACATTTACCGTCGTTACATTTTTCGTTACATTAACTAACTTCACTTCAACTTCAACTTCAATAAGATGGTTCACGGAGCACCTAGCCTCTGTGGTTGAGGCATGATCTCCGGTAAATGACAAGAAGATAATTAAGACCTGACAGTCAATAAATAGCGTGATCTTCTTCGATGCGTCCTGAAGATGAACAAAAAGCAAGCCAAGGTACGTAAGGAACCAAAACAATCCGGCGAGGCCAGGAGCCAATAGGGAGAGCAGGATCAGGGAGCTGACTTGTGTCAGCCAATCAGAGTGGAGCTGGCAAGAGAGACTTCTAAGCTTCGGAAAGCAAGTTGAAAGTAGACTTGGAAGCACTGGGGAGTAGGGGCGGGTAGGATAAACTATTGTACTGGCTGGGCGAATCAGGAGCAAGGCTTTAGGCAAGTAGAGCATTGAACAGGATTAGTTTCCTCTCATCTTTATCGGTAGTTTTCCCGAGTTGTTTTACTGCATTGAGGATACCTGGAAATTCTTGCAAAAGCGTTTTAATTTCTCTGAGAGATTCCAATATTTCTTTGAATTCATCAATTTCTTTAGAAGAAGTTTTCAGTGGGTTTTGGCGCTGTTATTGTCGGGGGGACTTCAGGTTTGCTGATTTGATTGATCGTTCTTGGCTTGGGTTCAAAATTTTTCCTCGTTACATCAGCATAGGATCTTCCTTGGGCGGGAGTCTTACGGATGACAGGATAATTTTTACACCCCCAACTAACTTCATGAGTTGGATTAGACGGGGCGCCTAGCCCCGGCAGGGGCTTATCCCCGAAAATGATGGATAAAGAGAGGCCTAACGGTCAATATATTGCCGTGGTCTGCTTCGTATTTTCAGGATGCATCGGCTTAAATAGTCTTGAGGAGCTGAGTGGGTGCGTGAGGTGGAGAGTGTCAGGACTCGATCTGATTGGTTGTTGTCAGGGTGAGGGTGAGGGGGTATGCCGTCCAGGATTACTTGGAGTTAAAGATGGGTTTAAGTTTAAAATTTAAGTCTGATTAAATGGGGGAAAGGCTATTTGTAAAGTAAGATGTTACGTGGTCTTTTGATTTTGGTATCTGGGGTATACTTAGGAGTCTCAGCTATGGTGACATTATCTATAGAATCCAAGTTATTGAAGAATTTATCTGCTAGTTTTGCTATGAATTTTTTGAAGGGAGGGTAATCTAAGCATTTGTACATATTGGTGTTAAACATAAAATATTGCATGTTGCAGAATTGCCGTATTAATTTATTTTGTTGCACTTCAAGTAGTCTCAGATTACTCCTGGCAGCATAACCCCACACAGGGCAGGCATATGTTAGTACTGGACGCAAATAGGCGGTGTAAATAAGTATTTTATTTTGTCTACACATTTTGGAGTTTCGAGAAATTAAGGGAAAGAATTTACGTGTTAGGTCTCGAAACTTATTAATAGTGTAATTAAAATGGGGTTTCCACGTAAGTTTACTGTCCAATATGACTCCTAGGTACTTACATTCCTTAGACCACGGGACGGGTTGATTTTTAATTTTAAGAGGGGGGTATTTTTTAATAAGTTTATGTTTACTAAAGAGAATTGCTTCTGTTTTGCTAGCGTTAATTTCTATTTTCCAAGTGATGAACCACTCCTCAAGAGATTTTAAGTGTCTGTTAAGAGCTATGGTTATGTAATTTGGATTTTTATTTCTAGCTGGTATTGCGGTGTCATCCGCGTATAAACACAACATGGTGTTAAATTGTTTGGGCATATCATTTATATAGAGAGAAAATAGAACTGGCCCCAGCTTAGATCCTTGTGGGACACCTGCATTGATAGGTTTCAGTACTGAAAAAACCTGGTTTAATTTGATTTTGAAGGATCTACAGCTGAGGTAGGAAATTATAATTTTGATTAGGTGTGGGGGAATATTGTATTTAATGAGTTTGTAAATAAGGGCGTCGAGCCAAACTCGGTCAAAAGCTTTTTGAATGTCGAGGAAAATAGCAGCAGTTTTCTGTTTGTTATGGAATCCTTCTTCAATGAATTCTACTGCACGGAGGAGCTGATGCGTCGTGGAAAGGTTTCTCCTGAAACCGTACTGTTCAGGTGCAAGGATATGATGAGTCTCCAGGTGCTCGTTAAGTTGTTTAAGAATGAAGTGTTCAGTTATTTTGCTTATGGATGGAAGTAGTGAAATCGGTCTATAGCTACTGGGAACCGTTGGATCTTTTCCAGGTTTTAGGATTGGAACAACTGCAGCTGTTTTCCAGACTGAGGGGAAATAACCATAAACAAGACAACTATGTATAATATTAAGGAGAAATTTTAAGTAGTTGTCTGGGAGAGATTTTATCATTTTATTATTAATACAGTCGATGCCAGGGGCTTTTTTCACATTTAATTTTTTGATATACTTAGTTAAATCAGTAAAAGTAGGGGGGGGATGTTTTCAAATTTGCTCGGAAGGGAGGTGCAAAAGCTTTTGACTGTATTATTTACAGTTTGTTCAGTGTCGTGATCAGTAATGTCATTTAGTTGAAATTGTTTCTCGAGGCTGCACGCCAAGCAGTTTGCTTTTTCATCATCTTTAGTTGCAATACTAGCTGGGCCTTTAAGGGCCGGAATGTTCAGTTTTTTGCTTTTATATCTTTTAACTAGTTGCCATAATGAGCCGTCTTCTGTATTGACATTGATGAATTTATTTATTATTTCCTCACTTTTAAGTTTGTTGTTCAGTTTTTCTATGTCCTTGTTTAATCTGTTCATGAATCTCTTGAAGAATGGGTCCCTGCTATTTTGAAAAATTTTCCTGGCAATGTTCCTGTCCCTTATTAAATCACGCATTTTGGGGTCAATGAAATTTTGACTAGTTATAATTGGGGTTGAGGCAAGGTTTTTAGCATTTATAATCTGTGATTCAAATATTTGCACATACTGATCAATTTTAGCAGTGCTGGTAAAATCTTCTATAAGCGGCGTTTCCGATTGGCTGAGAGTCAGCTTGAAGCTATCCCATTTAGTCTTAAATTTGCCTGTTGGGTTTGGGAGAGAGTATTTGAAATAAAAATTTAAGAGAACAGGGTTGTGGTCAGAACTGAGCTCCGGTAAGGAGTGTATTTCATAAGGGTACAGGAAATTTTTGGATAAAGTTAAATCGAGGGTGTTTGCGGAATTCGTGCCAAATCGTGTAGGAGTAGTGGGAGATATTATATCTAATCCAGCCTGCAGGGCGAATGATTTTAGAGCTTTGCCTTTCTGGCAGTTGTATTTACATCCCCAGCTAGCGTGATGGGCATTAAAGTCTCCACAAAAAATTATGTTTTGGCCTAGTTTCATTAAATTTTCAATATCAAAAATATAGTTATTATCATCGGCTCCGGGGGGGACATAAACAGAAATTAATGTTAAGGGGTCTTGATTTTTGAGATTAAGTTTAATAACGCTAGCTTCTACGTTGAGTAGTAATGGTGGGGTGACCTCGTTGTGAGGTAGACCGTTTTTAACAAAAATTGCAGTGCCTCCTCTGCGCCGGTTAAGCCTATAACTGTAATAAGAATAGTAGTTTGCCAGGAATATTTTTCCTTGTGGTCTAAGATGGGTTTCCTGAACTAGAATGATATCTGGGTTATACTTATTTACAAAATTACGGAAGTCGAATAATTTACTGCTAATGCCATTGCAGTCGCCTGCTTTATATATACCGAGGTAGGCGGAGCTAACACCTTCTGGGCCAATCAGGAGAGTTCTCGATGTATCTCGGCTAATAGTGGACGGATCGGTAAAATTCTCAATGCTTTGGGGACTTTCCATTTTGTTGCCAAAATCGCCAAGTTTGTCGCCAAGTCGCCAAATGGTTGCCAAGTTTGTTGCCAAGCCTTGGGACCTCTGACGTCACCACCATTCACTATTCAATACACATTACTGTCAATCTGTCTTCCTTACGATGACAGTATTAGCGCGGGAAAGCAAAACCACAAGTTCGTAACAATATATATATATAAACACACACTGCTGGAAAAAAAATCCCAACACCAAGAAAAAATTATTGTACAGTAATGAAATTTTAGGAATACATTTGTCTAGGTAACATATTTAATTGATTAAAGTTTCAAGATCCCAGGTAGAGCCATTGACGAGAAGAGTCATTTCAAATGTGAAATGTTGGTACATTAGTAACCGGTGTAACCGCCAGAATTTTTAATGCAAGCATGCAAACGTGCATGCATAGTGCCGTACAGGTGACGGATATCAATTTGTGGGATGGAGTTCCATGCCTGTTGCACTTGGGCGGTCAATGCAGGGACGGTTAATGCTGGTTGTGGATGACGCTGAGTTGTCGTCCAATGATGTCCCATACGTGCTCGATTGGAGAAAGATCTGGTGATCTAGCAGGCCAAGGCAACATGTTGACACTCTGTAGAGCATGTTGGGTTACAACAGCGGTATGAGGGCGAGCGTTATCCTGATTGAAAACACCCCCTTGAATGCTGTTCATGAATGGCAGCACAACAGGTTGTATCACTAGACTGACGTACAAATTTGCAGTCAGGGTGCGTGGGATAACCACGAGAGTGCTCCTGCTGTCATACGAAATTGCTTCCCAAACCATAACTCCAGGAGTAGGTTCTGTGTGTCTAGGCTGCAGACAGGTCACTAGCAGGCGTTCACCTGGCCTCCTTCTAACCGACAAACGGCTATCACTGCGACCAAGGCAGAACCGGCTTTCATCAGAAAACACAACAGATCTCCACATTCCTCCAATGAGCTCTAGCTTGACACCACTCACGTCGCAAACGGCAGTGGTTTGGAGTCAGTGGAATGCACTGTACAGGGCGTCTGGCTTGGAGCTGTCCTTGAAATAACCGATTTGTAACAGTTCGTTCTGTCACTGTGGTGCCAACTGCAGCTCGAATTTTAGATGCAGACGCAGTACGATTAGCCACAGCCATACGCCGAATACGACGGTCTTCTCTCTCAGTAGTACCACGTGGCCGCCCGGAACTTGGTCTTCTTGAGGCAATACCTTCCCTTGACCACTGCCGGCAATACTCATGCACAATGGATATATTCTTGATAAGTCTTTCAGCAATATCGCGGAAAGAAAACCCACCTTCTCGTAGCCCTACAACACGACCTCGTTCAAACTCAGTGAGCTGTTGATAATGGCTTCTTCGTCTTCTCAGAGGCATCCGTGACTAACATTAATCCATTACGTCAAATCTCAACTGTAAATAACGATCACGAACCTTACAGCGCTTATTTAAAGCAAACCCCATTTGCATGTTCATAGTGTCGCTACTAGCTTCACACTTACGCGCGTAGCTCGAAATTTGAATCGACGTCATTTTTCAGATGTATAAACACGCCTAGCAAATTTCGTTTATCTAGCACAGCTCGTTCCTAGTGTTGGGATTTTTTCCATCAGTGTGTATATATGTATATGTGTGTGTGTGTGTGTGTGTGTGTGTGTGATTGTGTGTGCGCGTGCGTGCGCGCGCGTGTGTGTAGGGAGAGTGGGAATTAATAGTTGGAATTGAATTTTTTGAAGATATTATGCGTCGTTTTTAGGTATTGAATGCTCTGGGCAATCCGGCAGTTATTCTGAGCATATGATCTTATTTATAGACTTATTGTTTTCTCTTCGAACCTTCATTCAGCTTTTTAATTTTTTCGATGCTTACACGTTATATAACCAAACTTAGAAATGCCGAAAAGGAATTTATTTGCATTTTTCGTGTGGGCCGACTTCAGCTCTTTCACTCTGTTTTGCGCTTTAATGGAATGAAAGGACGAAAAAAGCAGAATGGAAACATCACACAAAACCGGGGATTGGAATTACTGAGCAGCTGGCTCAAAACCAGATGTATATTTGGAATGTGAGGAGAGCGCATTTAAGCACCCTTTAGACAAAATGCACTAAACGCTCGCTCTTTGTTAGAGGCAAAGCTCTCATTGCGAGTTTCGGGGAGGATCAGAGACGATTGTCAATAAATGCTCGCTCGAGTAATGACGCGTAATCCTTTAAAATACCATTACGCGCTCGGATGTTTATCTTGAAACGATGTATATCTGAACGTCGCTAAGCCTCTTATGGAAATCTACAATCCTCTTTTCATTCCATTTTGGACACCATTTTTCCCACATGCCTCATCATTTTGCCTAACGAACAGTTTTATCCCTTTAAGAAGAGGCAGGAACACCACTTTGAGGCACGGGCATCTATCAAAACTTGATATTTTACTTGATATCAAGTGTACCTACAATTTTCCTCGTTTAATTTTTGTCCTATACAATGTAGAGATGCGAGAAAAAAAAAAGAGCCATCTAGCTTCATTCTGTTGTAAGTCATAGTAAACGAGCATTTAAAAACGAAATTTTACTAGTACAGTTTATGTGATTTTTTTATTACTTATTTGGGTTTTTAGTTAATTATTTTATTTGTATTTTTTATTCTTTGTATACCTATTCATATATAAATATTAATACTGGACACAGATGGCGCAATATGCTCAAAACCAGATGTATATTTGGAATGTGAGGAGAGCGCATTTAAGCACCTTTTAGACAAAATGCACTAAACGCTCGCTCTTTGTTAGCGGCAAAGCTCATTGTTCGTTCGCTCTTTGTTAACGGCAAAATGCATTAACCATTCGCTCTTTGTTATCGGCCTCTTCTGCATTTAAATATATATATTATGTGTTTCCTTATGTATGTCATTGTCATTCATGTATGTTATTAAGTGTGTGTGTGTGTGTGTAA
Source organism: Argiope trifasciata (assembly GCA_026543055.1). Classification (NCBI taxonomy): domain Eukaryota; kingdom Metazoa; phylum Arthropoda; class Arachnida; order Araneae; family Araneidae; genus Argiope; species Argiope trifasciata. The sequence goes on along the minus strand of JAPMOQ010052775.1, from coordinate 517,415 downwards.
AAATAAACAAGAAAAAGACGATAAAGCATCTTTTCTTGGATAATACACATACACCTTACAACAGGTCGTAACATATATTAAAATACGACGTGCTTAAAATGTCAAAAATATAATCTACAACTTTAAAAGCATTTTTTAAAATCTTTAAATGTTTCTTTTAAAGCTTCAATCTTCATGTTAAAATGGGTCGCTACCTTATGTATGACAATTTTACATAAAAATTTTCTGGGAAAAGTCAGAAAGAAAGGCAAGAAATATTCAATAGAAAAGACAATTTTTATTAAATTTTTGTCTGAGCTTAAATCGCAAGTACACAGAAGAATCCCATGGAAAGTTTTGTTGTATGAACGGAAAAGAAAATGAGAAAATTGTTTATATTTAAAATGAAATACCAGTTTTTGTGAATCAATTAATATGTTGATAGATGTAGAGAAAAAACTAAGCGATTTGTATTATTTTATCATGTGGGAACATGATCTTGTTTTCATTAGGGTTTTTTGAATAACTGAAGGCAAAAATTAGTTCGAGGGCCACAAATTGACGATGTATCTTTTTTAAATTTTATTTCTGAGTCGACTTTCACAGTATAGTACTTGAAATATCTCTGGTCTGCTAATGTAGTTTTATTTTGACGTTAGTTTTCACTGTATAACTTTTGAATTACGTCTGAAGTTGTTGTTTTTCACTTATCGGGCAACGTTATTTTAAAAATAAACCAGAAAAGTTCGTTTGATAATTTGTTTATCTAATTAAAATAAGGTTAATAAAAATAATGCAGATGGTTGTCACATTTGGCGATCTATCGCCAACTAAAGTTACAGCTTGATTTCCAACTTATACACTCTCACAATTTCTACGAATTATCTTAATAAATTTAAGTCATTAACCAGTTTTATCGAGTTTGAAACAATCACGATACTATCAAATTACGCATGCGTCCATTTTTAGAAAGACTATAGTTGTTGTTTTTTCTATTTAAAAATCAGTCGAATTCCAACACTTTGTTTTTCAGATTGTAGTAAATAATATAGAAGTGGGAAGCATATTTTGAAATGAATGAAAATTATTTTCGTATATTTTTACTACCTTACAACAACGTAGAAAATGATATTTGTTTCAAGAAATGCAGGGTTAATTGCATTTGAATGCCACATAAAATGCTATTGGCATTTTAAAATCATTAAAAAAATCACACAGAAAACTTAATGTAATCGAAGACTAGTCGCAATTTGCTGAAATTTTTCATACTTCTGTAAAATGATCGTGCCTCTCAATTTATTCTCAAGTTTATACGCGTTAGCATTTAAATTTAAATTATAATTTTGAACATTTTTTATAAAAATGAATAAAATGATAAACATTTTCAATGATAAAAGTGTAAACAAAATGTGTAGAATATCTTATAAATTCATAACCAAAATAGTTTAATCCTGTAACTAGATTCCTTTTTAAGGTATGATTAAATGTTTAAATTTTTATTTTAACATTATATTGTCAAAACTGTGTTTAGTTTCGAAATGAATAGAATCAGACTAAAGAAATATGGTTTGGGGAAGAAAAAAAAATAAAGCAGTTTTGAAACTTGATGAGAAGATGGGTGTTCTATTGAAAATCATGTTCTTGTATCAGTAATCTCTTGCATCAATATATAGACGTCTACTTATAATTTTTTTTTCATTAAAGGAAAGGAGTTATCGTATCTTTCAGAATATGTTAATTCCTTCTGAATAATTTATATTATTGCAAGATGAATGAAGTCATAATATTGCTTGGACTTCCCTTTTCTCCCGTGACAGTACCTTATAGAATATATGTTATTTAAAAGTATTCTTTTTAAATTTAAATAATTTTAAATTATGATAGACTCTTAAATATTTATTCGAAAAAAAAACCCAAGACCCTCCGGCATTACGAATATATATCAAAATGATTAATTTTTTGCTTATATCATTTAAATAAAAATATTCTATAAGGTACAGTTACAGGAAAAACTCCCTTTTTTGAAAATGAGATTAAACTATACACTGAAAAAAAAACTGTAAAAAAGCTTCATAAATTTCTAATACAATGTATGTCTGACAAAATTACGTAAAAATATAAGTATACATTATTCAGATTCGATAAAGTATTGCGGATAATTTTCAACGGTTATTTTTTTTATTAAATATTCCAGCAATAATCCAACTCATTTTGCCACATTTTGTTCTTATTGCTTTTGTTAAGATGAGATGGTCAATTTTAAAGGATTTTTTTTGAATAAATTTCTCGTGGTTCATTTTTTAAAAAGAGATGTTTCATTCTTTAATTTATGAACTAAAGGCTGCGATGTAGGAGTATCATGCTCATATGACAAAATTAAGTAGAAATATAAGTATTCTTTATTCATATTCAATTGTGAATTGGTGATATTTTTCAACAGTTATTCGTTTTATTAAATACTAGCCGCCTTTGGCGACCAGCTGGTTCGCCATGATTAAAGCCTTCTAAAATTTTCAATTAAATCACATATTCATTAGCCTTGAAGTAATTCCGGGCATTGATTGACCTGAAATTAATATTTTCTTTAAGATGATGGACGTAAAGTTCTAAAAGTACACCTTTTCCTAATTCTTTAATTTTATAAATCAGTCAGTTTCAACCATCGGTTATGCTTCCAAAATATTAAAAAAAATTTCGATGATGTTGCCAAAATATTAAATACGTTTTTTTAAAGAAAGCGAGAAAGGGAAAAAAAGTATTAAATTAATGATACAGATATTGCAAACGATTACATAAATATGCCATTAAGTCGGGATTTCAATGTATATCCTGTCAAAATTCAATCAAGTTTACCGTAAATAAAGAAGATTTATTGAGTTAATGATATAGATATTGCAAACGATTGTAGAAACCTTTGCTTTGCATTTATTTTTCAAAGAAAATATCACATTTTATATTTCTTTTATTTTATCCAGTCACGTGCTGAAAGTTGCATTTCTGTAGATTTATTTTGCGATGATATTTTTTTTATTTGAACTTCCGGCATTCTTTCATTTTATCCAGTCACGTGATAAAAACATGGTTAAAATATTTCTTTAAAAATTCATTAAAAATAGAAGTTTACATTATAAATTAAAAAAACTGATACCATTAGAAAGCTAATTTTTTTATCTTTAAATTGATATAAATATCATGTTTGTGCAATAATATTTTCGGAAGTTATAGCGGAAAAACGTCGAAATTTCGCTTAAATTTTAATTCAAATTCTAATTTAAAATTCGAAAAAAGGGCTCCGGGGTGCACATTCCGGACCTCCAGGGTATACATGTACCAAATTTGGTAGCTGTAGGTCCAACGGTCTGGCCTGTAGAGCGCCAACACACACACACACACACGCACACACACACACATTGAGCTTTATTATAAGTATAGATATAGATATAGATATAGATTCCAGCAATAATCACGTTACTCACGTTTCTTACTGTGCTTACTGTGTGTGTCATAATTATAATTAATTAGAGATGAATTTTAGTTAGAGACAGTAAATTATTTTTTGTAATCAACGAATTTTTAAAAAGAGAGAATGCAATGCTTAAAGTAGTCGAACTAGTGAAGTATCAAAAAATCTGTTTAGTTATATAAATATGTTTAGTTATATTATTTTACATAACCTTAAGGACTTTCGTTTATTATTGTTTTTTAAAAATAATCTTTATAAGTAAAATAGATCTCTAAAATCGTAGTTCCTGAAAGAATTTCTGCTAGAAATAACTTTAAGCACTTAATATAGCTTTATTCAAAAATTTAGATTTTATCAATTAGTGTTGCATTGCTAATATATTTCAGAATTTGTCAGAAGTCCTTGTTGTATATTTTTTATCCCCAATGATTATTAAATTAGGGAAAAATAGCATTGTAAATAAATAGTATTCATTTATATCAAGACAAAAGTTAGTTCCATAGCTATTTACCTTCTGCTCTTCAACACTTTTTTTATATCGAAGAATTATTAATTATTTATAAAAGAATTGTTCATCAGAGGAATTTCTTTGAAAATTTCTACTCGTTAAATGAAAAATGAAATTTTGTTACTTCAGAGTTAAAAGAATTTTTTTTAAAATTATATATTTAAAAAAAAATCGTTTGTCGTTGAAGTAACAAAATCGAAGGGTTTTCTGCTAAAAGGAGATAGCTCCAATTATTTAAATTTGCAGAAAGCCGTTAAATTCTAAATTCCATATGCCGTCTGAAAATTCTAAAGTCGAATGAGACAGACAGCTGCATCTCTTGAGCAACGCGAGAACTAAGATTGGAGCTACGTCATTAGAGTACGAAATGAAAAAGGATTTCTTTTAACCACATGGAGCTCTAACATAGTGCAACTCTACATTTTCCCAAGATGGAACTATATCCTTTTCGTAGCAAACCCTTCCACTTTAATGAATCCACCCAAAATAAATTCAACAGGAAGGAAAGTCGAAAATTTCCGAGTTAGTCTTTATTGGTTTAAACCATACAATTGAAGCTGATAAATTCTTTGACTTCCATTCACAAATAGAATTCGATACATATGTGTGTATATATATATAATGGGATTAGCAATTAACAATTTTCTAATTATTTTTTCTTTTCTTTTTGATTATCGATATGGATGCACAGGTCTCCCGCAGAATTTTAAAACACAACTCCTTGAAAATAGATACGACGAGCTTTAAGAAACACATTTTTTTCTCCGCTCTTTAATTTTTTTTGTTATGTACAGAAGAGAAGACGATATGCATTTTATGAAGCTCTGAATTGCCTCAGTCCATTGACGCGTAAAGAGAATCATTTTAAACAGACGCTGCTGAAACATTTAAATTGAAACACACACAAGAAAAGGGTATTATTCTTTGGTTAATGGAACAGATAAAAGGTCCACTTTCTTAACCGAATCGTAGAAAAACATTTTTAGAGCCATCCTTCTTGTCGGGGTGGCTGTACTCCAAGTAATTTGGATCCCATTCCTCTTCAGGGCGTTGCTGATCCATCGGGTTCCAAAATTCAGGGCCGTACAGACCTGGACCCCGCATGTTTTCCTCGGCTGAAATCACGTCTTCCTCGGGGTCTTCATATCGAACCAAGGTCAGCTCCTGGGGATGTCCAGCCTCCCTCTTCACTCGGCTCGACCCCTTGTCGGACTGATTTCCTTGCAAAGTGTCATCGGCAGACCTTTTTCCGAAATGGATCATGGCATGGGCGCGCTTGTCGAGGTCTCTCTTGCCGAAGTGGATCATGGCGTGGGATCCTTTCCGGTCTTTCTTCCCGAATCGAAGGAGGTTGTGTTGGCGCTTGGCTTCAATCATCTCGGGACTCCAGTAACCTTGCTCGGCGGCCTCGACTTCGCCCAATTCGTCTTCAAGATCTCGTTTCCCGAAATGAATCATGGCATGGGAGCCGCTCTTCCTGGGTCCATCGGAATCCCTTTTGCCGAAATGGATCATGGCATGCGCACGCTTGCCCTCCCAAACACCATCGTCATCTTCCCTCTTGCCGAAGTGGATCATGGCATGGGCCCGTTTGTCTCCGTAGCTGCCTTCGTAATCATCCGATGAATCGTCGTCTCGCTTGCCGAAGTACATCATGGAGTGTCCGTTTCCCCTTTTGCCGAAGTACATCATGGCGTGACCGTTGTTGCTTCGCTTGTCCTCATCGCTGCTCTCTTCTGCGCCGAAACTGTCGCGGCCGAAGCGGATGAAGCTGTGACTGTCCGGTCCTCGCTTTCCGAAGCGCATGATGGCGTGGCCCCTCTTGTAGGAAGGGTCCCTGTTGGGCCCCAGGTAATCCCAGATGGAAGAGTCTCCCTCTGCGCGCTTGCCGAAGTACAGGAAGCTGTGTCCCTTGTTGCCGCCTTGCTCGTCCCGCTTTCCGAAGTGGATGAGGCTGTGACCAGAAGCCGGACGCTTACCGAACCTCATGATGTTGTGCTGACGTTTTCCGGACGCGAGCAGGGGGATGGAGTCAGACACGTCTCCGCCACCTGCGAAAGAGAAGGGAAGATGAGTGAACAGAACATTTTTTCTTTTGCTCTCAGGGAAATTTCTGAAATGTGGTGCAAAATAAGGCTTCTCTGCCTACGATTGTGGCAAAACATTTCAAGGCTACCTGACTACGTTCGGAGGAATATTTTTTAAACATTCGATATTTTTTGAAAATATTTAAAACTATAGTTTCTAACACATTGTATGCAGGGCACGTACATGTACGTTTTTTGACGATTGATACTTGAGCTTGGGTCACGTCAGTGCAATAATATGGTTTGTTTGTGGGTACAAAAGTAACGGTATAGACAGGCAAACGAAACCGAATGGTCTTGCCTACTGCATAGATTCTGGAAAAATTTAGACAAATAAAAACTTGTTTTCACATCAGTGGGCGCGGAAAGGGAAGGTGGATTAAAAAAATCAATGTAGATTTAAAATTAACTATTCTTGCGAAAATGAGTGAATTTTGCCGTGTACCTATTCATAGAGGAAAACGCTTTGAACGTTACCGCATTGTAAAACGTTATTAATTTTATGATGGCTCATTTCATTTTTTTAGAATATAAAAATCTTTATAAATATATATACGAATAAATATAAAATATTAAAATATATTTACGGATAATATATAAAAATATATATACGAATTATATATAATATAATTCGAAAATTTAAAACTATATACTACTATTTTTATTTGATTTTCCATATTTACGCTACTATCATAAATTTATCCGCTAAAAAAATATTTTTTTTTGTTTACAAAAATCTGATGGTTGCTATTTATATATTCCTATTTATACATTTGTTTATCTATTTCAATATAAAATTCGCTAAGTTGGTTAAAAAATAAACTAATTTTCGATCTATTGAGATTAAACTGAATAACTAAATTTACGTGCAAAACGCCCGCTCCTGGTATCATTCTGTTGCGAAATGCAACAGATTGTGTTAAATGTAAAAGGATGGGTTGAACTCCCATCCTTTTCTCCTTCCCTTTCGGCACCCACGAAGTATTTTTCTCGCCCAAATCTTCTTCCTGGCTAAGAACTCGCAGAGGGAATGAGTGGAGGGTTGTCGAACACGCTGAAAAACAAGGCTGGTCATGAGAAGGGAGGGAAGCATATCGATCAGTGATCATTCGGAAATGATAAAAACGAGGGTCATTTGCGGATATCGTTTGCTGAAGGGTAAGGAAAGGGGTATTTTCTAATCATTTTTCTCATATTTAAGATATACAACTACGTTCGGAAGAAAATGGATTTTCAAATTTTTTTAAATTTATGGTTTTTAGATGTATTGTCAATTATAACATAAAATACTATAAATACAAAAAAAATTGAAAATATAATACATTTTGTGAAATAGGGAAATGTGCAGTAATTTTTAAGGAAATTTAACCCAAACGGATAACACTTTAAACAAAATTCTAATGGCGCAACCCTATTTTTCGTTCTACACAAGTTATAGAATAGAATGATGAATGAAATCATTATCAGAAATTCTAAAATATAATAGAAAAATATCGAGTTGCAAAGAAGTTCTCTCTCTCTCTCTCTCTCTCTCTCTCTCTCTCTCTCTCTCTCTATCTATCTATCTATCTATCTATCTATCTATCTATCTATCTATCTATCTATCTATCTATCTATCTATATCTATCTATCTATCTATCTATCTATCTATCTATCTATCTATC
>JAPMOQ010052775.1:480073-509314 GCA_026543055.1 Argiope trifasciata | reverse complement strand
TATATAAAGAGAGAGAGAGAAACCGGCCACAGTTGAGAAATAAGAATTAAGGATGAAATATTACTTGACATGAAAAAAGGAATGATGGCATGGATGACCATCATATCTTGCTTATTTGCCAAGTTATCTCATGCATAGTACAGGGTATTTTAAAAAAACATGATCCGTCCTATAAGGATCATAAATCACATATGAACAGAGGGACGCAAACGAAAGTAGAGGGCGTTAGAGTTACGAGAGGGCGTTAGAGTTACGAGAGGGCGTTGTGACTCAAACAGGAACTGGGCAAGTGTTACGCTCACTTGTGGGATGTCCTTGTGGAAGATTGTTTACTTGGTCAGCTCATTATCCCAGAAAGATTTAATGATTCCATTTATCAAAGATTCTTTCAAGAGGTTTTGCCAGAAATGCTGAAAGATGCTCCGATGCTGTGGTGCGGCGTGGAGAGACGATTGCCGGCTCAGGTGTCGTCTTCGTCATTTGACTGTGGTTCAAAATGAAGAGGTCTATCCCAAAATCGCCCTAGTGTTGCTTTAAAACGGGACGTTAACTATAACTGTATTAACTAACCAGGAATGCTGAATGATGTTCCGATGCCTATTCGTTTACGCATTGGATTTCAACAGGACGGAGCTCCAGCGCATTTCAGCACAGACGTCAGAGTACATCTTCCTGGTAGCTGGATGGGTCTCGGAAGACCCATCGCATGGTCATCATGATCACCAAACCTGTCTTTCTTGAATTTTTCTTATGGGGATTTTCAAAAAGACTTGTATATGAAACACATGTTGCAGCGTCTGAAGACTTGGCAGGACGAATGGTTGTGGCAACAGGATGAGTTCGAGACACACCTGGTCTCTTTGAGAAGGTGCACCGTTCCATGCAATGTAGATGCCAGGCGTGTCTCGATGTATCTGGCAAAAACTTTGAGCATCTCCTGAGTTGAGCATTTGGCTTGCATGAGTCGCATGTGAGTGTGTAATTATCAATAAAATGATCTGAAATTTCGTTTTTTTTTTCCTCTTTGAATTATGCATCATTTTAGATGTCCTGTAGAGGTCTTGGATCACAGTGGAGACTGTTTGTTGCTGTGGGATTTTTGATTCTTGTTGTATGACAGATCTATCATGTCATTTTTATCCACGCGTTTTTTAAACATCCTGAATGTAACATGTAATATTTTGGAAATAGTAGAAATTTTATGTTTGAACTTTTGTAAAGGTGTTTTTCAAGTATTTTTATATACTGTAGAATAGCAATAATTTGAAGAGAAGTTGCTTAAGTGAATTATTGACGAAAGATAAAGAATTAAATAGCATAATTAAATACATACAAAAAATGAGACTTTTCATTTGCCTAGAATATAAGCAGAAGTACATATGCACGCGTAACTCTATTACATTGAAAATTTGGGTGCATACTTTTGCAGCATCAACTTACTGCAGACTTACTTTTAGGCATCATAGAAGCTTATGCATGTGCAGTGAATACAATTCTACACCCATTATAATTGTAAAACGAAATTTTTCCCTCATTTTAAAAAATTTATTTTTACAACGTATTTAAATCATTCCTATTTTTAAAGATTTGCATAACAATTGCGTTTTAAACATACAAAAACAGGACATAATCAACGATAGAATTACTTTGATAAAGTAGATAAATATTATTAGATTATCATTCACTTGATTTGAAACTTAAGCTCTAAATTATAGGGCCCACAGGGGCTCACCTACTTGAGGTGAGTACGGGTTCGCAATCCCAAGGTACCCAGGGATCTATACTCCCTTTCAATTTATTCTCCTCTACGCCTTCTGCTGTTTACTTTATTTTTCTACCCTCGACGGCAAGCGAGGGAGTTCTCCATGAGAAGCTGTGGCCGCTCTGTTTGCTTCTTGCTTCTCATGGACAGCTAAAAACCCCACGTGTTGGCCGTGCGTGGCAACCCTTTATACGGGTGGTGCATTTAGGTCCCTGATGCATCAATCGGCTGGTATTCTAGTCACATGCCTGGTATACTTAAGGGGATCAAGCGAAGGGGTCACTCCTTGGGCTTGGCGTTAAGGTTGGTCACTGTCCCCGGGGGTGACTCCCAGCGTATAGGTTCTGGTCAGCATTATGGCAAGTACCGAGGTTGGAGAATTTCCAGAGCCGGCAACTACCATCCCTTGTTGGGCTCCGTGGTGGGCGATGCCGCCGGACCCGAATCACTCTCAATGTCATATGGGTTTTTTTTCTCACGTCACTGTAGCATCATCCAATTCTCATTTCATGATTATTAGCACTCAAAACACATTTCATAGAGTTTCTCCTTTCTCCTTGTAAACAAATTAATACAATCGACAATTGGTGAAGTACAAAATATAAAAAAATTACGCTCTGGCGACCTTTTGTTGCAGACTTCAGAAAAACGAGCTATTTTTATTAGCAAACTTACCAAATTGGGAGATTTTCCGATTCAAACATCTTTGCATAAAACTTTAAATTTTTCACGTGGTGTTATCTCTGAGCCAGATCTCATCGACTTGTCTGAGGGAGACCTCGTAACAGAATTTTCCGATCAGCAAGTATGCGCCGCACGTCGTATTAACATCCGACGTGACGGTCAGCTTATACCAACGAAGCACATCGTCTTAACTTTCCAAACACCAGTCCTACCTAAATCCATCAAAGCGGAATACCAAATTTGTAGAGTCCGGCCTTACATACCTAACCCTCTCAGGTGTTTTAAATGTCAAAGGTACGGACATTCACAGCAAACATGTCGCAGTAAAACCACCATGTGTGTGAAATGCGCTGAACCTGGACATGATGTAAATAACTGTAATTCAGATACCACGAAATGTGTCAATTGCTCTGGGTTTCATACTGCTTTCTCAAAGTCTTGCCCTAAATGGACTCTTGAGAAAGAGGTAATATCCACGAAAATACGAAAAAACGTATCCTTCGCAGAAGCGAGAAAATTAATCAATGACAGAACTCCAAAATTTGGTGTAGCGTACTCTGGTGCACTTAAAGCAACACTAATATGTAGTAGTGCTCAAACAGATTCTCGCATTAAACAGTTACCACCGACTAGTTCAGTTTTAAAACAAATGACAAAATCGCCAGGGTCTCCGCTGTTTCTTCCCTGTCATCCAATTGTCCTGCAATAGATAAAACCACCAAGCGCCATCGTAGTAGTAAAGCAAAAATTTCCGCTTCATCTTCTCATAAACCAATTCAAGTACATGCAGAGCAAAGAACGAAAAAGAAAGCACTAATGAACTGGCACCTTGTAGCGAAAGATTTCTTAAAAACTCATACATCGTCTTCTGAATTCTCCGATATGGAGCTAGATCCTTCAACCTCTAAAAATCAATCAGGTGGGGAGAAAAAGAAAAAACCTCCAGACAAAACCCAATCTTGATGGCCAAATTTGTGTCCTGGAACTGCCGTGGTTTCCGTACTAAGACAACTCAGATTAAAGACTTAATTAATGAAACCCATCCGATTTGTATAGCTCTGCAGGAAACTTATTTGAAACCTTCCGACTCTATGGAAATAAGACATTATAGCCTTATACGAAGGGATAATGAATCTGATCGGGCTACAGGAGGTGTTGCCCTCCTTGTATCCCATAATGCACCTTCGTCTGTCATTCCATTACATACAAATTTGCAAGCTGTGGCTGTTCGAGTCTTGAACCCTTCTCTGACGACAATATGTTGTCTTTACTTGCCACCCAGTACTCCGGTTGAATTAAGAGATCTAAATGCCTTAGTGGAGGAATTACCATCTCCTTTCATCATAATTGGTGATCTAAATGGTCATAACCCTCTCTGGGGAAGTGAATATGTTAATCCTCGGGGGCAGCTGATTGAAGATTTTATTAATAACCATTCATTGTGCTTGCTCAATAATGGAGAAGAAACATATTTTCATCACAGGAGCAAAACCTTTCATTCGCTGGATCTCGCAATATGTTCACCTTCATTAGCTCCGTACCTGAATTTTAGAGTAGGAACTGACTTGCTTGATAGCGACCATTTTCCCATATTTTTAGATAAATTAATTGGAAATGATGTAAATCATTCACGTCTACCACGATACATTTTTCAAAAAGCTGACTGGATAGACTTTACTTCAAGGACTCTGATAACACGGAATATGGTAGAGAATGGGGACTTAAATGACGTTGTAAATTCTATAACTGACACTATTATAAAAGCTGCAGATGCTTCTATCCCAAAATCGAGGTCAGGAAAAATCAATTATAAAAGACCATGATGGAACCCAGATTGCACAAAAGCACAAAAAGATCTTAAAAAGGCCTGGAATGTTTTAGGCGGCGTCCTACAACAACTCATTTGATTCTTTTTCAAATAGCCAAATCTATAGCAAGACGAGTTAAGCGGCGAAGTCAAAGGACTTATTGGGTCAAATTCGTATCAGGTATAAATTCTTCTGTAACTTCCAAATATATGTGGACCAGCATTCGAAAAGTGTGCGGTATATACCCTGATCATACCATTTCTTGCCTTAAAAAGAATGGGAAAGACATTTCCAGTGTACAGGAAATGGCTGATGCTCTTGCAGAGGCTTTTGCCTCTGTGTGTTCATCGAGTAATTACAAGGAACCTTTTCTTACGCACAAAAAACACCAATAAAGGATCAAATTATGCTTTAAAACGAAAAGGCATCTCTCGTATAATGCCGATTTTACTATCTTGGAATTGCGCAGAGCATTATCTGTCACGAAACAGACAGCACCGGGACCGGACGGAATTACCTATTCAATGCTGCAACATTTACCAGATAGATCCCTCCAAAATCTTCTGTTCCTATATAACAGAATTTGGTGGGAGCATGTGTTTCCTGATAAATGGAAATTTGCTATAATAATTCCTGTACCAAAGCCTGGAAAGGATCCTCATGAACCATCTAACTATAGACCAATAGCTCTGACCAGCTGCTTGTGTAAGGTCTTCGAAAAAATGGTAAACGCACGCCTCGTTCATATACTGGAGGAAAATGAATTCATTCTCCTTTCCAAAGTGGTTTCCGAAAGAATCGTTCTACAATTGATAATCTTTTGGCCTTGGAAACGGATATTCGAACTGCCTTTATAAAAAGGAATCATTTGGTATCGGTGTTTTTCGACATAGATAAAGCATATGATTGAACATGGAGATACGGGATCATGAAAAATCTTTACGACCTCAATTTTAGAGGGCAGTTGCCCCTTTTTATCCAAAATTTTTTACATCAGAGATATTTTAAAGTACGGCTTGGTAATACTTATTCCAATGTTTTTAGTCAGGAAGAAGGAGTTCCACAAGGCTGTATATTAAGTGTGACACTATTTTTATTAGCTTTTAACCCTATTTTATCTGTTATACCAGCAACTGTTAGCAAGACGCTATATGTAGATGATATGCAAATTTCTTGCAACGCCCGAGACATGCGATGCATTGAAAGACAGCTTCAGAAAGCGATAAATAACATTGTAGATTGGTCAAATAAACACGGCTTCACATTTCCCCCTCAGAAAACAGTTGCTATGCACTTCTGCAAACGTCCTCTCCATCCGGAGCCAGAGTTGTTTTTGAGCGGTAATCCAATTTTCATTCAGGATCAACACAAATTTCTAGGAGTTATTTTTGATAAAAGACTGACTTTCCTATCTCACATTGCATATTTGAGGACTAAATGTCTGAAGTCATTACACATTCTGAGAGTTTTATCCAATACTTCTTGGGGTGCTGATCGAACGTGCTTGCTTAGAGTCTACCGCGGTATCATTCGATCAACAATCGATTATGGATGTGTTATTTATGGCTCTGCTAGACAATCTTACCTTAAACGTTTGAACGTTGTCAATCATCAAGCTCTCCGATTGTGCATTGGAGCATTCAGGACATCACCAGTAGCTAGTTTATGTGCTGAGGCGTTTGAGCCTCCTTTGTCTAATAGAAGAACGAAGCTATCATTATTTTATTTTTACCGTATTTTATCCAATAAACGATATCCTTTTCATGAGAAAATTCGGAATGACGTTGACGACCGTTTGTTTAATTCCCGCAAATCCTACATACCTCATTTGGGATTGCGTATTCGAAGAATATTACCAAATGATTTTAGTGATATACAGATATACGCGGATGATAATCTGAATTCAGCTCCATGGATAGAAAATAAATTGCACTACGAAGACCCTTTTAAACAATTTAGAAAATCGGACACTGATAGCAGGGTTTTTATTTCACTTTATAAACACCATCGGGAATTTTATTGCTCTTATAAACCCATTTTTACGGATGGTTCTAAGTCATCTTATCATGTTGGTTGTGCATTTGTCCATGGTCATCGCGTTATAAGTTATAAACTTCATCCGTTTACTTCTGTTTTTACCTCTGAATTAACTGCTATTTACTTAGCCCTCAAATCTGATGAACAACAGATCCATAAGTCTGTTATTTACACAGATTCTCTGAGTGCTCTGCAAGCTTTAAACTCGTCATCTCTTGATCATCCGCTTCTACAGGAAGTGAAGAAGATATACCACCTTCTATGTGGAAAAAATATTAGAGTTTTGCTTTCCTGGATCCCAACGCATGTGGGTATTTCTGGAAATGAAATCGCAGATACAGCAGCTAAGTCAGCGAGCATCAATTTGCCCCAACGGCTTTCTTATAAAGATATGCGCACAGCTATAATTCGTTGGTGTTATCGCCAGTGGCAAAATCAATGGGACACGGAGACTAACAACAAGCTCCATTTTATTAAACCACAATTGGCCAACTGGTCTTCAAAACTAAGTAGACGCTATGATGTAATTTTATCCCGACTACGTATTGGTTACACTCGCCTGACACATAGATTTTTACTCTTTTCCGAGCCTCCCCAAATATGTGATGATTGTGGAGTTGTGTTAACTGTTCGTCACATTTTGATGGAATGCTCCCGCTTTATTGACCTTCGACGTAACTATTTTAAATCCAACAATTTTAACTTGGATTTTTTATTGGGTGAAACTCATCACCCAAACATTTTCTTATATATTAAAGATGCGGGAATTTTACATGAAGTTTAGTCTGGTTTCAATAAATTTCGCCCTTTTTTAACATTTGAGTAGTTTGAACACAAGCAATTACATTTTTCACAATGCAAAACTAATTTTACTTTTATCTTAACGGAGAAATTTTACACTGTTTCTGCGCAGTATATTCTATATCAGGATCTTGCGCCAGAAATTCAAATCCAAATCCAAAATCCAAATCTAAATTATAGGGAGAAATTCAGAAAAAAGATTTCGTAAAAAAGATATGAAAATCATAGAGATCTATATTAAATATCTCAAAAACTTAACGTTTTAAATAAATTTATTCAGATTCCTTGTTAAAAATATGAAAACAGTTTAAATGATACTTTACCAAAACGCACGAGATATTTTTATGTGATGATAATGATAATTGAATGATAAATGGTAATTGGAACACGTCCATTACCGCAAGTGGAGAAAATAATTTTGGCTTATTCGACGAAGTGTGCAGGCATCCAATTAAAGAAAAGTAAAAACAAACCAAACTTAAAAGCCGGACTCAGTCATCTGTAATGGATATTTCTGCATTTATTTCACTAACATTTGAAGCTCGGTTCGATTTTGAAGTAAATAATATCCTTTAATTCTATTATTGTTACTTGAAAATTAATTTCACATCCCAAAAGCATTTCTGTTTTCATTTTTTTATTTAACAACTTTAGACTCCAGGCATTAAAAATTCGCTAAAATATTCATCCTATGGCAATAGCATGAATTTATTTTGAAGTAGAACATTGGCATTTTAATTAATTTTTGGTTTTGAAAATATCATGCATGTAAAATGAAATTTTAATATTAACAACAATCAACCCATTTATTTTAAAATGCTCATTTAGTATTCTAAGAATATTTAATGATGTTTATCATTTTGATGTAAAAGGATATTTCGCTACTAAGTATGAAGTCATTTTACGTTTCATTTATTTTAAACGAAGCTTTTTAATATGAAATTATTTATTTATAAAGGGTGAAAAAATCGTTTCATTTCTAAACTTTTTCTCTTCGTGCACAAAAAGGCATTCTTTCAAAAGTGCAAAAATAATTCTTGCCAGAAAAGTAAATTTATTTTTTCTTCGATTATTTCCTCGTCTAAATTTCCTTGTGGTTTTGTTCTAAGATCTCTAAAACAAAAAACGACTCTCTGAAAATAAACTCTCTATTTAAGAATGTAAGCTAATTTTCTTTTCTCGAAAACATAGAATTTTGTCTGACATTCATGAAATGAATGTTAATGAAATGCTAAAATATATTCCTCCAAACTACAACATTTCATTTTTTCGGATATAACTTGAAATAAAAAGTGTTATAATTATGAAAATTATATCAGTTTAGTAATAGTCAAAAAATTATGAATTATCTGTAAAAGTAGCTAAATTAATATTCATATTAAATAATTTTAATTATTTGTAATTAAGATACTCAATTGATAATCCACTGTTTTGATGAGTCCGATTGAATCACTCTGAATACTATTGAAAACATGTGTTGAAAAAGGATTTTTTTTCAAAATTAACTGAAATTATGAAAACAACTATCAGTCAAAAATATAAGATAATATGAAGCAGTATTAAAAAGTCTTTATATAAGAATTTGACTTTGGAAGAAAATATGCTTCACTTGTCTTGTCATAGACTTTTTCCTTAGATGTGCCATTTTTTATTATTTGATACGAAACTCTTTCAATTCATGGATAGAATGAAATTAAAAAAGCATGTTCATAATGAAATTCTGGGCCTGGTTGAATTGGCAGAAAATAGAGAAAACCCAAATTAACTTAATTTAGAAGTCAACGATTCAGAAAATGACATCATTTTATATTGACAGAACCGCTTATAAAAAATGCATATGAATATTTGATATAAATTCATTGAAGCAAAAGCTAAAATTATCTTTTTTTTTGTAAAGAAAACAAACAAAGAGTGCATTCTTGACGCCAATATTTTCAAAACGTGCCATTCTTAAATCGAAAAGAAAACTTCACAATGGAACAAAATCCTTTGTTGTTGGAATGGACCAATTTCAATATTGTTAATTGAGATTATTATTGTTAAAACAGAACGACAGAAAAAATTTTGATTTAAAAATCAAATAAATTCTTGTTTATAGCATTTCATGACACCCAAGTTTGTCAATGGGTGTGACAAATGATAATAAACGTTTATTCTGCGATTATTATCCACAATCTGTCATTTAATTCTCTCATTTTAAAGAAATAATTAAGCTTAAAAACCTGGATGAAAACAAGACAAAATTTATTTTTCCTTCAATCCAATTAAATGTTTTATTTGGAAGACTTCGATGAAAAAGAAGAAAAAAAGAAAAAAAAAGATTTGTTGGAAAAATCAATGACTTTATTGGATTTCAAACGACGTTTGTCTTAATTTAGTTTACTTCGCATTTTTTGTTGTTATCTTTACAATCGAGATTTACTTCGCGAGTTACTTTTTTTTTGGATAATTTCATTTTTCTTTTGTCTGGATGAAAGAGAAAATCGCTTTCCCCCATGGCCTTGCTTTACAATTTCAGGACCTCAAAAATAATACTTCTAAATAACATTAAAATATTTTGATAATTAAAATAATCTTATATATTTAAAAAAATTGAAAATTTGTATTTGCATCTTTTTTTTCTTCATCGAGCGTTTAAAAAGAGCCGAATTCTCCTAATTTATTCAGAAGAGCTAAATCAATCGAAAAAATAGTTCATTCAAAATTCCCAACTTTTCTTCAAAAGTTTTATCATTGCAAATGGACATTCATTAACTCATTAAAAGCGGTGTATCTTGACAAAAGTATGCTAAGTAACATGGATGAAATCTTAGTACTACGACTCCTGCCTCTAATGTGTTAATATAAAATTAGTAATTCGGCTTGTAGTACTAGACTTACTAGAACATGGCAAAACTTCATTCCTAATTATTTCTCAGAGAATTCATAAAACCTCTATATTATAATCAATAAAATAAAAATTTGGTCCTGTGTTCATGAACATGAAAGACAATTGACTCTGTTTAAGCGTCTGGTTTCTTCGTCATTTTTCTTTAAAGACAGCTCTGAATTGCTATCTTTAAAAAGCTCTTTACCCATAAATGCGAGTCTATAAGTGCGTTCTATAAATTCTTTGTCGATAAATTTTTGAATTTCAGTGCATAAAAATACGCAGTGTGCTCTTGGAAAGTTTTTGCTTAAACGAGCCAAGTATCAGTAATATGCGTTTTATTTAACAACTTGACACACGAATTTACTTAACTTCCTAATTAAATGACGAAATTAATAGCTTCCTCATTGGAATATTTACTATTATTTTAATTCCTTTAATAATGATGCGTTTCAAGTGACTTTTTTCAGTTTGAATTATTTAATACTTTTCACTTAATGGCAGATTAAAAATTCAATCATTCAATGCGCGTACACGTCATTGTATGCTATGTGGTTAAAAGTGTAATGAATCAGTTATTTCTCATTGCTGTAGTATATGCTATTCGGTACAGAAGTTTATTTTCACAAAGTCCTAGTGAAAATCTATTAAAGTAATTTTTATAAGCATAAAAAATGTAAAATAAGCATAAAAAACTCATCATAATTAGGATGCTGAAGTTCTTTGTAAATAAAGGAAAAAATCTCAAACATTCTTTCATTTAGTTACATTCCTATGCAGTTTTAGAATTCATCCCTCTGATTTTGAATTTTTCTTTATTAGGGCAACACATATCTGTATTTTGATATCTTTCTTGTATCCCACTTTCTTGTTAACTCATTGCCAATCTATCTTTTGTAGCCATAGAATTTCCAGAAATAGAAGCCATAAAAACTCAGAAGCATATCATCCAGAAATAGAAACCCAGAAACATAGCCATAGAATTTCCAGAAAATTTGTATCGTGTTTTAATTTTATACAATCTGAAGAAAACCTCATGGTTTTTTGAACTAAGATTTTGCTAAACGAATATGAAAGTGCTGTATCTCTTCTTAATCCAATGTGGGTTTTGGTTTGGTTTTATGTAGTTTATTGGCGCAAGAGCCATGTTTGGCTAAACTGCGCCAAATCGAATGTGGGAAGAGATGTGTTGTCTCTTTCAGTCACTGACAAAGTTTTCTTACATTAGGAGCATATGCAGAGGTGATAAAATTTAATGATTCGATAAGACAAGCGACTCACAATATATGCAGCAAGAAGTGGACCTTTCTCCGGCGTCCTGGCATAGGGGTACAGTAAAATATGCAACCTCTCTCTTCCTCAAATCCAGTCACCATTTTTGTAGACAATAAAGCGAGTATACAAGCCTCAAGTTCTCCAAAATCCAATAGCCAACTAGCAAGGGATACATACATTCACCCTTCTTCTTGTAAATCCTCAAGTTAAAATCTCATGGATCAAGGCACATGTAGGTTATGAGGGGAATGAAGCGGCGGATAAACTAACCAAAACAGCTGCTAGAGCTAATCAAGATCATAATACAATGAAGCTTCCAAAATGTCATCTGAAGAACATCCTCCAAACCGAGATGGTGTCAAGATGGCAAAAGAAGTGGGAAGAAGGTGAAACAGGCCGTTCTACATTCAACATAATACCGAAAGTTTCTCTCTACGCGACCAACTGGAACAAATCGGATGTCCTTTTCTTCACTGGACACGGTCCATTCGCAACATACCTGCACAGATTCCATCTGGCCATCTCTCCTTGCTGGAGCTGTGAGGAAATAGGATCCCCCATTCACTATGCCACCGAATGCTTACTGACTCTCTCATGGCACATGAGAAAGCCACGTTTTGAGGAAGAATGGTCAGGAGAGTTGCATCGAACACCCATTCACGCAGCAAGATCCACTCCATAATAAACCATATCCATAAATACCAAGACCTCTTCAGGGCTATACAATAGCTGAGACCAAATTGCCAATCATAATCAGCCGAAAATATAACTTCAAAAGTGTAACTTATTTTTGTTCCTCCCATGTAATTATTACCTCATCAAAAAACTGAATGCAGTCGTGTAAGATTAGACACCCATGGGATTCTCTCTGGAGATACCTGGATGGTTTGTCGTCTCTTTCTTTCTTTATTTTTATCTCTTTTTTCCTTTTTTTCCCTTCCATTTTGTGCCCTTCTAACCGGTTAGATAACTGAATGTTATAGGCACCGGGGGCGCAAGATGGCGTTATGTTATCTCATTGGGGTAGGGTGTTTTCTCAATGATCTGGTAGTCCCGGGTTCGAGTCCCGCTGAGGACATGGTTTTTCTTCTATGCTCTATCTGTGTGTCGTGTGAATGTGCCCCCCTGAAAAAACGGGTTGTGCAAGTGAATGTGAAGCGTGGGGTAGCTAAGTCGTACTCTTGGCCCCAGTTGGCGCTACTGCAAAAACAAGAGACGCCTCATTTCGACTTAAATCGCTGACAGTATCTGTCAGCGGGCTTGTAAAGTGTCATAAGTAACAACTACAATAGTAGACCTTCGATAGATTTCTTTCGCAACGGAAATGCTTGATGTGAAAGCTTATAAGCTAGTAACAAACTTCACGAGTAATTACTTTTGTCTAGTGGTCTTGTAACTCGTCTACTAACCATAAGATTGCGAGTTCTATCCCAGCCACTTCAACTTCCATAATTCTATCCGTTCAGCAAAAAAAAAAAGCAAAAGAGGGAGGGGTCAAGGACTATCATCTTTCAATACTTATTGCGCCCGAAAGAAAACGAATGAAAAATTATAGTATAAATACGAAATCAGTCAAGAATCTAGAAAATCCCTTTTACACTGGATATTCATTAAGAAGAGGTAGCTTAGCATAAAATTTTCTTAATTTCCTCACACTTTTTGCTACTCACAAATTGCTTTGCTTTCTCAAAGTCAACTAATTTTATTTAATTCCATATAAATAAAAAGGTATGTTTGTCTGTATGTTTCTTATGCCTTCCTAAACCGTTCATCTGATTGCGGTGAAACTGGGACAGTTTAGTGTTTACACCTATGGGATTTTTAAAAGCACAATACAACTATCTAAAATTTAAAAAAAATTAGAATCTTAACCGCATCTATTGACTAAGGATTCATCTCCAAATAACTATCTGAGGAGCCACAATAGACTCTATTAAAATGCTAAATCCAAGTGAAAGGCTTATATTTTGTTGCTATAGTAAGCAAATGTCATGTAAGTTATGCTCAGAAGTAGCAGCGTTATTGCAGATTATGCGAGAAAGTTTTGGGGAGACCAACACTGGTTTTTTTTTTAATTTTAATTACATTTTAGCGTTTTTCTCCGTAACTACGAAAAATATTGTAGTACAAATAACTTTGCTCCATCCTAATTTTTAAATTATTTTTACAACTATATTAACAATTTTATGGCATAAATATATTTTCCAGGTTTAATCAATTTTAGTAGAAAATATTTTGATCAACTTTTCTAAAATTAAATTCGTGAATTCTGAACGAATCAAGAGATTCAATAAATAGTTTCTTTCATTACCGTTCTGAAAGAACACCAAGCATTACAGTTCAAAAGAATACACAAATCCAATATATAAAAGTGAATATTTGTTTGTTCCTATTTTATATGCAGTCTTATCGTTCATCTTATTTCGTTAAAGCTTTCGTAAAGTTATTGATTGATTGTACTTAATATTAATTTTTTCGGTGGCAGCAACGCGTCGGGTACCAGCTAATTTTCGATAAAAACCATCCATTTCATTTATTTGGACAATTTCCTCTTCATCTGTTTCTTCAAAACGATGCATTAATAAAATTTGTATACCAATTCAGATGCATGAGAAATTAATTGAATTTTTTACTTATGTAAAACTGATCAGCTTAACAGCCTCAAAAAGAGCATTATTAATTGCCAGATCCTTGAGAAATTTAATTTCCACCATTTAGAAGAACGTCAGAGCAAACACCGAGCTCTGAATGAATCAACAATCCTTCGTTAAAATTCATTGTTTGTTTTTTTATTCGATACTTCGAAGTCTGATTACAGCCTCAAGTATTCTTAATTGCGATCTTACAGTTACAGTTACAGTCCCCTTAGAGTTTTTATTAAATTGAAGACTTCGTGGCAACGAGGAATCCATTTTTAAAGAAAGAATTCGAACTGTTTTCTGATACTTTGGACGTTTGCGAGTCGATAAAATTGATTGTTGCGCTGGAGCGAAACAGTGACAATATAAATTACGTAATGAAAAATATCTTGTAAAGTGAACTGTTTCCTTCATTTTCCGTTCAATCATTTGGCAAACATTCAACAACGATTTTAAAGTCATTCACTTCTAGAATGTTTGCCAAACAATCTTGTGTATAGAAGAAGAAAATCTGGGGAAAATTGTGAAGGTTATTATAGATTTCTTCCGTCTTTTTCAAGTAAGTACATACACTATTCGGGTTTCAATTTGGAGGGTGTAAGAATACACTTGAAACTTCGAAAATCGACCAGGACCGTGGTGGCCTGGTCATAAGGTCTCAGCTTTCGAACCGGAGGGTTGCAGGTTCGTGACCCGATTCCACTGAAGAACCGTCCTGTAAGGGGGTCTCTTGCACTTTAAATCTATCAGGCCAAACGTCCTCCCGCTGGTGTGGTGTGGAGGGGGAGGTGCCAGTTCTGGTGTTGTCATCTGATCTTGGTTCAAAATATGGAGGTCCGTCCCAAGGTAGCCCTAGTGTTGCTTTACAGCTGGACGTTAATGGAACTAAACTAGATAAAATAACTAAACTCCATAATCGTCCAAAGTATCGAATTGTTTTTGTTGCTTCAAAATATTCTCTGATCCCTTAGCTTTTGAATGATACCAACATGTTTTCAATTCTCGGGATATTTCTCGAGTTATAAGGATTTTTCTTGGGGTACTTTCACTAAAACTTTAGATTCGGTTTAAAAAAATCATTTCATAATGAATGATATAAAGAATAATAGAATGATATTTCCACTATGTTGCTACCTTCAAACAATCATGACTCGACAAAAAATGAACCAAATTCAGTTATTTATAAACCAAAATAATCTGAATGAAACAGTGTATGTTTTGTGCCATAATCACAGTTGCATTTATAGAAACAAATTCTTAATAACTATTTAAAAGTGAAAATGACAGAAAAAAATCATTGATCAATCTTTCATCGTTGACGAAAAAAATCTTTACAAAAATTATATATTTTTGTAACTTGATGGAGGCAGACCATATAAAAAGTAATATAACTCATCATTTCCTACTAGAATGGTGTGTCTCTACAAATTAGAATTTAAGATATCATGTTTCAATAAATATGCTAATTAGCTCATTAGATATTAATTAATTAATTAAAAATTAGTGCAATGCGATTTTTCGCAATGAAATGAACTTAGATATATGTTAATGACCTACTATGAAAAACTGGATATTTATAGTTAAAATTTTTTTAACTATAAAAATCCAGTCGTAAAGTACTTAGAATTTAAGATATAATGTTTCGAAAACTATGCTAATTAACTCATGAGACATGAATTAATTAGTTAATAATTAATGTAATATAATTTCTTACTGAAATGAGTTTTAAAATATATTAATGATCTATTATTCAATAACTGGATTTTTAAAGTTAAAAATTTTAAAAACTCTTCTCGCGTGTACATACGCCTTAACCCTTAGGAATAGGTACAGTACTCACCAGATGAGAAGTCGCCCTGTACGCTCCCCCAGAGGACAGCCACCAGAACTGCCGCCGACACGATTAAGGAGTGCATCTGGAACAGAGAAAAAAACGATCGTTTAGAATAGGGTTGAGGAAATAAAAATGATTATGAGAAAACATAGCGATGACACAATAAGTCTAAAAGGGAAGCTTTATAAGGCAGATAACATCCTCAAGACTGAGTGATCACGCGTAGTCTTGTGGTCATGTTATCTGCCTACCAACCATAAAATCACGAATTTGTTCCTAGCTCCTTTGTTCCGAGTCCAAATCAGTCACCAACAGCAATCTTGGTGACCCGGACGTGATTTGGACACACAAATTTCTGATCTGGAAGTTGATCTCCAATCTTCTAATCGTTTGTCTCATCTCCGACCGACTCACTGCAATGCCACTTTTGTCTTCTGGTTACAAACGTCCTCCCTCTGGTGTGGTGTGAAGAAGGGGGTGCCAGCTCAGGTGTCGTCCTCGTCATCTGACTGTGATTCGATATGAAGAGATCCGTCCAAAAATAGCCCTAGTGTTGCTTTACAACGGGGCGTTAAAATAACTGAACTAAACTAAACTTTGTCTTCTGGTCATGTTATCTGACTACCTACTTAAAAGTTGCGTGTTAAATCCTAGCTGACAGCTAAATCGAAACATTGGTTACCTAAGACGATTAAAATAAATAAATAAATACGCAACCTAGTTGCATCTGTAGGGGCGACCTCTACCCAAAGCAAAAAAAAAAAAAAAAAAAAAAAATAACACAATAAGAAGCTGAAATATAATCAGCAACTAAGGAAATGGCGATAAATAATCAGCCGATAAATAAATTAAAAAAATAGCGATAAATAATCTGTCAGTAAGAAAACGCAGCTGATAAATAATCAGTTATGCAACAACAACAACAATAAAAAAGGGCAAGACGCATTAAAAATTCAAAAGCCAATAAGATCACCACTAAAACAGCAACAAAATATCGTTCGTCTCACTGGAGTGGGATTATTGTAGTGGAAGCTTGATAAGCCAGATAATCTCAAGTTCGAATGATCACTTGTAGTCATGTGACCTGGCTACGAACCATGAGATCGCGAGTTCGATCCTACCTACCGCAAATAAGTGAGTATCAGAAATCGGAAACAAATGCGAAATGTCTGTCTAATAAGAAAAGAGGCGGAAACCTGGCAATGCTGAAGTCTTTTGGGCTTCGATTTTTTTCGATGCAGTAGACAAATGATTCATTTAAATGTGCTGCGAATTTGTTTTACTAAAGATAGATTTTACTGATGGTCGGCAGAATTGAGGGCAGAGGAAATGATGCCATTCCAAGCATTACTGATGAAGACGGTGGAACTGCGGCATGTATTAATATTCGTCTGCTCGTTTTAATAAAAAAGTGGATATAAGCTAGAGCATTTTCATTTTAGATAATAATCAAACATAAATTGAGTTTTCAATACTGATTTGAGTTGAATTAAGTGAAACATCAATGAGAAATGAATGACAACCGATTGTGAAATATAATTTTTGAATATTTTCAGCATAAAACAAGTTTTTGAGAGAAAATCATCAGTCGTTTCTTGTTCGGTATAAATGGCCCTTCGTTTCAGTGAACAACGTTGATAATTTTAGAACAGAACCTTGATGCAACCAAGTGCGATGAAACCCAATGATTCATTCATCCACGGACCTGTTACGAGTCAAATTTGGTGGCCACAACTTTAAATTGATAGAGAAATTTGTGAAAAAATTCTGGATAAGATGCTGTTCACGTTATCTGATCTTGCTTGAAAATGGTGAAATATTTTTCAAAACTATACGCTAAAGAGATTAAAGTAATCGACAACGTTCGAAGGAAAAATTTTGAAACATTTGACTTTTAAAAAACTATTTATGATTTTTTAGATGAATTGTCAATTATAAACACAATAAATATAACAAAATTATTTGGAAATATAATATATTTTGAGAAATAGAAAAATGTGTAGTCAATTCTAATGAAATTTAAACAAAACGGTGAACACTCTACACAAAATGGTAATGCATCAATCCTATTTTTCTTTGCACACAAGTTGTAGAATACAATGATGAATGAAATGAACCAAAATCTAAGAAAAATCGTGAGATGCAAAGAAGAGAAGGGTAAAAATACACGTAAATATGCCTTTCCCCCTAAATTCACTAATGAAATTTTCTAAAAACACTTTTAAATGAAAAGGCAGTTCACCAACAATAAAAACTTGGGTTCGTTTCCTTATCCACACCATTTAAATCCCACTCTTCAATCTTTATATAAATACCTCTATTAGTTTTTGAGATATCATGTTAACGGTAAAGAACTTTTATGAAAATTAAAATTGAAGTGAAAGACAAATTTTAACTGAAAAATATATGACCCTGGATGATAGGTCTGGCCTTCTTTTTCCTAGAAAAGATAAACTATTTTGGAAAGAGGAAAGTCTGAACTACAAGAAAAAACAATAAAAAAAAAATCGCCAATGTGGTTGAAAACAAATGATTTAACGTAGTCCGATAAGATGCTATCCAGCTATATCCAACCATTCTTGAAAATGGTGAAATATGTTTTTTAAAACTATACGTTAAAAGTGATAAAACTAATAAAAGCACCATGTGCTGCCTAATGCTGTTAATGCCTGAATTATAATTTAAGGACCCTATTCATCGGTACTATTTTGGAATTTATACTCATAAAAATAAATCGTTAGAGGGTTGAGGAAATGTGAGAAGCTAGCCTCGTGAAAGCTGAACCTTTCTGAATAAGCTGACAGCCGTCAGCCAAAGTCGCGAAATGAAAGCCCGAAAAGCTAAGGAAAACGCAATTTAACGACACAAAATGCCAGCATTTGGTAAATGTCAGTCTGTCATGACAGATTACGAATTGTTATGTCAATAGCGTTTGACGTGCTTTCTTAATTAAGGGCTTTTATGCTTTCATTATGAATGCGGTGCATTTACAGCAATTACCAGAGGATACTGAATTTTCTCTCATCTATATAAATAAAAGGGAATGTTTATCTGTGTGCCTCTTATGTCTTCCTAAACTGTTCATCCAATGGCGATGAAACTGGGTCAGCTTATTGTTTAGACCTGCGGGATGGTTACAGGGATAGCACAATTAGCTAAAATTAAAAACAAATTTCGAATCTCAGTCGTATCTATTTACCAAAGATTAATCTTCAAATAACTCGGCGAGGATAATAGATTCTCTAGAAATACTAAATCCAAGTCAAAGGTTAATATTTTGTAGATATAGTAAGTCAGGCAAGTCTTTCTCAGAGGTAACAAATTTATTAAAGATTATGCGAGGGAGTTTTGGGGAGACCAACTCTGGGGGTTTTATATGTTAATTCAATTTTAGCATTTTTTACCGTAACCACCAAAAATATTGTAGTACAAATAATTCTGCACCATCTTCATTTTCAAAAATTATCGTTTCAACTATATTAACGATTTTATGGTATAAATATATATTCTGTGTTTGATCAATTTTAAAGGAAACTATTTAAATCACATTTTCTAAAAATTAAACTTGAGAATTCCGAACGAATATGAAACGAATCGCGAGATACAGTAAATAGTTTCTTTCATTACCATTCTGAAAAGACATCAAGTTTTACAATTCTAAAAAAATACACAAATCTAACACATAAAAATGAATATTTGTTCGATCGTGTTTTATATGATGCTCATCCTACTTCGATAAAACATTGCCAAATTATTATTCATTGCACTTAGCATTTTTTCGGTGGCAGCAAAGCGACGGGTATCAACTAGTTTTAAAATAAAGTTGAAAATGATAATTTTCAAGCGAGGAAGACCCAAAACTGGGATTCGTTTCCAATTTGTTTGAGAATAAAAAAAAATTTTAAAGTTCGTGTATATATATATTTAAAAAAAATAATTTCCATTTTAATTACTTTTACCGTGTCTACCAATACTTACGAAAGTTCAGAGTTTTAATCTACTTCTTGCATTTCGTAAATATTAAAATCATACTTTTTTGTTGTAAAACATAGTCATTTTCTTAATGAAACGGATTTGACCCGATATTCCATAGAATTAGAACCAAGCAAAAAAATGCGCTTACAATTGTTTTGTATCGTAGCTCAGTTTTCTAAAAAACTTCCAATTTATATACCTTCTTTTGTTTGTTAATGTTTAAATGCGATTTCGTACAGCTTTTTTCTAGTGAATTATTGGAAAGAGTAATTCTTATGCTCGGTATATATATATATCCAAAATAAGAATATAATCGATATACCGGGTGGCCAGAAATAAAACACCCCTACTCTGACCTCCCTGGATATCGAACTACTCAGTGTAAAGGCTTGAAAATTTGTGGACATACTATTCAAAAAATGGGGAAACGGATTTCACGAAAAAAAAATTTAGTTCCAGAAATCACCGATAGGTGGCGCTGTACCACTGGACGTATGCTGAAAAGACACAAAAACACGTTTTAAACACATTTTATTTGAAAGTACCAAGCATACATGAAACAAGGACGTTATCGATGCAGGGAATGCTGCTCAATATGGTTCCCTTCCTGAAGATGTAAAATGTGAAGTCTGTGGACAGCTTGTTCAACTGCGGATCGTAACTGGTCATCTGAGATGCTTCTCACATGCAGACTGATACTCTCTTTCAAATCTGCCAAGGTTATCAGACGTTCTCGATAAACAAGGTTTTTTAAGTGTCCCCAAAGCCAAAAATCACACGGATTAAGATCCGGTGAACGAGATGGCCAAGTTGTCGGAAACGCGCGACTGATTATTCTGTCAGTAGTGAAATGTTGGCGAAGAAACTGTTGCACAGGGAGTCCAATGTGTGGAAGTGCTCCATCTTGCATAAAAGTAATGGTGTCAAGGCATTGGCGCTGCTGCAAATGGGGTACAACAAATGTTTCGAGCATCCTTTTGTACCTGTTGGCCGTCACGGTACATGTCTCAAGGCCATTGGAAGTAACCTCTTCGAAAAAGAACGGTCCAAGGATGAATGTGGCTGTGAATCCACACCAGACTGTAACTTTCGGTGAGTGGAGTGGAATCTCTTGGAAGGTACGGGGGTTTGTCGTGTCCCATATGCGACAGTTATGGGTGTTCACTGTTCCACTGAGGTGGAAATGGGCCTCATCGCTCCACAGAATCTGCCACGGCCACGATGCATCCACTTCAACTCTAGCAAGAAATGTCAATGCAAAGGTCAGTCGCATCTCCCTGTCTGTGGCCAGCAATTGTTGATTAGGGCGGATTTTGTACGGGAAACAATGCACCATTTTTCTGAGTACGTTCCACACTGTGCTATAGGGAACACCCAAGTGTCGTGACACTGCACGTGCACTACTGCAGCCTAAAACATTATCCATTGACTGTTCAACAATACCGGTGGCAACATCTTCAACGACATCTGAACGAACCGGTTTGCGTCCTCGACCAGGCTGAACTCCAAGATGTCCAGTTTCCTCGAATCGAGCGATCATTCTCCTGAGAGCTTGTGGAAGCAATGGTCCCTTACGCAAATCCTTAAGTCGGCGAAACTCTCGAAGTGCTGCTGGAGCATTTCCTTTATTCTCGTAAAACAACTTCACAAGCAAAGCGCGTTCTGGCAGCGTGACAGCCATCACTAATAAGAATGACATTCCCCACCTTTTAACTTCTTTTATACCCAGAACATGGCTTCTAACCATGCTTTATGCAAATTTTTCTGGTTACAGTATGAAATTGCAGTTACAACGGGAGTTCTAGCTTCTTTACTATTTTTATTTTCCATAAGGGGCAGAAAAATTAAAAAGGAAGCATGGAAGCATTCCATTCCGCATAAACATTTTAATTTTTATTATTATTTGTGTCTTTTGATCACAGTTCCAGTTGTGCAGCGCCACCTATCGGTGATTTCAGGAACTAATTTTTTTTTCGTGAAATCCGTTTCCCCATATTTTGAATAGTATGTGTACAAAATTTTGAGCCTTTACACTGAGTAGTTCGATATCCATGGAGGTCAGAGTAGGGGTGTTTTATTTCTGGCCACCTTGTATATATCGAAAAGATATTTCGATATATATAAGAATAATATCGATATATATATCGAAATATTTAATAGCATATGGAAACCCATAATCGACAAGTCTACCTACTGGTGAAATGCCATTCAAGATCATTACATAATTAGATTTCACAAATGCTACTTTCTTGCATCTCAAATATCGCAATTCTTTGACAAAAATAAAGTAAAGTGGAATTGGCATTATTCTACATTTTGATCTTAAATTATCGTAGAATAATGCCACTGAATTATTATACAGAATAATGCCATTCTTATTGTGAAATAATTCATTCTTAGCCAAACTGGCAATACAATTTCATTCTTAATTTATTTCTTTTTGCGTATCTATAATAAATCCTTTCTGTCAAGAAACAAAATGTCTTAGTACACAAAGCAAAATCTTATCCAACTATTTTGAATTGATTAATTAAATTTAACCATTAGTTTATATTATGTCGCCAAATGGTCGCCAAGTTTGTTTATTGAGGTGACACCTGATCGTAAATAAAATATATTTAAATAACTAGCTTTTGGCCGGCACGTTGCCACTATAGAAGAAGTAATTTTGTAAATATGGTTGGAAATTTGAAATAATTGTCTTGTTTAATCCTTATTGACAGAAAGGATAATATTTATTTTCGAATCGGAAATGAATACATTCATTGAAATTAAATAGTATATAAAGGAGGTGTCATTTATATTTATTCTGTTTATATCCTTATGATTCAAAAAATTTGATTGACAATATATATTTTTTGTTTTTCCGTCTTCAGCAGAAATAAACAAATTTTTTGAGCATCCGACTCGTAAGCATCCAGCATAGAACTGAATAGAGTAGGATGAGTGGCACCGCATAAGAGACATGCAGACAAACATTCATTTTTATTTATATAGACTTGCATAATTGTAATATGCCTGTAACTATCCCTTAAGTGCAAGTAATAACTGCTCAAAGTTTCATTGCAACCGGATAAGAGGCACGGCACCACATAAAAAACAGACAGACAGACAAGCATTTATTTTTATTTATATAGATATAAATCGAATTGAAGGAATTGAATTGAATTTTTTTATATATTACTTGTTTTAGAAATCCATCATTTTTAATGGAACAGTTTATCAGCATTTTCAATAAATTTTTCATTTCCTCTGTCAATTCATTTCGTGCGATCGAAATGAACTTCGCATTTCATCCCTGGCTTGCGTGCCAAACAATCTGCGTCGTATTGTTATGATTCGAAATAATTCGAGGAATATCGGAAGATTTTCCGTCACCATTAGTACTAACGACCTAAAAGCACAGCAATTAGCGAATCGAGAATGTTCTTAGACTAATGGTTAAATTGGCAGTCATCGCTGCAGAAGTGAAGTGAAAGGGAAGCCATAACCGATAGTTTAATTGCTGATGATTAGACATCGCGGCCAGTGAAAGACAAAGGCGGGATTTTGTTTCCATCTCGTTCTGCTGTTCCTCAGACGTCTCAACATATGTCTCGAAATAGAGGAACGTGCCGTCAAAATGTCTTTATTGGTTGTGGGACTCATTTTGCAATTTATTTGATTGCAAAATGAAGTTGGAAAATATGAAACTGATTGATTAGCATGAGAGTTTTCAGCTGTAAAACTTCACAAGGATATTTTAATTTGGTGTGATTTTCCCAGTAAAAATCCGGTTAGATACGTTATTTAAGGTGTGCTCATTTGAAATTTCCAAAATCATTCAAAATATCGAGTTTTTTTTTATTGCATCAAAATATTTTCTGATCCGTTAGCTTTCAAATAACAACAAGATGATTTCAATATTCGAGATATTTCTCGAGTTATAAGGATATTTCTGGAGTTAATTTCACTAATAACTCTAGTTTCGGATTTTCTAAAACTCATTTTATGAAAAATGTTATTTTCCCACTGTGTTGCTTCATTCAAATAATCATAGCTCGACAAGAAATAAGCCAAATGCAACTATTTATGCATCAAAATAATCTGTACAAAAACGCCAATGTTTTGTGCCTCAATCAAAATTATATTTATAGAAATAAATTTTTAATAGCTATTTAAATGTTAAAGTGTCAGAAAATATCTCGCTTTTTCCGTCCATCGTGAATGAAAAAATTGTCTTTAGAAAACTATATATTTTTATCACTTGATTAAGGCTGACAACATGAAGACTCATATTTAGCATCCTTTCCAACTAGAATGGTGTGTCTGTACAAATTAGAATCTCATATATCATGTTTTAAAAAATATGTTAATTTGCTAATAATATGTTAATTAACTGATGATATGTTAATATTATTAGTTAATTGATAATTAGTGTAATATGTTTTTTTCTCACTGAAATAAGTTTAGACATATATTAATAAACTACTGTGAAAAATTGTTTTTTTAAAATTGAAATTTTAAAAAATCTTCCAGTGTTAAGTCTTACAAAAAGTCCGTTATCCACCTTAAAGTCCGTTACAAAGATTCATTACTTGAAGTTCTAATTTGCTTCAAAATTATGATGCATCTAATAAATGCAGCCATTCTATGATGACTTGATATTTGAATGGTATTTTCGACATTTTGCTCCTGTTGTGAACAAAGGATTACTCGGTTCTAATTTTAATACTAATTTTGAAAATATTGTTTCATTATTTGTGAAAAGCCCATTTAGGATATTTTCTTCATATTAACTCTGCTTTAAATTTCACTATATCTTTTCTTCTTTACCTGATATAATGTAAATTTGTGCCTGTATCTTATTCCAAGTCAGATAATTCACGTCAGAATGTAATAAGGTAGTTGTTTCTTATGGCACTTGCCATTGGACATGCCCGCTGTGACGTAGGCAGCGATTTGAGCCCATAGGGCACGCCTCTTAATTTTTTCAGTGGCGTCATCTGGGACCAAGAGTACGACTTTGCCACGCACGCGTCACAACCCTTTTCATGGATGGACTTTCATTCATGCATTTCGATTCACTCAACCACAGATCGTCATTTTGACCTGAATCAGAGAACGATCCCCTCTGAACCAATACCCCCAATGGTATGACTCTTGACATGGAGGACTTTGCGACCACGATAGATTTATACCTTCATCATCCACCTCTACATACGGGGAATATTCGAACTCAACGGACGCAAGTGCAACGCCCTACCAACCAGGCTATTCCTCACTATGTAATAATGAAAGTTACTTTATTGCTTTTGTAATAAGGAACCATGCATAGAACTTGTGTATAGTAAGTAAGAGGTCCGTTTCAAAATAGTCCTAGTGTTATATAACTTGACTAAGCTAAGCCACATTACTTCTTTTCAGTGTTTGGCTGGTTGGGCGTTGGACTCAAGTTACGAATTTGAATCCGCCAGTCGAAGATTCTCTGTGTGTGGCAGTGACTGTGCACCCGTATAAATCTGTCGAGGTCACAAAGCTCTCCATGTTGAGAGTCATACCACTGAGGGTACTGGTTCAGAGGCTATCGTTCTCTGATTCAGGTCTAATTGACGATCAGCTGTTTGAGTGAATGAAAACGCAGGAATGAAAGCATGTCCCATAAAAAGGGCTGTGACGCATGAGTGGCGAAGTCGTACTCTTGACCCTAGATAGCGCCACCAAAAAAAAATCAAAAGACGCACCCTATTGGCTCAAATTACTGGCTACGTCACAGTGGGCTTGTCCAACGGCAAGTGCCATAAGAAACAACATTTTTTCCCCCAACAGGCTAATATTTCTATTCAGTTCGTTGGAAGACCTGCGTCCTGGTATAGGGTTAGCGTGTCTTCCCGTGATCTGGACGTCCCGGGTTCGAGTCCCGGTTCGGGCATGGTAGTTCTGTGCCCTATCTGTGAGATGTATGAATGTGACCCCCTGTAAAGTGGATTTTAGTTTAGTTTATGTAAAATTAACGTCCCGTTTAAAGCAACACAAGAGCTATTTTGGGACGGACCTCGTCATTTTGAACCAGATGACGAGGACAACACCTGAGCTGGCACCCCCCTCTCCACACCAGCTGGAGGATGTTTGGTCTGACAGATTTAACGTGCAAGAGACCCCCTCACACGACGGTTCTTCTGTGGAATCGAGTCTCGAACCTGAAGCCCACCGGTCTGTAAAGTGGGGTTGTGCAAGCGAATGTTCATTTGAGCTGGAAGTGAGACTTCTGCCCTCTGGGAGCTCAGTTGTCTATACTCTCAGAAGCTACTATAATCCCTTTCCGTGAAGACACGGAAACGACATCATCATCATTTGTTTGGAGGTTACTTTGCGAGCACGGAGCATGTTCAGCAGCAGATTACATATTGTTGAGGCAAGAAAGATTTCCAAAACCCCGCACCATTTATAGCATTGATTAAGTTGTCGCGTAGTAAAAATCACTCGCACAAACTTATTTAAATTAACATCCTTTAAGACTTTGCACAATGGGTGTCATTCTCTGAGGGATCTGAGGCGGTCTCATCTTATTGCACAGTCTGCTCTATTGATCTTGCGATTGATCGATGGTCCCTCCCTCGTGATCCACCAGGGGTTCTTTAACCCCCTCCCCCTTTTGTTCTTCCCGAACGGGCAAAGAATGCAGAGGGTCGGTTGATGGAAGGACGTAATCTCGCTTGTCTTCCAAACGAGACAGTGACGAAGTGTCCTCTCGAGAAATGGAAAAAAAAAAAGATCCTTCTCGAACATATTGCCTCCCAAGGAGTTTCCCCGATTTCAAAATATAAAGGTCCTTTTGGTTTTAAAGATTTTAAGCAAAAGAACTGAGGATCCTGTCTGCTGAGTTGCCGCAGAGGAAGAAATATACCTTCAAAGTTATTCGAGCAAATCAAAAGAAATTCTTCTCCGTTTCGGGGGAAAAAAATGACGATTTCTTTCCCTCGATTGTCGTCAAAATGTCGATTTTTCACTCGTGTGTACTTTCTACGATGTCTGGGATCATTATTTTATTGTAGATTGAACAAAAGAGTATTATTCGCACAAATGTCTTTGCATCAAAATTACTTGTTATATATATATATATAAGGTGCAGTGCCATAGAAACACTTATTTGAAAAAACTCCCGAATGGTGAGTTGGGTGGGTAAGTTGCCAACATACCGATTGATATGCTAATAGGAGGAGATACGAACTTCAAAACTCTACTTGCTCAGTATATGCGCAATGGGAGTCGCTATTTAACCGTTGTCATTTTTATACCTGTATGAAAAAACATGGGATATTGTATTTTCAAATAAAAAAAAAGAATTAAAACAATAACTGAACTAACTTTGGTTTTTATTCACCTTTCAAATAAGTAAGTTTCTCTGGCGCATCCAATATATCACATAAGACAAAAACTTGTGAAACTTATTTTATCTTTTACCTTTCATAGTATTATTCACAATATGCGAATAATACTATGAAGTTATAGCAAAACTTTAAAGAATACAGACAGACAGCTTTAAAAAAAATTAGTTTTAAAGTCCATTCTCATGTCGGTAAAGATGACTTCATCTATAATTTCCATATTATTTCAAGAAGTTTGTCAAGATTATTTCCACGTAGGAGAAGAGTAAAATTTATTAATTTCTTAATAGATATCTATCTGGTGTCGCCACTGAGGAAAGGGAACTCTCGCCATTGTATAAAGAATCCTTTTATTCCATTATGAGGAGATGGGGGGGGAGGGGAATAAATGAAGGGTAGGTATAAATGGCTGGGTTCAAGAAAGGCGATTACGGAGGGCGTCCGCTATAAAATTAACTTTGGACCCTCTTCGGATTTGGGCTCCATAACGGCGAGATGAAAGCTGCGCGTTATGAAAGCGAATTTAAAAAAAAGGGAAAGGATTGGGGGCCATAATGCTTTGTGTATCGCGCATAAAAGGCTATCATAACAGAGGATATGAGAAGGATGAATGGAGGAAGGTAATGAGTCTCATTTATCGATTCAGTGCGGAAGGGAGCTTCGTTAGCCGGAGTCTTAACGGACAGCCGAGTCTTAAATTGAATTTCCGGAAGATGCGCGATTAAAAACGAGGACTCGTTAGGGTGCCGGCTCAAAACCGCCGCGGTTTTGAACAGTTTTCTTAAGCAGGACGGTAATGGGAAGCCGATCTGATTAGAGGATAATGCGTTCGACATGTGAGAGCAGAAACGGCTTATTGGATTTTTCTTTGGAAAAAAAAAACACTTTAAAATCAAGAAAGGTGCGCCTTTTAAAACGTTATTATTGCATGAATTTTATGTAGCATACACTTTTTTTTTCAATTTTAATTTGTTCACACTTTACCTTTGTGTGTGTATGTATATATATATGTGTGTGTGTGTGTGTGTAGGAATTGGGATGCATTTTTTATCCGCAAATAGTGCAAACACGAATGAAGGAAGCGCGAATAAGGAGCTTTTACTGACACACACAAACAGTAAAAGCTCCTTACTCGCGCTTCCTTCATTTGCGTTTGCACTATTCGCGGATTAAAAAAAATACAACCCAATTCCTATATTCCCATTTAAAAATTTCTTTATTCGCTGATCTAATAAGTACATATATAATAATGAAAGGATTCCAATGGGTATCCAACCCAATATCCTTTGTAAATGCCATTAAATGGACTAATAAAAAAGTAAAATAGATCTTATTACAACTTTGCCTAAAGTATGTTGTTAAATGCAAACAAAGTTGAAATCGTGGATGGAATAGGACGAGATGAGTTCGAACAGATAGAATCAAATGACATTCAGGAATGGCTTGAATCTCAAGATGAAGATCGGACTGAAACCGACTTGGAAGAAATGATAAATTCACAGCCCATTGAAGAAGAGGCTCCAACGAGCACTGGAAACGTGACATTTCATTTGAAAAATCTTAGTGAAGGTTTAAAAATGGCCAATGAGTTTTATTATTTCTTAATGAACTTCGATCCGTCTATGGAACGAAGTTTTATTTTTAAGAGGCAAATGGCTAATGCGACTGCTGCGTATCAGCCTGAATGGAAGAAGCTTTTAAAAACTGCCAAGTAAGAGAAAATGACAAAATTCTTCTAACTATTGGGTATATTTATGGAACGTATACCCAACGAATAAAGAGCTTTTATTGTATATATATATATCTATCCACTCCAGTTCAAATACATTTTTTAAAAATTTGTAGTGAATGACAACTGATATTAATACAGTTTTGCTTCCAAAGATCCGATCATAAATAATTTAAGACAATACGTAGGAATTGAATTAATTTTTTATATGTATATTACTCGTTTCAAATGACACTTTAGTTCATCATACAAGAGAAAACAATACCAATGATTCAGGATAATGCCTTTTGAAAAATTTATAAAATATATTACTGTGCTAAGTGTAATGTGTACAGAAATTATATGTTTATTTTTCTTCTGGTACTTAATCTGTATCTTTAAAATGTTCTAGTAAACCGTGCTGCGAAAGTCACACAAACCGATAAAAAAGCGCTTATTTTATCCATTATCATTTTTTTTTT
>JAPMOQ010052775.1:425386-479973 GCA_026543055.1 Argiope trifasciata | reverse complement strand
TTTATATACAAGAAATAATAAATATAATTTAAAAAGTATAAAGTAATATGTTTTTTCAAGAATATTATTTACTGTAACAAGTAATTTGAGAAGAAAATGTATGTTTCAACGCATTCACTTTTTTCAATAATATATTTTGAAAAATTTCTAAAATACACACACACACACACACACACACACACACACACACACACACACACACACACACACACACACACACACACACACACACACACACACACACACACACACACACACACACACATATATATATATATCAAGGAAAATATCCGCAAAATACATTGGCTGTTTTTCATACTAATACATTCATTAGAAAATTCAATTTTAGTGTGAGTGAAATGTGGTCCGTATACCGCATCTCATCAGTTAAGGGTTAACAATTCAAGCACTTCTCAAGCTTTACGAAATATTTCTAATCTATCATACAAGAACAACCTTGATATGAATTTAAAGTGTTCGTCTACGTTAAAAACGCTGGTTATCGACCACATTATCGAATTTTATTTCTTGTAGCTCAGACTTTCTTCTTTCCAAAACAGTTTATCTTTTCTAGGAAGACCTATCATCCAGGGTCACGTATTTTTCAGATAAAATTTGTCTTTCACTTCCATTTTCTCAAAACTTTGATAGTCATAAGAACATTACACCGCTAACATGAAATATTAAAAGCTAATAGAGTTAGTTACATAAAAATATCAGCGTGTGTTTTAAATAATATGGGCAATGAAATGAATCAAAAGTTTTATTGTGGGTGAAATACTTTATCATTTATAGGTGTTTTTAGAAAAATTAAGTTGTAAATTAATGGAACAAAGGCGTACAGTTTTACCCATCACTTCTTTGCCTCTCAATATTTTTCTTATATTTTGATTCATTTCAGTCATCATTATATTCTATAAGTGGTGTGCAAAGAAAAAAAGGATTTCTGCTTTATAATTTTGCGTAGAGTGTTAACCTTTTTGGTTCAATTTCATGAAAATTTACCACCAATATTCCTGTTTCTCAAATTATGTTATAATTTCGAATCATTATGTTGTAATTATAATATTTTGTATTATGATTGGCAATACATCCAAAAACCATATTTTTAAATAGTTTTTTAAAAATTAAAATTTTTATGTCGAACATAATCAAATACCTTAATAAAAAAAAAATTGGGAAGTTGCATTAGAAAAAAAAACCCCTCCATTTGCAGCGGTTGCCATGGCGATTTCAAAAAGCAGAATTCCAAAGTCCTCAGAGCTCTCCATCCCCCCTTCAGGGTTTTTTCAAAAATTTTATTTAATCGAAAGGAGACGCAAAAATCGAATTCCGAGGGTCCTTGGGGAATGACGATTGGGTCACTTATGACGCACCGCGTTTTTTCACGCTCGCCCAAAAAGATCTCTCGTCCAACATCGCTAATTACACACACGGCCGTTTTTACCTCCCTCCTGTAGCGAAAAAAAAAGTGATTACGCAATTAAAAGTCGAGAACCTAATCTATCAGGACTTTTTAATGATAAAATTCAAGAATGGCAAAATGATTTTTTTTAATATTCGTTTCTCGTACTTGATTTTACAAACAGACGAGGTCTCTCTGCCCCCCCCCCTCTGAACTGAGTGTGTGTAACGGATTAGGGCTGAATTAAATTTCATTTCACTTCTCTTCTTTTTTTTCTTTCTGAACCGGGGGCGGTCATCGAGTGTAATTAAACTGAAATCTGATGCGCAAACAGAGGGACCGAAATGTCTCTCCCTCGGAAGATATTTCTCATTTTAAAAATTGGATTAATTTCTTTGAAACTGTTTGTTTTTCCAAACAAAAGGTTCAAATAAAGAAAAAAAGGTTGGAAAATGTTGGCGGATATTTTGGCATCTCTTCGCTCTTTGTTCGGCAGAGTTGAAAGAGTAACGTCAAAAGGCATTAAAAAAATGTTTATCGTTTCTCACAAAACCTTATTTAATGTATTGCAAGTTTATTATTAATTTTTTTCAATATTTATATCATTTTCAAATTTTTTTAATATTTATACTATTTTTTAAATGTGGCCTCGGTGGCCTGGTGGTAAGGTCCCGGCTTCGGAACCGGAGGGTTGCAGGCTCCGGACCCGATTCCACAGAAGAACCGCTATGTAAATGGGTCTGGTGCATGTTAAATCCTTCGGGGCCAACTGTCTTCCGTCTGGTGTGGTGTGGAGAGGAGGTTGCCAGTTCAGGTTCCGTCCACCATAATCTGACCGCGGTTCAAAATGACGTGGTACGTCCCAATATAACCCTAGAGTTATTTCAAAACGGAACGTACATACAACTAAAACTTTAAAAAAAACTGTTTTTTAAATGCAATAAAGAATTCAATTATATTTTAAATTCAAAAATTCCAAAAATTAATACTTTTTTTTTATTTCTACAGGGCCTCGACATTCTTGCACCATATTTTAAAATACGACGCTCTTCTTAACATGCACGTGAAACGATAATTATTTCAATAAAAAATACATTTGGATACTTAAGGCATGCCAAAACATGTTGTCATGTGCAATCGGTTTCAAATATAACTTACCAATTTAATTTTCTATTCTACCAGAGAAAGCAAATAATAATAATATTTGATATCATAGGTATGTTTATCTTCTATAGTCTATACGTTATACCCCGAGACAGGCTCTTGCATAAAGTCTACAAAACTGAAACACTGCAGCGTTTTTCATAGTTTTTGTTTTATTCTTCACACAAAATTGAAACCCTTCAACAATCTCGTATATTGTAATTTCCTTTCCGAACTTTTGTAGCAAAAGAATTTTCGGGTCGGTTGAAGTTTGAATTTGGGTAGGTTTTCGAAAGTAAGGGGTCATTTTGGAGCTTGTCTTTTCGAAAACTTTGACAGCAAAATCGAAAACCACTTTTCTATACGAAGCAAAATGAAGGCATCAAATCTTCTCCAAAGGTTAGCAGCAAAGCTAGGTTCAGGAATATTTGTCCGCATCAAATCTTGTCCGGAAGTTAGCAGCAAAGCTGGAATCGGGAGAAACTGTCCGCATCAAATCTTGTCTGAATGTTAGTAGCAAAGCTGGGATCGGGAGAATTTGTTCGCAAAATGACAACATCAAATCTTCTCCAAAGGTTAGCAGCAAAGCTAGGATCAGAAGAATTTGTCTGGATCAAATCTTGTCCGGAAGTTAGCAGCAAAGCTGGAATCGGGATAAAAACGTCCGCATCAATTTTAAAAAATCCAGTTTTTAATTTTTCCCCTTTGAACGTAGTTGGGCAACTTAAAAATGTGCAGTACGGTGTTGAATAAAAAAATTATCTGAAAGATGAAAGCATAAAATTGGGGAGATTTGCATTTTTGAATCTGATCCATATGAGCTAATTCAAAATAAGAAAAAGCATCTCCAAAGGTATTGTTAAAAAGGCTATACAAGCCTCTCAGCCAACTTTAATGGGAAATATTGGTTTGTAACTTGTCCAAATTTTAAAGCATTTCCTCCTTCTCCTCTTTTAAGAAAAGAATAACTTTAAATAGCGGGAAAAAATTAGTTATGAGAATTAAGTAGCAGCGATTGCGAATGACGAATGATACTTCTTTTTGTATACAGCCGACCACCCCACCACCACTGAACGTAGCAGTATCGACAGGATTTGTTGTGGTCGACAGCTGAATAAGTATTGTCCACCCTTACACTGACTGAACAGTCAAACTAACATTCCTTTCGGTGTAGTAAATGGTTGTCTTTCTCCCCATCTGCACACTCTCTAACAATTGGAATGACACTATTCATCTTTAACATCATATCCTTCAGGTTTTGAGATGACCTGGTACCATCAGTACTGTATTTAAATCCTTATTGTCAATCTTCATGTTTTTCCTTAACTCTGAGATCTCCATACATTCCATTAAATAGTGGTAAACCGTACCCATTTCTCCTCAAATGCATTTAATTTCCTGCGTTCTTCCAAATCTGTGGAAATATGCAGGAAATCTCCCATGTCCAGATATTATTTGGGGTTATCGATGGAGGATATCTTCTTATTTTAATTTCCGGATTAGGAATAAAGTCGAAAGTGACTCTTCCTTTTTTGGACATATACCATCTGTCAAACCAT
Organism: Argiope trifasciata; assembly: GCA_026543055.1. NCBI lineage: Eukaryota > Metazoa > Arthropoda > Arachnida > Araneae > Araneidae > Argiope > Argiope trifasciata. The sequence continues at coordinate 475,866 of JAPMOQ010052775.1, read as the reverse complement.
TGCAGTCCTATTTCTTCTCTCAATTCCCCTTTTAAAACACCACTTGATTTGGGGACAATAATATCAAAACTCTCTTTCTGTGTCGCCAACTTCGCATAGTGATCCGCCTTTTCATTACATCCCAATATGGGCCTTAATCCAATCCAACTCTATGGACTTGTTAGTTTTAACACTTTTTATCTTTTCTTTTATCGTCCCTACTATTACAATTGTGAGATGACCTTAGGGCTTGTAAAACTGACAGAGAATCGGAAAAAGTTGAGCACTTTTGTCCGTCCTCCACCCTTTCGCACAGAAAAAACTATCCTAAGTTGTAAGAAGTGAAAAAAGTATCATATATAATATTGCTCCCCGAATATCCATAAGTAAGACCGCACATTACTCCCATTTCCTGTTTTTTTTTTGTGTGTGTGTGTGGCTTCGAACCTTTGTTTTTTCAATGTAAATTTGTGTTTTCAGTACATACAAAGTTTTACTGTCACATAAAGTCCCTATTTTGATCCCATAGTTAGATGCCCAATTTGGTATATACTGTTTGAAAGACTATCGGCCACGAAATCTTACTAATATTTCATCTACAGTTGTGTTTTCATTCGGATTATATAACTTTGGCGTGATTTCTATCCACTTTTTCCAGATATCACGCATTGCAAGTAATTTATCTAAATTTCTTTTTTCTTGACGAGTAGAAAAAAAAAACTTATTTTCTCAAAACGAAACAAAAAACAATGTTTCAAAACGAATTGAATTTGGGGACAATAATATCAATATTATCTTTCTGCGTCTGCAACTTCGCATAGTGATGCGCCTTTTCATTACATCCCAATATGGGCCTTAATCCAATCCAACTTTGTCGATTTGTTAATTTTAACTTTTTTTATCTTTTCTTTTGTCTTTCCCATTTCTTTATTACAATTGTGAGATGACTGTATGGCTTGTAAAATTGACAGAGAATCGAAAAAAATTGAGTACTTCTGTGGCGAATGATATTAACCAGAATTCAAACTGGAATTTATTCAGTCCAATAATCACACCAGATGGAAACCATTCTATTTATTTTAGTGCTTTACGCTATTTCTTGTAATCTTTCGAAGCAATTATCCACACCCACTCCTCTTTTTTTTCCGCTTCTGAATCTTCAGACTACCATCCAGACTTCTTTCGTTACTTAAAAAAATACATTAAGCGCAAAATACCTGCAAAAGAGATTAGAAGAAACGGCCCATTTTCTTCCATCTGAATCATCACTAATTTAAAAAAAAAAAAAAAAAAAAAAAACTTCATTCCTTTTCTTTTCTGAAGTCAACAATGCGAGAAGCGTCATGAAATTTGTCTGCTGTAAATCACAAAGACTTGTTGCGTCCGCTGTGTTTCTGCGAGGCTTCAAGAAACAAAAACGGTCCTTTATTAAAAGCAATTTCTCTCGCTTATTCTTTGGGACGTTATTTTCAACCCAAGCCACATTTAATTTTACTTAAGTGAGAAAGAAAATTGGCTTCTCTTCTTTCTTCTTTTATTTTTCTGGGCCTAACGTCTTCGTGAATCATGAAAGATAACTTCACCTTAAAATTCTCTCTTGCCTTACTAACCCTGGAATTCTGAGATTCAACAAAATGGCGTAGAGGAGGAAAATGGCGGCTATAAAAATAAATTTCAGCGAATATTTGTGGGGAGGAGTTTAACTTTTCGAATTTTTTTTATGTTCGCAAAAGCATTTTATTCCAATCTAAGAGAAAATAATGCTCCATGCTTACTTACTAACAATAAAAATAAGAAAAATTGTTCCTTAAATAAATTAAAACAAAAATATCATCGATTGCATTTTAGATTAATGTTAATGTTGTGATAACATTAAGATGATTGGTTCTCAAGAATATATTTTATTCTTAAAAACAAAAGTGTGTTCTTAATTTTCTTTATGATAGCTTAGAATTTATGTGCATTGCGTTATTTTTTATCGGGTGTGCACATTTATGAATACATCATTCGAAAATCGTACCTCTGAAATTTACATTCCCAAAGATAAATATTTCTGAATAATTATGAAGCCTTTTCAGGTTATGCGTGTGTTGCAAACGGTGACATTACTTTCGTTTCCAAATAATGTTCATTTGATAGTTTCTGTGAATCATTCTTTGATTGGGTCAAGAGGAACATAATCTCTATAATATGCATTATTTTTGGGGGGAATAGTAAAATTTGAAAAGTTCTAAATATTTTAAATTTTAGTTTTTATTTCATTCGGGTATGTTATTCGATTTTATATTCATATTTTTTGTATTATTTTGTAGTTTGCGCTTATAAAATATTTTTATTCCAGTCAAAGAGAAAATAGCTTTCCTAAGTTCGATTTGATTCTTTGGTGCAAGAACCATCTTGACTAAACTGCGCCATGCATGCTCTTAAAAAGGTTTATCAGGAAGACATTTAATTAAACACTAATTTTCTTACAAACGAATCAAGAATTTTCTTTTCTTCTTTAATACAGTATTGTTTCAAATTGGCTACTTAGTATGAAGTCTCTGCAGATTTCATAACCTTTTTTAAATAATAAGAGCTATATATTTCACTGAGCATATTGTATCATTTTTATCATGTGAGAACTGCGCTTGAGGGTTTTGAAGGCAGAAAATTTTTGAAGCAACGAAATGCGTCAGCAAAAAATTGGCAATTTTCTCCTTTTTCATTTTGGGGTGGATTTCACTGTATACTTTTCCCATTATCTATCGTCTATTAATGTAGTTTTATTTTGGAATCAGTTTTCATAGTATAGTTTTTCCATCATCTATCGTCTGCTAAGGCAGTTCTATTTTGGAATCGGCTGTATAGCTTTTGAATTATCTATCGTCTGCTGTTGTAGGTTTTACTTTTAAAGTACAATCTATTGCTTGCAACGTTTTTTTAAAAATGAACTAAAAAAGTTAAAATACTTTTTGTTTAATCGACAAAGATTGTTGGTAAGGGACATTTTCAGCTGACTAAAATACGGTTATTAGAAAATAAGGCATACTTTTGGCGATCTGTCGCCAACTAAAGTTACAACCTGATTTCCAAATTATACATTCTCTGAGTTCTTAACAATTGTCTTAATTAATTTAAGTCATTAATCAGTTTAAATCGCTTTGAAACAATCACGAGACTATCATATTATGCGTGCGTCGATATTTAGAAAAACGATGTTTTTTTAAAAAAATTTAAAAATTAGTCGAGGTTTAAATTTTTCTTTGCCAGCTAGAAAATTGAAAATGAAAGTTGAAAAAAGTATTTATATACATAGAGAGAGAGAGACGAGGGGATAGTGACAAACAGAGAAATATCGTGATCGTTTTATGCCGTTTTAATCTGGTTAATGACTTAAATCAAATAAGATAAATAATGACTTTAAATGTAACTATTTTCTCACATCTGTGAGAGTAGATTTCATTTTTCATTTTATCTATTGGGTGTTATACTTTAAGGACATAGTGGATTGATTGCTGAAATTCTAAGAATTATTACGAGTAATAAGACTTCACCGGCAATCACAATCATCAAAGTTTAAGTGGAATAGATCTTCTGCATTATCCGTCATTTTCTCATTGAGATGGCTGGTGTATGTTGCATTTTAACAGATGGGCGTATTTCGTAGATTATTTCAATTTTCCTAATTTCCTTCTAATTAACCTTGAATTAAGATATCCAAGCACGTTCGGAGCACGTTTTGAGAAAAGCATGGTGTAGACATACTTTAACCATATTTCTAAGTTTATTCAAAAGTAGTAATACCTTCAATATTTGAAATACCCTTTAAAACCTTTTGGAAAGTGGCTTTTAATAGTATAAATTTAAGCAAATTCTTATGAAACTTCAAATTGGCTAAACCAAAAACTTTTATTTTCATCCTAACAAAACTTATACCAAAATAAACTGTATAGTTTTCTTTAATAAATAAGAAATAAAAAATTACAACCAGTCGAAGATTTATCCTGAAAATTTTAGTAAATTTATGGCCTTATTATTCAAACAATAGACTGTAAATTAAAAATTATACACTTGATCTAAATTCTTTTTGGTCATTCCCTAGAAAATTGCATAAAAACAAAGTCTATTAAAGTTCATAGCTATATGATGATAATATTTTGAGTTATTTAATTTGAAATGAGCAAAAAATGAGTAAAATTGAGAAAAATTCTTTAAAAGTTTTGAGAAAAATGCATTTAAAGTATTCTCTAACGTTTTAATAAAAAATTATGGACGCACATACTTAAAATTCACCACCTTTATAGGTTATGCTTTCTTCCGCCTTAAATTTTAATAATTTTCCTTTTTTTATCATTTAATTTTTTTTGGCAATTTTTGCATTTAGAAGTGAATAGTGCTTAGATTTTTTTCTATCTCTATCGAGCTCAGTAAATGCTTTAATTGAATTTACTCTAGGATACACTCCAACGATCTGAAGGATATTCAGTAATCCTGTAAAACTTTTGTTAAAATGTGTTACAGACATAAATACACCCAATCTGAGGATTTCGAGCTCCACAAAGACATGTTTAGGTACACATTTCCACAAAACACTGTTAAAACTATTTGTGTTTTCTGTGCGAAACATTTTCTGTATTTAAAACTAAATTTGTGTTCATATAAATTTTTAGCATGTTTTCGGGACTTTAAATCGGTATTTTCGGTTATTTAAATGTCCACTTCTGGTTTATCGATCAATTCGAAAATGTTATCTTGACTTCTAATGAGCGCAGAGACAAAAGCACACCTGTTTTGGATAGCTCAAAGACTGGTCTATCCAATCAAACAACTCTTGAAAGATGTCATGATTTGCGGAAATCGACCTTTTCAACATGTTCAGATGCCTTAATCCATAAACTAAAACCGCCTCCTGACAACCTCCTTTCGAGAGGTTAACCTCCAACAGATGGTTCGTCATTCAAATTCCTCGAGGTCTGAAGCAGCCAGATTTTGCACTAAGCCCCCCCCCCCCTGCAGATGATTCTGAAGAGCATTCAAATGAGTTCTTGCTTGCTTCATCAGCACTTGCTAATTTCCGAGGGGGTGTTCTAATTAATTAACCTCCTTATGCGCCGACGCCTAATTGCATTTTGATATCTCCACAAAAGTTGGCGCTCATCTCAAACGTCGTCGACACAGATTAAACTTTAAAATATTCCACGCCACCCTTTTCTCCTTCCCTTTCAACCCCCTCGAAATTTTCTTCTCGTCCAAATCTCATTCCTGACTAACTCGCAGAGGGAATGAGTGGAGGGTTGTCGAACACGCTGAAGAACGAGGCCGGTCAAGAGAAGGGAAGGAAGCACATCAATCAGTGATCATTCGGAAATGATAAAAAACAGGGTCATTTGGGGATATCGTTTGGCTAAGGGTAAGGGAAGGGGTCTGTTTTAATTAATTTTCGCATATTTAAGGTAAATTAATAAAAAAATTATAAAATTTTATTATTTGTATATTTGCATGAAATTGAGCCAATACAGTTAATAATCTACACAGAATTACAATGCAGAAATCCTATTTTTCTTTGTACACAAGTTATAGAATAGAATGATGAAGGAAATGAACCAAGATCTAAGAGTCTTGACATGAAAAGAAGTGATGGGTAAAAATACACGAGTATATGCATTTCTTTCATTAATTTGCAACGTAATTTTTCTAAGAAACACTTATAAAAGAAAAAGTATTTCACCCACAATAAGACTTTTGTTTCATTTCATTATTCATATAACTTAAAACAGACGCTGAAAGTTTTATGTAAATACCTCTATTAGTAATTGAGGTATCATGTTAATGGTGGAGAATTTTTATGAGACTTAAAAATTTGAGAAAACTGAAATTAAAGACAAACTTTAGCAGAAAAAATATATTCCCCTGGATGATTGGGGAGGCCTTCCTTTTAATAGAAAAGATTAACTTTTTTGGTAGGACTATAGTCTGAATTACAAGAAATAACAATAAAAAAGTAGTCATTGTGGTCAATAACTAGAGTTTTTAATGTAATTGGATACCTTAATAAATAATTGGTTAAGCTTCACTTCACACAGAACTTTACAAATGAAGTTAACATTCATATTGCACGTTACCAGACATAAATTTTGTTAATGTAAGTTTATATAAACATAAGGAATCTATTAATAATGACGTGGCCTCAGCAACTAATAATGCAAAACGAATTTATTTCTACTTATATTTGCTTTTCATTTACAAATCTAAACTCTTTTCGCTTAAATACCAAATTTCTGCTGTAAAAAAAGATTGGATACATGTGTATGTATGTTTCTGCCATCTTTCAAGCTAATAATATGATAAAATAAATTAAATCAATAGAAAATATTAAAGAAATTCCAGTACATTTTAAATATTTTTTAACGATTCTTTTACTTAATATTAAGATGGTTTAATCAACCCATATCTGAAAATTTTTTAATTAAATTTCTAGATAGAGATTTTTGACATGAATAGGCATTTTTCATTTGCTAGAATTTATTCTAACCTTCATTTCAGTTCATTAGAAATCGAATTAAAAGTCTTATTTTTGCCTTTAAAAAGTTCCTTTAAAAACGGGAAAGGTAACCATTCTAAATTCATTTGATCCTAAAAAATTAAATTCCTTTCATCCATTATTTAGAAAAATCGTGTAAAACATACAAAACGATGTTTAAAACTTTCAAATCGAAGTAATTTTTTTAAAAAGTTGTATTAAGTGTCTGCTTTGTTTGTAGAACACTGATGATGACGTCGTGACCGCGTTTCCACGGAAAAGGGGTGCTGTAGCTTCTGAGTGTAAAGACCCCTGAGCACTCAGAGGACTGACTTCCAGCTCACACGAAGATGACACACACATTCGCTTGCACAACCCCTTTTTACAGGGGGGCTCATTCATACAATTCACAGACAGATTAGAGAACAACCATGCCCGAACCGTGACTCGAACGCGGGACACCCAGATCACGAGGAAGACACGCTACCCCAATGCCAGGACGTGTTGAGCACTGGTAATGGAAAGTGAAGGAGTTCATTCTATTTGTCAGTTTTCTCATCGTTTCTTGATCATTTCTTTTTCCTATTCGCTCCCCTTTTGCTTCAAAATTTCAATTTCTTAATCGGCTATTTCATAAATAAGCCTTAAATAAATCCGAGTATGTTTGTGTTATATTTTCACAGTAGTAATTATAATAAATGAAATCAAAAGGAACAGCTAGGAAATTTGTTGCTGTATAATTATTGTTGCTGTTGTGAAAATATCATGTTCCTTGTTTTGGAGTGAAAGTTAAACAGAAATTTTCAGTTAATCAGTAGTTAAAACCAATCTTATTTCAAAGATTTGGTATAAAATAAGCAAATTTTTTACTGAAAAGCAAAGACATCTTTAGGTATTTTGGAACCCTAGGCAACAAGCAATATGTCCACTTTTACGAAGATAGTCAATTTAGTTCCCGCATTCAACACATTTTTAACCATGTTAGCATATTATTTTTAATCATGTCACAATCATGTTCAACACATTTTTAATCATTAATAATTTATTTTAAATAATATTTTTGATTATTAACTGTATAATAATAGACAGTTGATTAAGTCTTTAAAAAAATGTCATGAAATCAGACCACACAAAAATGGCATAAACTGGGTGCTCTGCAATGTTCGATTTTATTCTACTAGCTTGTTTTAATTTATTTTTAAAAATTCTACTACTTCAGGGAACGTATTAAAACAAATAGAAACCTTAAGATTTATAATTGATTCGATTTAAATATCGTCCTAACATTTTATGATAGGTAAAATCTGTACTTTTCACAAATTTTGGCTACTATGGAAATAAACTTTTCGAATCTGTTTTCGACCTTCTACTTCTCATTCTAGTGACTTTAGGCATCTGCTTACTTTGAAATTCTTCACTTCCCCAAATGACAGCGTTTTGGAGGACGGAAACTCGATTAAACTCCAAGAATATACAGATTTCTTAAATCGCAGCAGGAAAAAATCATTTTTGAATTGTGCTTCCTTCGAAATTGAACCACTTATCTATCTTATTTCGGGAGGAAAGAGACGGATACTTTAATACACCCACATCAATCATTGGAAATAACATGTGGTACGCATGCTCCTTTTTTTTTTTTTTTTTTCAAATATGAGGGAAACAAGAAGGTGAGATATAGAACAGTAGATACATCGATGTTATTGAAGGAGGGAAGTTACAAAATAAAGTTTCACCAGTAGTATAACTGGTGTGTCTAGATTTGCATTCCAAGGATTTGGAGTTATAAGCGAATTTCCAAAACATTTTGAAGGATTTGGAAGAAGTCAATTTTCAAAAACAATTTTTTTAAAGTGAAACTAGATTTAATTTAAAGAAAATATTTTATATATTTATGATATTTTTTAAAAAATTATTTTAAAGAACCAATTTTTTGAACCAGAAGAATTTCAGTTAGGAAGTTAATTTGTTAGATTCCAAAATAAAGTTAGATGGGATTTCAGTTTGAGAGGGATTTCAAAAGGTAGGATTTAAAATATCAATTTGAGGTATATCGTTAAATGAAACCAATCAACATTTAAGAAATTCTTTGCATTCATAATTCTTACTTATTTTTTATATAAATCTGGTAGTATAATAAATATATTTTGGAACTTGGAAATCCAAAAAATATCTGTTTCAGAATAAAAAAACAATCGATGCATTTATTAATCATTCTCAAGAAAAATGGACAATATTGATTAGTGAATGAATGCCTATCTTTTGTTCAATAGCTTTCTTAAAACATATCAAAAAAAGATAGAAAGAAATACAAAAAAAAAATGTTTCTTTTAAATACAAAAAACTTTGATTAACTGTCACTCTTTCAACTATTAATATTCTTTATCCGGTATCGCAAAAAAGTATTTTCAAACAGTTGTTTTTTTAATTGTCCTTGATTTACTATTACGCCACGAACAGATGGATGCGCTGCTTTTTGTATTGCAATTCCATAATGGAAATGACAAATCGATGGTGGCAAAAAGGCGAAAATTTAGTCGACGCATAAAACTATAATTAACTAGTTGCTATTCCTTTTCTATCTTCAATTGCAGCAGAATAACTAATATGTTCGAATAAATGGTTTATTATTATGTGAGAACATGATATAGTTTTCGCTTGAGGATTCTGGAACCACAAAATAAAAATGCAGCAAATTGGCTATTTATTGCTTTTTTTTATTTTTGAGTCGGCTTACACAGTACAGTTAGTTTTTCCATTATCTATTATCCTCTAATGCAGTTTATTTTGGAGTCGGCTTTCACAGTATATTTTTTCCATTATCTATCATCTGCTAATACAGTTTATTTTGGAGTCGGCTTTTACCGTATATTTTTTCCATTATCTATCATCTGCTAATACAGTTTATTTTGGAGTCGGCTTTCACAGTATAGTTTTTCCCACAGAGAAAGAGTACCAGAGGTCTCACTCCGTAGTTTGGTAAACGATTGTAGCGGCACCTCTGTTGATGCCATGGCACAGGAACTAAACGAAAGCCGCTAATTTTCGAAACGAAACTGAAACTCGCCGCCATTTTGAACTTGGTTGTTGTTTTGAACGTGTGGCTGAAATCTTGAGGATTCTCTTTTGATTCATTCGCTTGCATTTGAAATTATTTTGCTTGGTTGTCATTTGATTTGTGCATTTTCTTTTGTCTAGATTTTTCTTCCTTGTGTACTGTTCTCTTGTGTATTTTGAGAATGAATGCGAAAAGATGGATCTTCAGTGACTCCGGATGAAACATCGAAAAAATTATCTGTGAGCAAATTTAAATGTTGTGTTTTTTGCAGAAGTGAGAACAAGACATCTGGAATGGTATTATTCAAGTTTCCTCGGTGGAGAGCAAGTATGTTTAATAATTATTTTGAAATTAAATATTGAAATAAATTTGAACGAATTCGCTTTAACTTATTTATAGAGCATGTGTACTTTCCATTTCTGTTTTTTAATTACTGTCATATTTCGTTGATTTACTCCTATAAAATAATATTTCTAGTTATATTTCATTGATTTCTAATTTTTTAACGTGTTTTAATGGAGTTATTGCTTTAAATATGATGTGATGGATGAATGTTTCATATCTTCTATTGTAATTTTGCCGGTGTAATAGAGCTCTTATTTGGAATGTTTACTAATTTTCTATGTGCTTGTAACAACCTTGTCCTTAGGATGAGAGCATGTATGTTTAACAATTGTTTTGAAATTAAATATTAAAATATATTTGAACGAATTTGAATTAATTTATTTATAGAACATGAGAAATTTCGATTTCTGTTGTTGAATTGCTGTCATATTTCGTAAGATTAATCCTATAAAATAATAATTCTAGTTGTACTTCATTGATTCCTAATTTTTTAAATTTGTTATAATGGGTTTATGGCTTTAAATATGACGTGATGGATGAATGTTTCCTATCTTCTATTGTAATTTTCCAGTGTAATAGAGCTCATATTTGGAATGTTTGATACAAGCACATAGAAAATTATTAATTTTGTAATAGATAACAATATTTTCTAGACATAATAAAGGGTTTTCAGCATTAAAATGGGATGTGGCACCTGATAATTTACAGTATGTCTTGAGGAATGCTAAAGTGTGTGATAATTTTTTTAAATTCTTGTTTCACTAGTAGTTTAAGACATAGACTAACAAAATTTGCTTGCACTCATGTTGAAGATCTGTCTTCTACATTTGATGACAATCTTTCTGCCCAAGCTTCACATTTACCCACAGTCCATCTTCTACAATTACTGACTCTACTCATCCATGTTCTACAAATCTGGTATCTTCAACAGTTACATCATTTAACACACTTGAGCATCTGCAAGTCACTTCAAAAAAGGAAAATTAAAAGTTTACTGTCAAATGTTTCAAAACTAAAAAGAAAAAAAAAAAAAAAGACTGTATGAAAAATGTTCCTCTTCTCGTTTCTTGGGTTAGTTGAAGTAAAACTATCCAACAAACCACATTTGTACGAGTTTGTAACATCTGAACTACGAATGCAGCGTAGAGCTGGAAAGGCAAATCTTGGTCAGCAAGAGAAAAAGCATTTGGTGAATATATATCCATAGTCCAAGTGCCTACAAAATTCTTAGGAAATATTTAGCCTTCCCATGCAAAGCAACTTTGTACAGGTAAATGTATTTTAAAATCAGAAATTTATATGGTAATTATATTTGTGATTGCAGTAATTTTAAATTTCTAATGGACATTATTTGTAAAAATTACTATTACTATTAAATTGTAAAATCCTATTGATATTTTTGATTAAATTTAATGCAAATTGTTACATGAAGTTTTGAATAAGATTATTATATCCAAAACTAATATGCATTTGAATTTAATTAAATAAATGTTCAAGAGTTTTCCTTGTTTTTAAAAATATGTGAGCACATTTCATAGATTAAAATTTCACTATTCATAATTAATGTAGAGTTAATAATGTTGCAGTATCATTGTTGAGATAAGTAATTCTTTCATTAATATTATATAAATTATTTCAGATATACTTATAATGTTGCAAGAACTTCAGGTTTTTTTCCTAATTTAGTAAACTGTTAAAAAAATCTAGCAATCTGAGAGAAGCAGAAAGGTTATGCAATCTTTTGTAGATGAAATGGCAATTAAACAAGGATTGACATATGCAGCAGATGTAGATGCAATAGATGTTTTACAAGCATAAGTAATGATTTTCAGAAAAAACCACAATATGGAACTCAAGCTCTTGCTTTTATGGCACATGGAACTGTGAAAAACTGGAAGCTGAACTAATAATTTATTATTATTTAGTATATTTTATTTGAAAATGTATACCAGTACCTCACTCTAATTTAAATAATACATTTTTTTAAGAATAACATTAAACCAAACTATGTGAGAAATCATAAATATTACTTCCAATAGTAAATAAATTTCAATTTTAAGTATTAGGTTATTTTTTCACATGGGTTGGACGTAGTTTCGAATATTAGTGATCAAGGTTAGGAATTACTATTATCTTTAGTAACTTCTTTTATTAATTTTATCTAAGACCTGGGCATTATGTTAACTTTTTTTTACCAAACTATATTGTTATGAAAGGAATACATACATAAGTACTCTTTTATATTTCACTGCTGTGTTAAGAGTTGTGTTTTTCTTGTAAATTCCAGGTCCAAATAATGGAACATTGTTCAATTATTTGAAAGTATTTACAGATGCACCTTTTTTGGCACAACTATAATTTTTTTTTGAAATGCCTCCAAATCTTTTGAAATCAGTGCAAAAAAACTTAAAGAATCATGTGATCTATTTTGTTGATGCTTTTGCTGGAATTGAGCCTCGAACATGCTTCATGGAAACATACAGAAAAATTATACGAGCTGGATTCTAAGAGTGTAAGTAAAATAGTAATTTTATAAATCAATAAAATAGATTATATTGTTGACAATTACTTTTATAATAATTGTGCACTCTTTTTTTATACAAAAATTTTCTGCTTATCGGAAGCTTACAAAAACATTGAAGTGTGTGGACTAAAGAAAATGAATGTAACGCTGACAGCTGAGGTAGAAATAGCCATAAAATAACACTTTTCTCTTACTATTAATTCCAGTATACCTGTTCTAAAACTTTCTACATCATCTACTTAAGCATTTATGTTTGAACCTACCACACTTATTATTTTCTGCAAAAATTTCCAAAATGTCAGACCAAATTTTTGACTTTATATACAGTTTTATATCAAAGGATTTATTATGTGTTTAATGGATAGTAAATTCAAAGTCACCTTTTACATTAATTTCTGTTTCTTTGATTCACTTTAATTTGAAGTATCAACTTTTATTTAATTACTGCCTTATTCCCACTAATATATAATACATTAAAGTTTTTAATTTTTTTTTAAAGTTGCCTGAATGATTTTCTATAGCATTTGTTTTCTTTTTGTAGGTATTGAGTCACTCTGTTGCAGCTAATAACATTGCGAGCAAAGGAAGAGAGACAAAAGAATTTATTTGGAAGATTGACAAACTATCTGACTCTGTTAATTCAAGAACAATGTCTCGTGAAAAGAAAGAATTATATGCATTGTCATTGTTAAGAACTTTTCTCTCATAGATATTAAATTTATGAAACTAATCACTCTTCATTTTGAATTGAAATTTATTTTTCAAATGAGCTTATGCTGCTATTATTTTTTAGTGATAATATTTTTCAATATTTGATATGTGGCTAGTTTTTTCTTCAATAAAATGAGACAATATTATTTGGGTAGTTTTTAATTTATTACATGATCATTCTACCATACTAAATATATGTATTTAATTTTGTTAGAATTTGTAAAAAAATTTCAGTATTAATTTTCCCTTAATGAGTAGCCAAACCTGATAAATGAGCAGGGGTGTTTGTGCTCCGGGGAAACCCCGGAATTCCGGGGATTTTGAACTTCGATACCCGGAAATTCCGGGGATCGTCGTTCAAAAGGAAGTAGGAATAATAATGAATTATTTATTTAGATCTGGGTAAATTTGTTAGCTTTGAAAGCAGAAAACGCAAGGTCAGTGTGTGTGGTGAAAACTTTTCCTTTTCTCCAAAGGCAGTGATAATGCGTGGAAAGGGGGAAAAAACTTTTTTGTTCTTTCCTTATTGCGAGTTATGACTCATTCCCCCGGCTCTCGGACATTCTCTTCTGGATTCTTTTCGGCAAGTAGGCGCTGCATAAAAAAAAAAAAAAGGGAGAGACTTCGTTCGACCAGATGTGCGATCACGTGACTCTGGGTTCAAAGGTCTTATCTCTCCTGGCGTGTGCCAATAAGTAGAGAAGGGGGATTTTTCGCCGTATTAGCTATTTGTCATTGATCGCTTCCCAACTTTTTTTCTCCGCTGTGTAAAATTTTCGTTTCATTTATTGATGCATTTGTAAATTTTTCGTTTCGTTTATTGAAATATTTTTTTATTTATGTACGCAAGAGAATTTCACTATGAAATTTCTCGATATATATAATGATATTATACAGTTAGAAGAAGGTGTCCGGAATGCATTTAGGTGGAATTGGATTGAACGGAGAGATGGTAATGGGGATACCATCGGCACATGGTGCAAGAAAATAAATGTTGCTGGACAAGCATATTGTGTTTTTTGTAACTCACTGCTGAAGTATGGTGGGGAAGGATTCAAGGCTTTCACAAATCATTCTAAAACTGTGACGCACATAAAATATACAAAGTGCATTAGACATTCAATGACTTTAAGTAATTATGCTAATTCAAAAAACACTGATGACTTACTGGAGACGGATGCTCGGCCATTGGATATAGTGACAAGAAAAGCACGCCAAGAGGTATTAATAACTTCGTTTATCGCCGAGAATTCTCTTTCTTTCAATGTAGCTCCCAATTTAATTGAACTCTGCAAACAGTTGAGCCGCGATCAGACGGCACTAAACTCGTTGGAAATGTCCAGGACTACTGCATGTTATAAGATGAAATATGGGCTCACAAAAACTATTAAGGAAAATATCATTAAAACTTTAATGGAGACTCCATTTTCTCTACATTTGGATGAAAGTACTAGCAATGCTCAAGAAAGTATACTGGCAATATTGGTGCAGTTTTATGACAACAATCAATGAAGTTGTAGTTCATCATTGTGCATCTCTGAAGATGGAATCTTGCAATTAAGAAGCTGTTGTTAAAGCACTTGTTAATACTATTGAAGATAATAATATTCCACGGGCAAACTTAATTAGTGTATTAATGGATTCATGTAACACCATGCGTGGGAAAAAAAAGGGTGTTGAAACCAGACTACGATCAAAGCACCCTACTTATTAGTAGATATTGATGGTGATACATGTCACACAGCTAATAACTGTTTTGATAGATTCTTAGAAGATTTGTTTGATGACATCTATTTTGATATAAAAAGCTGCAGTAAAAGAGAAAATTTTTTCAAAATCTGTGAATCCCTTGCCATTAAAAAACTTAAGCCCTTGAAGAGACCAGACCATAGGTGGGTGTACATTTTATGTGTTTTAGAAAGAATCAAAGATCTGTGGGATGCTCTTATTGCATTTTATTTTCACTGCTGGTATAAAACTGATAAAGGGGATTATTTTTCTTATGTTGAAACTGTATACAATAAAAGAAATATTTCTGCAGCTCAGAAAAAAATTGTTGAAGGGGTGTATTCTTGCTTGCATTCCCAACAACTCACAAAGGATGCTTTAGCTCGGAAAAAAAGAATACTAAATGGGTTATTTGTTATGCAAAACAAAACTTTATTGCGTATGGCATTATATTCAGCAGTATTACCAGAGTTCAACACATATATTAAATTATTTGAAACAAAAAAAACCAATGCTTCATTTAATACATTCCAGTATTTATAAATTGATGGCAAAATTTTTCTCTTTTTTTTATGAAGCCAGAAAATATAGAGTACACATCTTATAATGATTTATTAAAGGTTGATGTCACAAATCCAGAATTCCTTCTACCTAGCAAAGTAATATTTACTGGTGCAGACTCCACTCTCTATTACTTCCACTCTCCTGAAGAAATTATCAAAAACTCATCCAGTAGCAAAAGAATTCCAAATTTCTCTGATGAAAGCTTATACTACTACAGCACAGCATATGAAACAGAAATTACCCCTTAAAAATTCATATGTAATTAGTTTTACAGCATTAGATTCAGAGCTAAGAGGTAAAACCAGTACAATATTAGCTTTTGAAAAATTATCTTTTATGTCCCATATTTTTAGTGATAATGAAAAGTCAAAAGTAGAAGCTGAAATAAAGTTATACCAGAGTGATATTGATATCACCAAAGAAATGCTCTACACATCTGATGAAAGGGGAAATCAACTCAAGTGTACAATTGATTAATATTGGTCTAAAGTTTTTAATTTAAAAGAGGATTTCACAAATGATTATTAGTATCCTACATTGGCTAAATTGGTCAAAGCCTGCCTTAGCTGCTTCCATGGCCGATTAGTGGAAAGTGCATTCAACTTAATGGATACACTTTTCACTGACTATAGTACCTCTCTTAAGATTGATTCCCTAGATGCAGTGCAGACTATTAAATATGATTTAATGGCTTCTAAAGAAACCTCATGTGAAAAATATGGCTCAAAAAATCCAATGACTGATCCAATTCACAAATATCTCTTACTGAATATGAACAGAAGTTAGAAATCATATCAAGAGGAATTAAAAACATGTATTTCAGATGAGTCACCTATAAAAGTCTGTGAAAAACCTTCTACATTAGCAGAAAAGCAAACTGCTTCTACCTCTGAATGTGCAGTTCTCGAGGAAATTTCTTCAACTGTAAATGAGGAAAGTAAAAGTCAACCTTCCTGCAATTATGAAGTTCACCACAAAAGAAAGACAAGCCCACAAACATCAGAAAATAAAAAAAGCAGCAGAAATTAGATAATTTCTTTAAATAATTAATTCAGGCAATTTAAAATATTTACATAAAATGTAGTAGTTTATATGTTTGAAAATTTATGGTTATTAATTTTGCAAAAAAAGTAATTCATTGAACTTTTATAATTGGGTCTTTCAATACTTCATAATTGTAATTTTTCATTTCTCCCCCCCCCTCCCTTCTCGAAACTCCAAAATGCCGGTAGTAAGTCTGTAAAAGTTTCAGGGGATTTTTTGGGGTCCCACAAACACCCCTGAATGAGTGATTAAATTGATTAGGAGGGTGCAAATTGGAATAAAATATTTTAACATTCATAAATTGCAGTTTAAAATCTACTGATATATATTATAATAAATAGAAAGTGAAAATTAATAATCAATAATAAAACTTACTATAATACACAATTTATCCACTATAAAATTTCAAATTTGTTCTTTAATTGGTCAAAAATAAGTATTTCTCTTGCATCTCTTCAAAAAATCATTTCTGGTCTAGCAGAATTTTTTAAATAATTTGATGGAATTTAAGGGTAAATGTAATTTAATTGATCTGAATAATGGTAATGCATATGAATTTCACTAGCACACAAAAAACAGATAAGATTTATATAATATATATATATATATATATATTTAAGAAGGGAGAAAATAAATGAAGAAAAATTTCAGATAACAATTTATTAGGGGATGTTATCTCAAGACTGAAATTTGGCATATAAAAGTCAATATAGAAAATGAAGTAGCTTTGTTGACATCCGTATCGTGACGTCATGAAAAAAAGATGACGTCATTTCGACGCGAAATAGTTCCTAGTCGCCGGTATCCACTGAGGTAGCGCTACTGTCTATGTGAATGGTCATGTTAAAAAAGTTGCCATTAGTGTCTACGAGAGTGAGACCTCTGGATCTCCTTCTCTGTGGTTTTTCCATTCTAAATCGTCACTGTTGTAGTTTTTTTCCTTGGAAATCGCACTGTTATTGTCTAAAACGCGCAACGTTTTTTAAAAAAATAAACCAAAGAAAGTTAAAATATTTTTTTTTATTTCATCAATAAAGATTGTTGTTTCAGGGAACTAATTAAAATAAGGTCGTTAGAAAATAAGGCAGAAAGTTGGCACATTTGACGATTTATCGCCAACTAAAGTTACAACTTGATTTCGCAATTATACATTCTCTGAATTATTGCTCATGGTCTTCATTAATTTAAGTTCTTAACCAGTTTAAACCGGTTTGAAACAAGCACGAGACTATCAGATTACGCATGTGACGATATTTAGAAATTTAGAAAAAAAAACCTCAAAATTGGTTGAGCTTGAGAAATAATTTTTAGTTTCGATTCCAATTTTTAGTTTCGTTTACTTAATTATATTAATTTAGATTTGTTTCTTAAATAGGTTTCATTTCATTTAGATTTTATTTTGCAAACTTTTTGTTTTATTTTGCAAAATTTTAATTTCGATTCTGATATGATTAGTTTCGGTTTAATTTTTGATGACTTTGGCATAACACTGGAATAATAATATTAAAAATCAAATATTTATCACACTTAAAGGAATAATATGGTTGTTTCTTTCTCTGGCATATATCAAGATTTAAAAGTTTCCATCAGGACAACCGTCTTTTCAAATGAATCTTTAAATTTATGAATAACGCCATCGGTAACAATGAATATACCTTACTCAATCCCAGACACATTTTTCCATCCATTATCAATGACGCAAATAATTTGAAAGAGACGCGTCATTCAAAAATTCATTTTTGAAAGGAAATGCAAACACGATACAAAACGGCTGAAAAAAAAAGAGAATCTTTTGGACACTTCTGGAGAATAAATGGAGACAATTCTGAAAAGATTTCTCCATAACAATTAAATGGAATGATCCCTCTTCTTTTCATTAAAAGCTTATCATTATCCTCAAACTACCGTTTAAGAAATCCTTTTTCAGAAAAATGTCTGCCTTCTGAAGACTTAAAGGTTTTAAGGGACTTAATGCCTCGTTAGTATTTTTATCGCATGTCTTTTTTTTCTTCACTTGGTTGGAAATCTTTCCTTTGTGTATAATCTTCCCTTTAAACTAGGATGTCATTCACTTTTAAACATATTAAAAGTTTCTAGGAATCTTGAAGTGGTTTCGTTTTTTGTTCCGCCTTTATTTAGCAAATCTTACGTCTGCGATACGAAAAGATGTGATTAATTGAATTCGCCGCGTCTTGCATTGGTCGACGCTTGAATTGGTTATGGCTTTAGTTGTAGACTGGCAAAAGACTACCATTGCTGAAATATTTATAGTTATTTGAAAGATTGCCAAATTAAATTCGTTTAAGTAGAATGTTGATATTGAAAAGCCTGAAATTGGCATGTTAATTCATTTTGAAACAGGATGGGGTTGATATAAATGTGGCTAATACGGTACTAACCATTGGTGGAAGCTATAAAAAGCAATGAAAAGCAATCGTGATTAGGTACGCTGGATATAAGTTTTGATCTACGCCACATTTTCTTATCCTCAAATGACGTCGCGGTGGCCTGGTGGTAAGGTCTCGGTTTCGGAACCGGAGGGTTTCAAGTTCGAGACTCGATTCCTTCAAAGAAGTATCGTGTGAGGGAGTACGTTAAAACGTTGTACGTTAAAACTGTCAGGTCCAAACGGCCTCCCGCTAGAGTGGTGTGGTGTGGAGAGAGGGGGATGCCAGCTCAGGTGTCCTCCTCGTCATCTGACCCTGGTTCAAAATGACGAAGTCAGTCCCAAAAACAGCCCTATTTTTGTTTTGAAAAGGGACGTTAATATAACTAAAGTTATCTTCAAATGTTTGAGGTTTGATAAGGTATTAATTAATTAGCTCTGTGTTACTATAGAACGTTACGCTTATTGCAATATATTTTTATGATTATCGTTTTATTTCCAATTTTTTTTCATCCAGCTCTATTTGCTTTTTAATATGTAATGTTATTTTATATTAATTACTTTTTCAAATATTAATTATCCATAAAGATTCAGCAAAAGACTCTTGCAGTTATTATCGTGGTTTGTTCAATGGAATCGAAGTATATCGTGACTTCTCCAACAACTATGGTATAATTCGCAATTTGAACTCAAAACCGCATTTTAAATGTGAATTAAAACGTATCCAATTATGAAATACAATCTTCTTCTCGCATAAGAAATAAATAATAAATGCAAAATTTTACTATGTAAGATCTGATTCCTTAAAAAATATGTCCTTTCAACTAAATTTTGAATTTTAGTTTTTTTTTTTATATATTCAAACAAATTCTCTTCTCTTCATTACAGAACTTCATACAGAAAATTTCTTAATTTTCTGGAAGAGTGTTTTGTTTGTAGTCTATGGCGTAGTGTAGCCAAACATGGCTGTTGCGCCAATAAATTGCACAAATCAAACCAAACTTTTGTCTATAGTCTATATTAAAATAAGATCGTTTTAATATGGAAACCCTATACCAGGGACAGCGCATGTTTATAGATCAACGTGCCGTTTTCCCTGAAGAATCGTTCAATGAGGTATAGACGTGCCGTCAGATAATGCTGAAGATAATCAAACTAAATATTACCAATTTAAAACTCTTTATGTACAACGAAAAAAATACATTTTGCACTGTAGAACATCCATCTTTTCAGAGATGGATAACACCATCCATGTTATCCATCTCTGAAAATAATGACTCGCAAGCCCAATGTGGTTAAAATAGCATAAGCCCAGCTTCTACAAACAGTTAAATATGTCTGAATATTATATATAACATGTTTCCGAAATTTCGTTACAGGAATTTTTCATTGCATTGCTTGTTAATGCATCTGTTTTAATCCATTCCAACTTGCTACTTGTTTCAATAAATTTTTGAATCCATATTGAACTAGGCTAGGAAAATATATCAATTTCTTCAATTTCCTTCGAATTTAATTACGACAAGTTAAGCTTATCAAATGAAGTCACATGAAAACCGTTTGCAAACCATAAAACGCAAATCGTTTTGATAGGTGGTGTGCTCAAAATATTGCTTCGCGTGTCATTGGTCCTCCATTCCTTCATTGCGCACAATGTACACCCTAATTCAATGCAACATCTTAAAAACTCCTAAAGGAAGCGGGCTATGTTGTTGCTGTTTTCAATGGCACTTGTCATTGACAAGCCCGCTGATCGCCGTCAGCGATTTTAAGCCTAAACGAACGTTCCTTGTTTTTCAGTAGAGGGCCAAGAGTACGACGTAGCTACTTCATGCTTTCACATTCGCTTGCACAGCCCCTTTTTACAAAAGGGTGCATTCACACAGATAGAGCACAGAATCACAACCATGCCCGACCACACGCTACCCCTAAGCCAGGAGTCCGGATGAACTAATTATTTTCCTTCAGTGCAAACAGAATTGCTTCCATATAAGTAGGAAACTTGTTTTATAGATAAATGTATCTTTTCACAATAATTATCTTCTCCGAAGCGCATAATTGCCTTTAAGAAAACTTAAGTGGAAAATAAATATTTGCCAGTGTTCCAATTTAGGTATTTTATGAACAGCAAATTAAATAATTATACTCAATTTTCCGCTGATTGATTGCGTTTTACTTCCCTATTTGATATTGATTCCAATTAATTTTTATCTCCAAAAGTTCAATATATATTTGTATTCCTAATTAAAAAAAAATAATTTTACTTTTTTTACCATAAATGTGAGTGGATAGTAAGCAAAATTTTGCACTGAATATTAATATTTAGAGTTGGAATCATTGAAATTGAATTATTTATAAGCATAATTCTGCATCTGGAATTATTCCCGCCATTTGTTTAAATAGGTACTTTGAAGCGAAGTTCATTCTAAAAGAGGAAAAAAAATATAAAAGTGTATTTATTTTACGTGGCTAAGTGGCCATCAGGAACAAAAAGCAGCCATCTTTTTCACATTTGCTAAACTTATCATTTCAAATGTATGAGTAATTTTTCCTTTCTAAATAAAACTTAAAAGGTCGTAAAACCCTTATTCGTATGCAAAGCAAAAGTAGAAAAAGGATTTTTTAACAGAAGTATTACGAACATTCTTGATAAATTTAAATTATATCATTAAAAGGAATTTGAATCTTTGCGTTCTTGAAAGAATTTTTCACTGTGTCATCATTTCACATTCTCGCTTTCGAAAGGAACGTAAAAATAGCAATGTAAGTAATAGAGGCTTACTTACATCAGTCCGTGAGAAAAAATTCAAACTTTTCTTAAATATATGTTATTAATATCATAAAATGCATACGCAATACCTATTTTATTGCTTATAATACTTATTGGCTTTTATATTTCTACTTATCAAGTAGTTTGAAGAAGAATCGTTAAAATATCATGTAATGTATTTTTTAAAATTCCTACTGTTAATTCACACACGCACACATTGCTTGTTTAATTGATAAAATATCGTTGGTTCACGGATAATTTCAACTAATTGAAAAAGGATGATCATAAAATAAAGCAGAATGTTGTCACAATTAGCTGTTTATCGCCAACTTAAAGTTACATGCGATTCACGAATAAATAAGGACAAATTATTATTGCCACATGTTAAATATATGATTTAGAGATCATAGATATTGCAGTTTCTTTCGAATTTTAATTCATTTGCAATTCGAATTCATTTGCAATACAGTTTTGAGATAATTTTGAAAACTAATAAATTAATAATTAAATATTTTGTGTTGAAATAATTAAAACTAATTTCAAGATAAAGATCTCCCAACATTGCTAAATGAATAATTAAAATCTATCTTCGTACTAGCGAAAATTTATATTCTGCTGAAATAGAACTCCATCTTTGATGTGTATCATTTTCATATTTTCTTTAAAAAGTATCTCTGATTTCTAACTTTTCTTATTACTTTGAAATCAAACAATTCAAATTAGTTTCAGTATTTTATTTTCCTTTAATTATTATTTTTTTGTGAATCATATTGCTTAAGGTATCTGACTACGATTGAAGAAAAAATTTTGAAAACTTTTATTTTTTAAAAGCAAATTAAAATTGTTTTTAGATGTATTGTCAATTATAATACAGATTATTATAAATACAATAAAATTATTTGAAATTATAATATATTGTGAGAAATAGGAAAATGTATAGTAAATTTTGATGAAATTTAATCCAAATTGATAATACTCTACCCAAAAGTGTAATACAGCAATCATATTTTCTTTGTACACAAGTTATTGAATATAATGAGGAATGAAATGAACCAAAGTCTAAAATTTTTTGAGATGCAAAGACGTTATGGGTAAAATTATACATATATATGCATTTTTTCCATTAATTTACAACTTAATTTTTCTAAAAACTCCTATAAATGAAAAAGTATTTGATCAACAGTAAAATTTTGGTTCGCTTGTTTGCCCATATTATTTAAAACGCACGCTGAAATGTATATGCGAATACTTCTGTCAGTTTTTGAGATATCATGTTAGCGATGGAGAATTTTTATGAAATTAAAGTTTTGAGAAAATTCAAGTTAAGAACAAATTTTGAACAATATTTGAAAATATTATACAGTTTGCGAAATAGAAAAACATGTAGTAAACTTTTAAGAAATTTAACCAAAACGGTTTGCACTCTACGCAAATTGTAATTCGGCTATCCTGTTTTTCTTTGCACACAAATTATAGAATATAATTGTAAATGAAATGAACCAAGATCTAAGAAAAAATTTGAGATGCAAAGAAGTTATGGGTGAAAATATAGGTACATATGCATTTTTTCCCTAAATTCATAATTTAATTTTTCTAAAAGCACCTATAAAGGAAAAAATATTTCATTAACACTAAAACATTCGGTTCCTTTCATTGCCCTTGTTATTTAAAACGCATGCTGAAATTTTTATGTAAATACCTCTATTAGTTTTTGTGATATATTAACGGTGGAGAATTTTTATGAAGATTAAAGTTTTGAGAAAATTGCACTTAAAGACAAATTTTAGCTGAAAAATATGTGGCCCTGGATGATAGCCTGACTTTCCTTTTCCTAGAAAAGATAAACTGTTTCGGAAAGAAAAAAGTCTAAACTACAAAAAATAGCAATACAAAAAATATTCGCCTATAACTACTGTTTTTAACGTAGTCGAATGCCTTGAACTATACAAATTAGAGGAGGGGGGGGGGACCACAATAAATGCCTGATTGTGACTGTTTTTCTTCTTCTTAAGCCTGATGTTTCTTTCATTTAGAATTTTATTCATCATCCTAAGCTATAAGATACATAAAAATCTCTTAGTGCCCCTGTTGATGTATTACCGGGCCAAGAATTTTCGTCTAACTTCATGCACTTGTGAATAGAATGCATTATCTTAAATGAAGCCGACTTCTACATATATGATTAATGTGCCATCTAAGAAGGCGAGATGGTGACAGATAGAAGCACTCAATGAGCTCATTAAATAACCATAAGAGAAGCCATAACGCTGAAAGGATATTCTTCTGTATACTAATGTACTGCAGTGCTGAAAAAATGATGCACAATCTATTTTTGCTGCGTACAGTATTTATATTCCATAGTCAAGATTTTTCTTTTTTCAGTATGGGCCTGGGTATTCAAGGTAATTCGATTTGTAGTTAGAATTAAGTTAACGTTTCGAGGTAATTTTGGATGCAAATAATAATACCTAAAATATAAGAGTAATATAAGCAATTTTTCGGTATTTTCTTTTGTTGGGCAGTGGCGGATTTTGGTAATACGAGGCCACATTTGCTGAAATGTTTTAAAGCACCTTCATGATAAATTCTATTGTTAACAAAAAAAAGCAAGATCAGTTTTAACTTTATCTTAATATTTATTTTGTAATACCGTTATGTATTGAAAAACAATTCTTAATGCATTTATTGCTTTTATTTGTACTGATATTTTGCCTTTTATCAACCCATTTTATATACTAAGTCATTTTTATTATTATTTCTAAACCAATGAATCGTATTTTATTATTCATATATAACTTAAAGCAATTGTCATTCAGTTCCTTAACGATTTTTAATCTTAATGATTCCGAGGATATAGTTCCATTTTTATATCAAGATTATCTATCCAAACCCTGGTAAATATGCTATAGCACAGAAATAGGAAAGAGGGGGTGATGAGAAAGTATTCTGAACTTATAAAGTTTAAAGCAAGGAATTTGCTGACTTAGTGCTTTGATTTGGCAAGAATTTTACTTAATAGACTTTTTCATTAACACTTTAACGATGAATGAACAATTTTTTTTTTTGAAGAGAAGGTAAAAGCGGAAAATTCTGTGAATCATACCAGAAGGAAGACTTAAATAATGGAATTTACCTTCTTTTGAGCACTAAGATAAAAAAAAATTAATTGGATTTTGAGACCCCTATACACTTCGAGATACGGGGAAAATACCTTTGCCAAAATACCTTTGCGGAAATCCGCCACTGTAGCTGGGGAGATTTTAAAGATGGAAGTGAAGTGTTATAGAAATTTATGGAAGAAAACGAAATGAATACACATAGAAAGGAGCATGACGCACTGTATAACTATTCGTATACAGCAGGCATTTAAATGATGCATTGCTGAAATAAATTATACGTAGCTAATAACAACGTGAAACTTCATACTTTTAAAGTTCTATAGATGTTTAATTAATTTCCAAAAATTTTATTTTGATTGACTTTAATATAAAATAGAAAATTATTAGTAAAGTATTCATCATGATACTATTTAGAAATATTAATTTACAAGTTTTTTTCTTAAGATTCCAGACATAACCTAAACGCAAAAAATGGTCTCATGAGTTTTTTTTAATATCGCCTTTGCTTTTTATAGTAAATATGATATGTTATTTTGATGTTATTAATTTAACATAAATTAAAAACGTGAAAACCAATTAATGAGGTCTTATCGTTTTGAAGATTTTTTCGCTTTCTTTTTTCTATATAATCTAAAAATATTTTATGTAGCTCTATTAAAACGGGGGAAAAGGATGTTTTTTTTTGGTAGATATATAAATAAATGAAGAAGTTTCCATTGAATTTATTTCCACAGAAATTGCATCAATAATTCGCACACGAAGCTAAATTTGGAATAAATTTGAATTTCTTGATCATTTGGCTATATTTTGAGCAATTAGCTTATGGCATCTAGGAAAAGGATCATTGTTCTGTATATTTTTTTCTCATTTTGACGAAATTTACTTTCGTAAAAATAAAATAAGAATCCGTTGTCATAAAAAAACATGTTGTAAGGTATATTTTATAGTTTTCTAGCACATCATAATTTGTTTCTATTCATTATAATAATCTACAGTGTCCCCTTATTGAAAAGTATCCTATAAGCTGAAACACGTCCTCTTTACCGCTTGAAAATTTAGCCTATAAAGCAATGAGTTCGGTAAATATCAGAATCTTAATATGCTAATAGACATTTAGTAGACGAATTCTTTTCAAACATTTTAGAACTGCTGCAATTTTTATTTCAATTAGAATATTAGTAAAATGTAGAATCAAACCATTTTTCTTTGATAAACATATTTTATTAATATTTAATTTTTGTGTAATAGTTGATGATCCATTATAAACCTTTTGAAATATGGCAATGGTTTGTAAATTATGATGTGAAGTGAAGAGAAGAAATGAAACTGTTGGAATTCTAAAGCGCTTTGAGTATTATTTTGGTTTTTAAGAATTTAAGATGCTCTGTAAGCTGTATAAAGCTATACATATAGTTTGGATCTTAAGAGACAGCGTAGTTTTGTAGGAAACATGCGAAACAATGTGTGATGGAAAAAAAATGATCAACGACTCAAAAAATCTTTAGTTTCGAAACTGGAGTAAAACATGAAAAAGTATTGCTATCAGAATATCAAAAGTAAATGTCTCTTTTTTACTTACAAACACAAAGAAATACAAACTTTATATAGGGTTCGAAGCTTAAGTAAACGGGTAGTTTTCTAGGAAGTATGCGAAACAATGCGTGAAGGAAAAAATGATCAACAATTCAAAAACTCTTTAATTTCGAACCTAGAATAAAACGTGAAAAAATATTGATATCGAAATACCAAATGTCTCTTTTTTTTGTCCAAACACAAAGAAATACAGACTACATATATATAGTTTGGATCTTAAGAGAACGGGGAGTTTTCAAGAAAACAATGTGTGATGGAAAAAAAATGAGCAATGACTCAAAAAATCTTTTAATTTCGAAAATGGAATAAAACGTGAAAAAGTATTGCTATCGAAATATCAAAAGTAAATGTCTCTTTCTTTGTTCAAGTACAAAGAAATACAATCTTTCTTCTCTCTGCTTGCATTTAGACAGCAGGAAACTCATCTTTTGAAGTCCTTTTCCCTCTGTTTCATACCCATTATAAAATTTTATTATCCGCCTTTTGCGTTCGATAAGGAGATCATTATACACTCTTGCCACGATTCCAACTCGAGACATGATTCAAACAGCTGCCTTTCGCCAAAACAAACGGGATTTTTTTTTAAATCTTCGGCATTATTTTTAAGGACGAAGTGCCACAACTTTTGAAAGATATGCCCATGGGTGAGGGTAAAGATGTAAAGAAGAATGTTCCCCGCAATTCCTTTTGAGCTTCATTTGCATTCTTCTTCTCCACACCCATTAACATCTCAAGTTCGACTGCTTTTGAAGTTTTTCTCGGAAATGTTCAAAAGGCATTTTTTTACTTTAATAAGTTCATTTTTTCACATATTTGAATTTACTGCGAACGTACTAGAATATATTTAATTAACCAGGAAAATGTTCTTGGTCATTCGAAAGTGTTAATGCCAATGTGAAAGTTGTCACTTTTTTTTTATAGAGAAATTAGTGAAAACATTTAAATCGACAAGACAGTATTCGAAAAATACTAAAAGCTATTATTGTTTCCATCCAATAATACGTTTACAAAAGGATTGAAATTAACTTTAATTTTTTAATTATTAGAAATAAGCAGGTTTATAAGATTAAGAATTGGTTTTATAAGAGACAAGTTTATTTATAATAGCACAATGGTCATACTTTTAATTTATAAATTTTGTCACTTTTTAAATTTTTGCCTGATCCTACAGCACAAAATAAGCGAAACAGGGATTTTTCTTTTTTTCTTTAATTATATCGTTATGAAAAATTGAGTAACAGTGTCTTTAATTTATCCACCTAGTTATATCTACTTTAGCTCTGCCGTGTTAAAAATCATAGAAACCTTATATTAAGTTAGAAACAAATATGTATCTAGAACTAGAAACAAACCTGATATAACACGAGCAGAATAACAAATCTACTTCTAAAGGCCTTATCACTCGGCGAAATATCGTCCGCACTTTTCATCATCAAACGGCAACGAAAGTGACGTCACTATCAAAATTTTCCATGATTGATTGAATTTCGTTTGCAGACAATAGTTCCGTCACTATCATCGGTATTTTCAATCTGGGTAAAAAAAGTTGACTATGACGAAAAACTTGCTTATTCGGTTCTTGAGGATAGGAACGGAAAATTGCTGACTGAAAGTGCGGACGATATTTCTTCGTATGATAAGGCTTTAAAAGACATTTTTTCCATTTAAATGTGCGTGAAATTTCATACTCACATGATCAACGTTAAATATTCGAAAAAAAAAAAAGTTCGATCTTCTGTGCATTATTTGTTGTAATAAAAGTTTCAATTTATTGGAAGCATTACTAAATTTTATTTATATTCCTTTTCAATTCACACTATTAGTTCACACCTTTCATGTATATATTTATTTATGTATCTTGTTCAAAAATACTTTTTATTCATCCACTCAAATTTGAACACAATTTTTAAAACTAGTTTAGAGGACACTCGATCTTATTACAGTTTTCTTAAAGATATTAACTAATTATTTAAAATTTTCCCACTAATTACTATTTAGTTACGAAAATCGCCAAATCAGTCGTCAAGTTGCTAAGTTTTCGCCAAATTTATCCCCAAGCTCTGAGATTACTGACACGACATCTGATCATGAACAATATAAGATACATATAAATAATTTAAGAAAACAAATAGAAAATTTAATTTTAAAAAATTATATATATTACTTGTTAGTTTATTTCATTTGCATATATGAATTTAATCAAATTTCGTGGGCATTAATTAACTCTCAAATGGAGTCTAGATTTTTTTATATTGAATTTATTTGTAGCAGATACATTTCTATTTTATTGTCTTTGTTTTTTTATAAGTTGACTTTTTAAAAAGTGGCAACATGAGTAGCTTGTTTTGATGGAATAAAAAATATGGCGACTTAATAAGTTTCGCTTATTTCAATTTCAAATATAATCTGCAATTATCATTCCGGAAATATAATCCATATTAAAAATCGATCTTAACGAGGGGTCAATCTTATTTTAGCCCACCTTTGGCGACTTTTTCAAAATCTCGCCAAATAATCAGCGATAATGATTCCCAAATGGCAACCCTGCCGTTGGGAAAGGATGAAGTGAAGCGTCACCGTAAAGGTAAGAATTCTTTTTTCTTAACCTTTTAATTCAAATACTTTCGATTTAGCGAGATTTTGAAAAAGTCGCCAGAGGTGGGCTAAAATAGGATTTTACCTTAACGAGTTCTACGTTACAGTGCTACACATTTGTTTCACACAAGTTGTTTGAGTAAATCCAATCAACTATACTGGAATTCTTTAAATGACAATGGAGGTAAAATCCTATTTTAGCCCACCTTTGGCGACTTTTTCAAAATCTCGCCAATTTTTCAAAATCTTGCCAAATTGAAAGTATTTGAATTAAAAGGTTAAAAAAAAAGAATTCTTACCTTTCGCTAAAAAATTCTTATTATTCGCCAAAGGTGGCCTAAAATAAGATCGACCCGACAATGCATTTATAAGTACTTTTGGAAATTAATAATGGCACAAGTACCAGTGTATTAATTGGCATTATCAGAGTTATGTTTAAAAGAACGCAGTTCATAAACTGCGATTTTTTTCAAAAATTCTTTGGGATGCTACACGATCGATGTTAATTTAGTGCTGTAAAGTGGAAAGTGTAAAAATTTTTATTCTGTATGTTGTGCCATGTTTCGGGATTAGTGTGGATTGAGAGTTAATAAAGGTCTCATCACATGGCGAAATATCGTCTGAACTTTCGTCAAACGTTTTCCGTTTCTACCCTCAAACAAGTTTTTCGTCATCGTTAGCTTCAAAATGCTGACAATAGTGATAGAAATGTTATTTGCCAAAACAGCTACTATTTAAAATAGCTACAAGTGAGCACTCTTCAATAGTACCCTGGAAAAATACCTAAGTTGTCCTGGGCAGCATATCCCCCAACCTCTCCTGGATCTTAACCAATAGGTACGAGTACTGACACATGTCACCTCTCCTTCACAACAGCACTCAGATCATACTTAAAATCGAGTTCCTTGTGTTCCGTCCAACTCCCCTTTAACACGTAAATTCTTTCCCTTCATTTCTCGAAGCTCCAAAATGCACAGGGACAACAAAATGCTTATTTACACCGCCTAACTGCGCCCAGTACTAACATACGCTTGCCTGGTTTGGGGATATGCTGCGAAATCTAACTTAAGAATTATTGAACTTCGACAGAATAACCTCATAAGAAGGTTTTGTAAATGTTACTGGTACATGCCAAATACCAAAATGTACAAAGCCCTTACATACCCCCCCCCTTAAAGAGTTCATTAAAAATTGGCCACCAATTTTTTCCAAAACCTTGATTTGCACGATAGTGAAGCAATCCTAGCTATCCCAAAATACTCTGCAGACCCTAAAATTAAAAGACCCAGCAATATTATACTATAACTACACTCATTATAAAGTTTCTCCTAGTAAATTTAATTTATCATCTGATTTATTATACAGCATATTCCCACTCCACGCTGCCCTCTCTTAATCATCCTGACAACAAATTTCTTTCACTTATACCTACTCCGCGAATAGCTGCACGCTGATTGGTTGGACGAAGTCCCATGCCTGATCCCGAAACTTCGACAGTTTCGAACTTCCTGAGACTTCTCTACTAAGACTCCAGTAAACTAGTTCTGATTGGCCCTCAGGAGTATCTCTGTGACCCCGCTCCTATGATTGGACGACACTTCCCTTGAACCCCTGACCACGACAGACATGCAGTTCTCTCTTTCATTTGTACCTCGGCTTGCCTATTCCATCTCTAGTCACAATCGAAGCCGGTCACGCCATTTACAGATAGCCAGGCTAACGTCAAAACTATCATTATTAGATATCAAGCTCCAAACTTGAAGGGCAAGGTGCACCGTCATATTCTGTTCCATCCAATTTCCCCTGTGAATGTGCGAAGATGACCACGGCTACATATTGACCGTTTGGCCTCTTTAGTAACACCATTACCGGGGATAAGCTCCTGCCGAGGCTGGGGGCCAATTCAACTCAACTCATATTGGAAATATTAGTTGTGAACGAAATTCAACCAATCATGTGAAACTTCGATGGTGACGTCACTTTCGTGGTTGTTTGCTGACGAAAAGTGCCAACGACATCTCGTCGTGTGATAAGGCAGATAACAGATTCTGTTCACTTGACTTTACCACTCTCTAATCACCATGGGTATGAGTTGGGTTGACGGGGCGCCTAGCCCCGGCAGGGGCTTATCTCCTTTAATGGTGTTATTAAAGAGGCCCAACGCTACCGTGGTGATAGTTTGAATATGATTTGTGAGCTGGGTGTGAGAGAGAGGTGGCGTGTATCAGGACTCGTTTCTATTGGTTGAGATCAACTTGTTTTTTTCCAGAGTACTATAGATGAATGATTAATTATAGCTGTTTTAGGGCTTGTTAAAATGAATTAGGATTAATTACGTGGACTGGTTGATGGAATTATAAAGAAGTATCTTGCGGAGTCTCCTAGTTTTGGCATCAGGGGTGTATTTTGGGATATTAGCTATTGTAATAGTATCGATTTATTCCAGATTATTGAAGAATTTTGTAGCCAGTTTCGTTATGAATTTTTGAAGAGCGTGGTAATCTAATTTCCATGGTCAATAGAGCTGTGTATTTATACCTGACTTGGTGTGTAAATCTAGAACTTTCGCCAAGGTTCTGGAAGGCTCTAGACTATATCGCTTTATAATAGTCCTAGAGTTTAGGTGATGGAATTTTCAAAAATATTTATTTTTCGCCAAATCCAGCCAAGTATCTTGATAGAAGGTCGCCAAATTACTGGAAATGCAGTTTTCATGTAAAAAACATCTACATTGCTCAATTTCCACCCTGAATCTTACTATTTCAGATCTGTAAGAGATATTTCAAGACAAATACAGATATTTACAAAGTCTGCAACAATATTTATTTTATCTTTTCGCAATCCGAAATACAGACCAACATTTATAGTCCTATGTTCTTAAAACTTAAATAGCAAAGGCATAAATTAAGCTTTTAAAAGCTTAGTTTCTCTAGTAAATTGGGTGTACTAAGTATACCTTACATCGGCTATATAATTTTCTTAGAAATATTATTATTTATTTTTATGGAAATTACTTTGTTTTAAAGACAAAATTGTATTTTAAAATAAGGCTTTCTTTATCTAAATATTTAAAATTAATATTTTATATTTAAATAATACTATAATTCCAAATTCCACGTGTTTTTAGATGCCACATAATTTTGATGCTTGAAATGCTACTAAAAATTTCTGAAAAGAAAAAAATAAATTCTTTAAAATTTCAGTTTTCCGATTTTTTGTGTAAGTTCGAAAAAAATTGAATTCTTTTGTATTTAAGAGGGAATAAAAAAATCACGAAGGTTTATAAAATCGAATTCAAACCGACTTTACTAAAATCGAATATTCTGTCTTTCCCAGGTCAATCTGATGAACAGAAAAAAAGCTCATCACTTCATTTCATTTCGAAAGTTGGATCGTGCTACCCCGCAGAAAAACGATGAAACAGGAACTTATGCAAAAATAATCTTACTGCGATTCAGCATATTTGCTTGTCATTCAGTTTTTTAAAGAATACTTTTTATGAGATTCCATAAAACTGGTTAGGATACCTCTATTTATTCCTCTGGGACTGTGAAATTTAAAAAAAAAAATCGAGTTTCCGTAAGTTTATTCTTTCCAAAAAATGTTGCATCAATTCCATATTTGCATTTTAAATTAAGTGTGGAAAAATAAAATTGTATGTTTATTTTTTTAATATTTAAATAGCTTTGAGACCGCATGATATTCAGTCCCTTATGGGATTTTTTATATCATAAAAAAACGTTTGAAAAATCAGATTTTCAAACTAAAAAATAAAAATAATAAACTTGACGGCATTTTTATTTTTAAGCCATCGTTGGCAGCCATTGCTTATATTGCTACATGTTTTTTAAAAAATTCATACTGCGAAATTTATTTAATCATTTAAAAATTTATACATATATTTAAATCGTTTCTGTCTTAAAAACATTCATGCAAGCGTTCATTTCAATTATTTTGAAAATAAATAAAAGCATTTAAAAAATATAGAACGTATTGTATTCTGCGATTCAAGAATCGTAATTAAATTTTGTGGGTTCTTTTGCTGTTGTAAAGAATAAATAATGCACATTGTTATTTTCAATTTGTTATTATTTAGATTCAACAAGGTATATATTAATGATATACAGTTGCAAAGCACATTGAATGTTGCAAGTTTAAGGTCCAATTGTAAAATTATTGCGTTAAATAAGTGCCAGAAAGAAAGCGTAAGAAGTTCAAAAAGTTTTCAGATTCGCATAGAACAATACGAGTTAAAAATTTACTTTCAGCCCCCATCAGTAGTTTCAACCAATATTCTATGGTAGATGGCAGCCCATGGCAACATCAGCCAGATAATTTCAACGGGGTTTCT
The DNA here is from genome assembly GCA_026543055.1 of Argiope trifasciata. Classification (NCBI taxonomy): domain Eukaryota; kingdom Metazoa; phylum Arthropoda; class Arachnida; order Araneae; family Araneidae; genus Argiope; species Argiope trifasciata. The sequence goes on along the minus strand of JAPMOQ010052775.1, from coordinate 442,600 downwards.
TTCCTCTTTTGAAGGCGCTTTTCCCGCATTAGACATTGGAGTTGAACAGAGAAGCTTTGCACGCCATGATTTTTCAAAAGGTTTGACTGTTAAAGAGTGTTTTCAAAGCTTTTCTTTCATCTTTCCGAACACTTCTTCTTCACGTGGAATGGTATTCAACTAGTTCAATGAATTTAAGCATGCGGGAAGATCTTTAGAAGACTACCCCAGAAGCGGACGTCCGAGCACTTCGATAACGGAGGAAAATGTTGAAAAAGTACGGTCCCCGGTTAAAGAGAACCCTAGAATTTCCCATCATTATATAGCTAGAATCCTAAAGATCAGTTCCGTGAGCTTCAATGCTATTTTGCCCGATGAATTTTTACTGCGAAACCGTTGCTCAAAATGGATCCCTCACTCACCGAGTGAAGCCAAAAATTGCTCGTGTGGAATGGTGCTACATGATGAAAACTAAATTCAACGATGGCAAAAGCAGAGGTGTCTGGGACATAGTTACAGGCGACAAAACGTGGATTTGCCAGTTTGAGCCAGAAACAAAGAGCCAGTCCATTATCTAGTGCATTCCAGATGAACCACCACCTACCAAGGTCAGACGCACAAGAAGTGTCGGAAAGTGAGCAACATTTTTTTTCGTACTCGGGGCATATTGCCGCCATAATGCTGGAAGACAGAAAAATAGTTACATCAGAATGGTATGTGACCAAGTGTTTGCCAGAAGTGCTAAAACAGTGGCGTCAAAAAATGCCTAAACGATCCTGCACCACGAAAATGCGTTGGCTATTTCTGCAAAGAAAACAAAGGATTATATTAAAGCAGAAAATATCAAAACTCTGCCACACGCTCCCTATTCACTAGATCTTGCACCCCGTGACTTTTTTCTGTTCCCCAAAATTAAAATTAAAATGTGGGGAAGCAGATTTAACAGTGCAGAAGCTGTCGCAGAATATCAAAATCAGCTGGACCAGTTAAGTAAAGATGAATGGTCCTCATCATTTAAAGACTAATGCACCCGAGTAGATGAATGCATTGCAGTCAAAAAGCTGTATTTCAAAAAGTTGTAAATAAATTTATTTTTTATAGCGAAGTCTAAAACTTTTTGAACCACTTTCGTATCAAATATTAAAACTAGTTAGTGAAAATAAATTTTTGTAGTTGGGCAACTATGGTGAAAGTAAAAATACGTTAACATATTTTAAGGATTGCTCAAATAAGTGAAATAGTTATACATGCATATTTTACTTTCAGGTTAATATCCTTTCTAAGTATCTTAAAAATTATTATCCTTTTTAAATTCATCTTAGAATAGTATAGAATTTTATGTTTTTCAAAATATATCATGAATCAGGACTAAATTTTGATGTAATGAGATTCCAGATTTCATTAGTCTAGATTCTTTGCATTTACATCTAGATTCTTTACATTTTTATACATGCTGTGCGAAAAAAGAGAAATAATTCTAAAGGTATTTTTTTCGTGCTCATAGTGACCAAAATCTTAAATTGCTAAAGTTCTTCCACATGAAAAAATAAAAAACGAGTCCACATAATTTTTTAAAGACCTTATTAAATTAATGTAAAATAGATTTCCTCATAGATTAATTATTTCGTTTCGAATTAAAACTGTGCATTTTATATTATCATTAAAGTCTATCTTAGTTTGATTCATTATATATGAATGTATTTTTAAATATGTAAAAAAAAGTTCTATAATATGAATCATTCAAAAACATTTTTGCAGAACTTTTCCCAATACTTGATATCTGTTCCTCCTGTCAATAACACATAACTTTTTTTTATTCTCATTATTTATTTTCATATTTCTATTTTATTCCTGCACTGTTTTATTACACTCAAAATGCATTAAAGCTGTTCCATTCCACCCTTTTCATTCCTAAAACTTTTTTTTACATCTTATTCGATTCTCGGACTTATTAAACAGGAAATTTTAACCTGTAAATGGGACGTCTGTCAATGACAGAATATCTGTCACATAACATTCTCTTGTTTCCTGGAAAAGGTGAACGCCTTTACACTGGAAAATTTTTCATCAGAAGTGATAGAACACCAACTCTTTTTTTTTAAATTTCATTCAGTAACAGATGTTATTGTCATCCTGTGTGTTTAACTTTTGTCCCTTAAGTATTACTTTTTTCCATTTCCTTGACTATTTCCCTTACGGTATCTGACTCGATATCGAAAGAGTGTATTAGTGACACATCTTTTTAACAAACTGATATCTTTTTAACCCCCTAATTTTGTAAAATTATCTTCTATTTAGTCAATGTTTTCATAATCACTTAACTGCAAGGAATTTTTATGTAAGGAGATGGTTTGTAACTGTTTTTCACAAAATCGCATTTTGTGCGGTGAAAAAAGAAATGTTCTTTAAAGAAAAGAAAGCAAGGAAAAAACATTTTTATAAGCACCGAAAACAACATTACTCCCCTTCCCTGTCCAGCAAAAAAAAATGTGTCTGTTAACAAATTTGAAATAAATCTGTTATGGGAATAAATGCTTTTAAATGTAAAAATTTTTTCGATTTATCTTTCCTCTGTGGAATTTCAACTTTAAAAGAAAATTTTCTATTTGCGTGTGTAATAAAATGCACAAACTTTATTATTTTTTTAAATTTAAGAGGAATCGTTAAGGAATGTCAACGCAATTGAATATTATACAGAAAATTTACAAATGGTATACATTTTAAAGGAAAAAAAATCAAGAGAAAAAAAGCTTATTAAAAGCTTTGTTCTTATATAACCGAAGAAGAGCAAGTTAGGGACTGAGTAGATCCATCATGTATATCAGATGAAAGCACTTTAAATCTGCCAAGGGTGTGCAGGTGAAAGTTTAGAAACGGACTGTCTTTTTAGAGGATAAATATATTCAAATCGATTTCCTGTTATCTTCCGATTTAAGGTGTACGTACACACTACATATTTTAAAACAAACTTAAGATTCCGGTTTTTTCACAGTAGGTCAATAATAGACGCTTAAACTTATTTCAGTGAGAAAAAAACCACATTACACAAATTATTAATCAATTGATTAATAGTTAAGGATCTAATTAGAATATTTTATTAAAACATGATATCTTCAATTCGAATTTGTGCCACACACAATTTCTGATATTAAGATGAAACTGATGCTTAATATTAGTCTTCACACGGTCTGCATCAATCAAGTTACAAAAATGTATTGTTTGTTTTTAATAATTGTTTCATCAACGATAAATAGAAAAAAAGCGACATTGTTTTCGGTAATTTTAGCATTAAAAATTTTATTTCTGTAAATATAGCTTTGATAGAGGTACAAATCATCCGCTGTTTCATACAGATTATTTTGATGTATAAATAATTGTATTTGATTAATTTCATGTCGAGTTATGATTGTTTAAATGAAGCCATCTAGTGGAAAAATATCAATCTTCGTAAAATGAGTTTTAAAACAAACTGAAACTGGAGTTTTAAGTTAAAGCATCTCAAGAAAAAAACCCTTTATAACTCGAGATATATTCCGATTATTGACAACAACTTGGTATCGCTAGAAAACTAAAGGATCAGAGAACATTTTGAAGCAACATTTTGAACGAGTTTCGAAGCTTCAAGTGTGAAAGTAAATAACGAGATCTTTTCCAAAATAATCATCGTGCAATTTCAAAATGAGACGTTAGTGTAGCCAAGTTTAACTGAAGTTACCATTTGTTCAGAAAGAGAATGCTTTTTATCTTCTAAAATGTTTAACTGAAAGGTGAAAGTTCACTATGTTAAATAACCTATCTCAACCCTAGACATGCTCTGCACGAATCACGGCAGTTTATAAAATATTAGCTATTCAAAATGAGGTACGCATATTGTTATTCTGTTACACATATCATCTTAACAGAGTCGTCGATACTTGATTCATAGATTCAAATATTGACGACATGCGTAACAGAAGTTATAATTGTACATAGTGTCTCATCGGTAGATCAGTTAGTGATAATTTGGAAAAGATTCTCTGAATCAAATATCGTCGATATTTTATTCACAGAATCAAATATCGACCATATGCGAAACAAAAGTTATAACTGCACATAGCCAAGCCTGTGTCTCATCGGTGGATCAAGTAGTGATATTTTGGAAAATATTCTGTAAATCAAATATCGGCGATATGTATAACAAATTTATAACTGTACATAGCTAAGCCTGTGTCTCAATCAGCAGATCAAGTAGGGATATTTTGGAAAAGATTCTGTGAATCACATATCATCGATATGTGATTCACAGAATAAAATGTCGACGATATGCGTAACAAAAGTTAAAACTACATACCCTTGTCACCTCGGCTGATCAGATGATGAAACCAACCAACTAACAGCCCATTTGATATCTACTTAAATTCTTTTTAGTGTCTAAGCGGATCTTTCGAGAACTAAACAAGATATTAGATTCTACCTTTTAAACATCCATTTTAAGAGTTTCCCCAGCTCACTGAAAGCCAGCGTTCTTCGACAGCACTCTGCTTTTTAATCATTCATGGGATGGTCTGATGTATTTTTTTCCTTTTAGTTCTGCCTTGGGGGTAAGGCAAACAGCAAATCTTACAGTCAAGAAGCCCCACCAGTGGAAGGCAGCGAGGGTGCTTTAATTTCAATTCTGTCCTCGCTTTCGCCAAACACCCCGGAGAGGTGTGTCCCTCCTGTAGAGATTGTCGTTTGCTCTTCCGTCGCGGTGACATGCGACTTTATTGCATCACAGAAGAAGATGCCGCTCCCTTTTCCCACCCACCTCAGCGTGTTCGAGCGCTCAGCTTATTGTCATCAAAATAATCTTTTGGTCTTGTTCCCCGGAGAGGTGTTGAGTGGTGTCCTCGCAAAAACCACTCGAAGCAACTCTCTCGACAGTTGTCACTCGAGTCATTCATTTATGCGGATGAGGGCAAACTGAAGTGAAAAGAGCCAGCAGAAGATCGAAAAAGCGTTCCTTTCGACCGGATCTGGAATCATACATTCGGAATATTTAATACGTATTTTCAAGAATATCTTTTGTTAGTTCTTAAAGCAATGAATTAAATAAATGGTATCTTGTAGATATTATACAAGATAGCTTATCGCAATGCAGAATTGTAGCCAAATGAAGAATTGTTCTGAATGCAAAATTGTCGCCAAATGAGGAATTGTTCTGAATGCAGAATCATCGTCAAATGAGAAATTGTTCTGAATGCAGAATCATCGCCAAATGAAGAATTCCTCTGAATGCAGGATTGTCGCCAAACGAATCATCACTGGCATGCCCTGCCGTATCAATAACACGTTCTGATGGAGTGTTATTTGTATAGATTATAAGAACAATTAACTCCCTACGGTTTTATGATAACTCTCTTCATTTCATAGAATGGACAGAACATTAAAATGTCTTTCATTTATGATTCAGTGATCGAAATTATGTTTTTGTACATGCAACAGCCAAATATTATTTATAGGTGGTGTTAGATTGCAAGAGAATATTTTGTATAAGAATTAGGTATACACGCTAGCCTGGAATTAAAGCAAAAAATAAACATTTTTTCTGGTATTACTGAAAAATTATTTAGTCGGCTTTCAACTAAGAAAATTTGATTTCGATTTATGAATCATAAATAATAATCATTGACATTTATAAAGTATCTCGGAATGAAATTATTAATGCTTGATGCGTACTTGAATCGATAGTAACTTTGAAAGCAGGATTTTTTTAAATCATTATTTCGTTGCTAGTTTAATTATTTTCCTTTTTCAAGAAAATCGGAAAATTCAAGAATAAATTTTTAGAAAGTCGCCACATTGATATTATTATTAATTATCTTGCTCTTTTTAATATGTTGTTGTTTCTTATGGCATTTATCATTGGACTATTACAGTGATTACTTAATGCAGTGATTTAAGCCGATAGGGTGCTTCTCTTAATTTAGTAGCGTCAACTAAGAGTACGACTTTGACACTCACGCATCCCTCACTCGCTTGTACAGCTCCTTTTTACAGGGGGACACATTCACACATAGAATAGATAGAGCATAGCATAACCCCATCCTGAGCCTATAACACTAAGTTATCTAACCAGTTGGATGGGATCAGAATGAAGGGAAGGGGGAAAAAGAAAGAAAGAACGAAAAATTGTTAAAGGAAGAAGGAGACGACAAAACATCGGGGTATCTCCCGAGAGAATCCCATCGGTGTCAAATCCTACAGGACTGGATTCAAGTTTTGGTGAAGATGGAGGGAACAAGAATACTTAAACAAATGGTGACTATGGGTTGAACTGACATGGAAATGAGAGCACTAACTAAAAAGGAAAGATTGATAAATGACATTGGGAACGTCTGTGTGACATATATCAACAAATAAACAATCACTGTAGAGTCAGAAAGCTGTAGCGTCCGTCTGGATCCTGTGATTTTGTTTTCCTTCTCGAGAACTGCGCTTTTAAGGGACTTTTGAGCCCTTTTGAAGTTATAATTTCGGCTGATTTTGACTGGTTTAAGCTATTGAGTAACTCTGAAGAGGTCATGGTATGTGTGAATGTGGTTTACTACGGAGTGGATCTTGCAGTGTGTAACCCTGAAGAGGTCTTGGTATTTGTGAATATGTTTTATTATGAAGTGGATCTTGCCGCGAGGAAGGGTCTTCCATCCAACCCTCCTGTACCATTCTTCCTCGAGACTGGTTTTTGGCTTTCTCATGTGCCATAAAAGAGTCAGTAAGCATTCGGTGGCATAGTGAATTAGAGATCCTATCTTCCCACAGTTACAGCAAGGAATGTTGCCCAGATGGAATCTGTGCCAGATGTTCTCAATATAATTTATCCATTTTTTTTCCTTTTCAGTTAGTAATCTCATTTCCCTGTTAGTTCAACCCATTGTCAACATTTATTTAAGTATTCTTGCACCCTCCATTCAGTTATTACTTCACTAAAAACTGAAAGCAGCTGTGTAGGATTCGACATCGATGGGATTTTCTCTGGAGATACCTGGATGGTTTGTCGTCTCATTCTTTCTTTTTTTAAAAAAAATATTCTTTTTTTCCTTCCAGGTGACCAGATGGAATCTGCGTAGGTATGTTGGGAATGGGCCTTGTTCTTTCACAGATAGAACAGAGGAAGAACAACCCTGCCCTAACTAGGAACCCAGGATGCAAATATCATGGAGAAGAAGCGCTACTCGTATGCGAGGACCTCGGCCTCTTTTTAATATAAATTGTCATACGGTTGATTCCCAATGACCGAAAAATTCAAAATATATCCTTTGATTTATCAATCTGAAATAAGGAATAGATATTTTTTTCTTTTTTAACTTCTTTTTATTTACATCATTGCTTATTCTTGCTATAAGATTATCAAGATCCTCGTTCGCTAGAAAAAGAAAACAATGGACTTGCATGAAACAAATTCCATTGCACATCCACATGCTAAGAAAATATAATGATGATCTTTGGGACAGACCTCGCAGAAAATTGATTCTCTCTCGGAAAATTGCTGGAAAGAGATCTACGAAACGAGGCATTGCGCAATCTGATTGGCGGAAGCAGGCGACATGACAGGGAAAAACAGCCTTGTTTTCGATCGCCTCGTATTCATTGAGGCGCTCTCTTCGGATCGAGATCAAGCTGCTGATCAAACAAATTGGCTTCCTGTAGAGAAGCGTCTCATGAAACAAGAGATTTGAGTCAGAGACCTCTTACATGAGGAAAAGTTTTCTGATATATACTATACTTACAAATAAACTTGAACTTTATGAGAGTTTTTATTTATTGTTTTTTTTATGTAGTGGGACTTTTTCAATAATATATGCTATTCGATCAGTTTTCTTTAATGAATTATTAACAATTTTTTTTTTGTACATCTAAAAAGTTTTCCTTAATTTTTTCTCTCATACTGTACCTTATCATGCGCATTCAACCAGATTCATTGTGCTCAAGATATTCTTCATTCTAGTTTTTATCATTTCTAGATATGTTATATGTTTTCGTATTTTGTCGTTTGTTTGTTTCGCTTAAATAAATTGCTGTTATTTTGTCGTTTGTTTGTTTCTCTCAAATAAATTGCTGGGTAATTATTTTTAGAAAATAAAGTTCACCTGCTTCTGTATCAAACCGGAAAGGGGCCACATAAGCTTTAGAAACGGAGGTGTTAAGTATATATATATCACTATATATAATATGGTTTTAATGTGCAACGAAAAATGGACAACTGGATCATATTTTTGTTCTTCCATGTGAACTCTGCATAGTTAAGCGCACATTGAGTTTTCTCAGATTCGTTTCCAAGTAATTTTTTTTCTCCAAACTTTGAATAATTGAATATTTACTTTCATGAATTCCTGTAATAATAATCGAAACTATCATATTTTGATGTCCATCTGTATTATTCAGAAGTTCTCTGATTAAGATATTCGACTAGGTTCAAAGGAAAAATTTTGAAAAATTGGTTTCTTAATACATTTTTTAAAGCTATGGTTTTTAGATGTATTGTCAATCATATGCAAAATACTATGAATACAAAAAAAGTTGAAAATATAATACATTTTCAGAAATAGGAAAATGTGTAGTAAATTTTGATGAAATTTGACCAAAACGGTTAGCACTCTATATAAAATGGTAATACAGCAATACTAGTTTTCTTTGCACACAAGTTATAGAATAGAACGATGAATGAAATAAACCAAGATCTAAGAAACATCTTGAGATGCAAAGAAGTGATGGGTTAAAAATATATGTATGTATGTAATTTTTTCCATCAATTCACAACTTAATTTTTCTAAAAGCACCTATAAATGAAAAAGAAATTCTCCAACGCTAAAACATTTCTTCCGTTTCATTCTCCATATTATTTAAAACACACGCTGACATTTTTATGTAATAATTCTATTAGTGTTTGAGATATCATGTTAATGGTGGAGAATTTTTTAATGAAAATTAAACTTTTGTGGAAGTTGAAGTGAAAGACAAATTTTAGTTGAAAAATATGTGACTCTGGATGGTAGGTCAGGTCTTCAGTTTTCTTCATTGCCCGACTCGCGTAAGGTTTTTTTAAAAATAAATAAATCAAGCAATGCAAAATATTGTTTATTTAATCAATAAAGATTGTAATTTCAACCAATTAAAATGAGATTATTTCAAAATAATGCAGAATTTTGTCACCTTTGGTGACTTATCGCCAACTAAAGTAACAACTTGACTTCCAAAATATACATTCTCTGAATTCTTATGAATTGTCTTCATTAATTTAAGTCATTAATCCATTTAAACCGGTTTGAAACAATCACTATAAGATTAGGCAGGAGCCGATATTTAAAAAAACTAGCCTCCCCTTTCTGAAATTCGATAGAGCTCCAAAACTTTGTTTTGATTTCATAGTAGTTTTCATTTTTACTTTTTTAGTTTTGATATAATAAATGCAATAAAATTGGCAATTTCTTTGCACCCCCTCATTCATAAATGCCTACTTTTTAATTTAAAATATTGTTGCTTCACGGTTACGTATCATTAAATAATCGGCAATGTCAAGATGTCAGAAAGAATTTGAAGTTTAGAAATAAAAATTTAATTCTTTGAATTAGGTGAAGGAAAATTAAAAATCCTTTTATTAGACCTCATGAAGACCATGTTTGTTTAATAATCTCATAAAACCTATTTGACACCTGGTAATTGTTAATATTGTCCTCCGCAAGGATGCAGGAAACTGTGGTGATAATAAGACAGATAACATCGACGGGACATGAGCAAGCTTTTGTCCAATGGTATGTTACTGGCTTTCAAGCCCAAAGGTCCCGGGTTCTATTCTGAGCCAACATCATCTTCCCACAAAACGAACGCCCTTATTTTATTCTACAATTTATATTCCGTTTCTTTTATTAAACAAAAATTTTCTTCAAATAATTCAATTTGCATTTAATGCATATTTTAGGGAACGCAAGTGTGATAAATCTTTCAATTCAGACTTCCAATATATTTTTTTCTTCTCACAATTTTCCAATATTTCCGACGCCTAATTCGAGTTCGTTCTTCATATTCTTCCATCGAGATCGGAATAAAGTCCCAATTTTAGAACTAAACTAAATCTCATTCGAATCCGGAGAGGACTTTTTTTATCGTTAATTATTGCATTCTCGAAATCATTCCTTTCCAATTGACTCAATTTTCTCAACAAGCGAAAGGAAAACGACTTCTCTTCTAACTCGATTACGAATGATTCCATTCTTCGAACGGTCCACGGGAAAAAAAAGAACCGTTCTCCTTCCTCCTCAAGATTAATGAGGAGGTGTCAAGCGGGGCTCCGCGCGACGTCAACAACAAGAGAGTAGCGCCTAATTTTTCTTGTCAGAAGACTCCTTTTTAAAGAAATCGATAATTTTAATAAAAGATTCTTATTTCCATCTTTTCGTTGCGGTGGCAGTTAAAAAAAACAGCGCTCTTTAAAATGGAAAATTGAAACTTCTATCGAAGAAATTAAGATACGGAATTATTCAACAATATCGACGGAAATGAACATTATTTGAACTTTTCTTTTTACATGAATGTAGAGTCATTAATAAACAATTATGCATTTCGTTGCTGCCAAATGAATGACTGTGTTGCGAAAAAGGTTATATTCCTGCGTAATTCATCTCGTTGAAACTGTGGGGGTATCTTTATAAGCCAGTAACAGCCACTAAACATGGGTGATGACTTTTGTGTAGTAGATATGTTAGATGGCCATGGATACTAAGGTCTCAGGTGGTATTAAACCTCCATATTTGCATAATTTCAGTCAATACTATCGCCACATTGATGACCCGGACGTGATATGAACACGCAACCGTTTGATCTAAAGTTAGACTTATTTGACGCAATAACTCACTCACGCTTGCCATAACGCTTGGAGCTATAAATCGTTCTTCGTTTCAAATACTCACTAGTGTTGGAGCATTATGACGGTATCTTAATAGCCATCTCTTAGCCAGTGATAGTCACTAAGCATTGGTGATCACTTTTTGTCTAGTGGATATGTTACGTGGCTACGGATCCTCAGATCGCAGGTTTGATCCTTGGCTGAATTTAACCTCCACATTGGCACAATTCCTATCAATACTGTCGCCACAAGATAAAACATATATAAGGATTTTTTAAATAAAGTAGACAGTGGTAGCTCGTCTATTGAGGTTACAATAGCCACAGAAATTAATTTTAAAAGTTGTATTTTCATTTCTTAAAATACAGCTTGTTTACTTTTTTTTAATTCCGAGAGTACAATAATCAACAGGAATGAAAACAATAAAAACATGAAAAAATTGTAGGAAATAAATCGGAGAAGTCATATTAAAATTAGATCCTGATCCGCATACAAAAGATGGATTGATTTGAAGAGTAAAAGCAATCTTTTCTCTCTTTGAATTTAGAACTATCAAAGAAAGACCCTTTTTTCAATCTAAAATACCCCTTTATTCACTCGTTGTTTTTTTTTTTTTTTTACTTTTTGTCTTTTTACTTACTTTTTTTTTAACTTTTCATTGTAAATGAATTTGGGTTTTATTTATTTCTTGTTATCATGTGAGAACGTAATATTGTTTTCACTCGCGGTTTTGGGAGCTTCAAAATGCGAAGGCAACAAATCGTTGAAACCTCAAAATCCGTAGGCAACAAATTGATTGTTTATCGCTTTTTTATTTTCGAGTCGGCTTCCCCAGTATAGCTTTTGAAACATCAATCATATGCTAATGTAGTTTTATTTTGGATTCTGCTTCCCCAGTATAGCTTTTGAAACATCAATCATCTGCTAATGTAGTTTTATTTTCGAGTCTGCTTCACCAGTATAGCTTTTGAAACATCAATCATCTGCTAATGTAGTTTTATTTTGGAGTCACCTTTCACTGCATAGCTTTTGAATTATCTACCGTCTACTAATGTTATTTTTCCCTTGTAAATCACACTGTTACTGCTTAACTCACGTAACATTTTTTTTTAAATATACCAAACAAGTTGAAACATTGTTTGTTTAATTTATAAAGATTGTAACTTCAATTAATTAAAATAATATTATTTCAAACAAATGCAGAAGGTTGTTACATTTGGCAATTTATCACCAACTGAATTTACAACTGGATTTCTACATTAGACTCTATTATTTATTTTCTCTCCTAAGTCACTGTCTGAAAAAAATTTGCATGTATATTTTCCAAGATTTTTTTAAGTAGAATTAAAACATTTCTAGTGAAAAGACATAGTTTCATATTTTATGAAAATTCATCACTATTACAATTTAATTTTTATCTCTTTTAATCAATAATCTGTATACCAGTTTAAGGTGTACATAAAGACTAGAAGATTAAAAAAAATTCACTTTAAAAATTTCATTTCATTCACAGTAGGTCATTAATACATATTTCCAATCATTTCAGTCAGGAAAAATATATAACACTAATTATTAATTAATATTTAATAAGCTCATTGGAATATTTTTCGAAACACGATATCTTACATTCTAATTCCTACAGACACGCCATTCTAGTTATAAAGGATGCCTAATATGAGTCTTTATGCTGTCTGCCTCAATCAAGTTTAAAAAATATATAGATTTTTTTTAACAGTTTTTCTTCAAAGATGAATAGAAAAAGCTGGATTTTTTTCTGTCATTTTAACTTTTAAACTGCTATTAAAAATTTCTTTCTATAAATACAACTTCGATGGAGGCACAAAACATCCATTGTTTCACACAGATTATTTTGTTATATAAATAATAGTATTTGGTTCATTTCTTGTCTAGTTATAATTGTTTGAATGAAGCAACATAGTGGAAAAATAGCATTCTTCATAAAATGAGTTTAAAAGACAGCGAAATGAAAATTTTGAGTGAAATCATCTCAAGAAAAATTCTTATAACTCGAGAAATATTCTGAATATTGGCACCATCTTGGTATAGTTTGTAAGCTAAAGGATCGGGGAACTTTTTGAAGCAGTTCTGTACTTTGAGCGATTTTCGAAGTTTCAAGCTTTTGCGCACACCTTAAAGCACTTATCTTCAATAAACGGAAACCTGCTAGCATTCAAACATATTAAACAGGTCTCTTGAAGGCAGGAAAAAACTTGAAAAGTTCCCCAGGACTCAGTTGTGCATGGAATTTTTTACCCACAGTGCAGAAAGTGCAAGGAGTGGAATTAAAGAGTAAAACACATGGCTATAAAAATTCTTAATCGTTTATTTTTTCTCTCGGACGTATCACGGTTTAGTAATTACTCAAAAAAACTTACTGATGCAATTAAAATTGGAAGTTGTTGATCACGGTGGAGAAAAAAAAAATTCGGAAAGCACCTCAAAAGAAATTGCTTGATATTCCCCACTCTTCCCTCCCCCAGCAATTCAAGATGATTCAATAGTTGAGTAGTTTTGCTTTTTCAGCAGTTGAAAAAAAAACCTAATCTTAATTAAGACGGCACCGTAGAAGCCTAAATACTCGAAAATAAAAATTTCGAAATGAGATAGGAAAATTTATATTTCAAAAAAGAATTTTGAGTAAAATTTTAAAATATTAAATATAATTTTGCTTATAACTCTAAGAAGTTTTAAAATTCTAATTAAATTTATCTTTATGGTAATGATTGATTTTTTTAATATGAATGTTTTACTTTTAAAGATTTCGTTTTATTCTTATCACACCAGTCAATCATTGTTTAATATCTAATATTTGATATCTGATATACAACAACAAAAACAAATTACTACAAATATTAGTTTCCAATAGAATTAAATCAGCTGTCTTTAACTTCTTTTTAAGAGTTTCAGAATTTCATCCATTTTTGTGCTTACCAAAATAGATTTTTTTCTTTTTTTGAAATGTTTCTCCCTTCTTTAACAACGAGTAGAGAAACGTTAAACTGAATTGCACTCGCTAGAATTGAATTCGAATTCTGCAAATTGTGTTTTGATTTGGAAAGTAGCAAAAATCTTTGGTTATTTGTTTCTAATTTTGCAAATTATTGTTGCACCGTTTATCTGTCGTCACCTATGAAGTGCGGGATTTTGATCTTGCCTCCCGGAAAAGAAAACCAAAAAATGTTGCCCATGTTTTGCGTATGAAACCGTACCTTGATCCGGCGAAGTAGACCGACATTGAAGATGGCCGAAATCAACATGTTGTTCTTCGAGAAAAGAAGGCAAAGGAAGTTTACAAAGGACTTTTGGCACGCTCCAGATCCAAACAGCAGCCAGACGCTGTCTTTTTGAGAGGGTTTTACTTTGAACTCAGTGGCCAAATGATCAAAGCGCGCGATCCAAACACAGAGTTTGCGGGTTCAATGCTCGCCATGGCTGTTGTATCCAAGGCATGGAATTTTAGTTTGTTTCCTTATGTTCTCTAGCATTCTGGATCTTTCTTTGTTATGTAAATTAATTTTTTTCTTGAATATTCTGTTCGTGTATAAAAGATGATACCCACTAGTCGTGGGCAACTTCTCGACCTTGTAAAGTTGCAAGTCACTATTTTCCTTCAATAAATTCATTCGTTAGTTAGAAGCCCAAGGTGTGTTTATTTAAATCTTCGTGATTATATTTTATACTTTCATTATAGCATTGTTATTTAGAATCACGTCAATTCTAAATATCGATCAGACAAAATCACACGTTTAAATGAAAAGTGTTAGAATGGATGAAATAGGATGAAAAAAATCAGTAGTTTCTTTCTTTTACTGTTACTTTCCTGAGCAAAAAATAAAATAATTCCCCTGTTGTACCAATTTATTTAACAGAATCTTGTACACTATAATATTATGCATAATATGATGATTCGATAACTTGTAACTTTGCTTTAAATAGTTGTTATTTAATTTTCCAAAGTTTGTGCACGAATAATTAAAAATAAGGAATGTTTTAATGAAGTTTTTGTGATAATTAATTACACAGGTCCTTTTTCATTCATTAAAAATGTGGAAATAATTTCATCCCAAGAAAATCAGAGCATATAATTTAAGGTGTGCCTATACACTTGAAAATTGTTCAAAAAATCAAATGTTTTTATTAATTCAAAATGTTGTCAATATTCAGAATGCTTTTCGAGTTATAAGGATTTTTCTGGAGGAACTCTTACTAAAAAAAGTAGTTTGGTTTTTTTAAAAAAAATATTCATTTTATGAAGAATGGTATTTATCCACTCTGGTGTTTCATTCAAAGAATTACTACTCAACAAGAAATGAACCAAATACAATTATTTATATAGCAAATTAATCTGTATGAAGCAATGGATGTTTTGTGCCTCCATCGAAGTTGTATTTATAGAAAGAAATTTTTAATAGCCATTTAAATGATAAAATGACAGAAAAATTTCGCTTTTTCTATTCACCGTAGATAAAATAAATTGTTTTAAAAAACTAAACTATATATTTTTATACCTAATTGAGGCAGACAACATGAAGATTAATGTTAAACA
The DNA here is from genome assembly GCA_026543055.1 of Argiope trifasciata. NCBI lineage: Eukaryota > Metazoa > Arthropoda > Arachnida > Araneae > Araneidae > Argiope > Argiope trifasciata. The sequence continues at coordinate 427,193 of JAPMOQ010052775.1, read as the reverse complement.
TCATTTCCAACTAGTGTAGGATTGTGTGTGTGTACAAATTATAATTGTTGTTGTTTTCAATGGCACTTGTCATTGACAAGCCCGCTGGTCGCTGTCAGAAATTTTTAGCCTAAATTAGCGCCCCTTGTTTTTCAGTAGCACCAACTAGTACGACTTACAAATTAGAAATTAGAAAATATGATGTTTCAAAAAATAGATTAATTAGGTGATTATCTATTAATTAGTTAATAATTAGTGTGACATGTTTGTTTTCCAGCAGAAATATCGAATGTCTTGAATGTATCGAATCAAAAATCTTGTTAAACGTATATTAAAGACCTACAGTGAAAAATTGGTTTTTTAAAGTTAAAACTTTAAAAAAAATCTTTGTGCGTACGTACACTTTAGTAATAATAAAATCTCAATCATTTAATAAGAGTGTGAAGGAAATTATGCATTACAGTTTTTTCCAAGTGAAAGAATCAGTTTGAATTAGAAAGTGTCTGTTGCTTCCTTCAAACAATCTCAACTCAACAAGAAATGAACTAAATACAATTATTTATGCATCAAAATAATCTGTATGAAACAGTGGATGTTTAGTGCCTCCATCAAAGTTATATTTACAGAAATAAATTTTTAATAGCTATTTCAAAGTGAAAATGACAAAAAGAAATCTCGCTTTTTCTATTCATCTTTGATGAAAAAATTGTTAAAAAACAATGTATTTTTATTATATAATTTTAAAAAACAATATATTTTAATAACTTGATTGAGGCAGACAACGTGAAGGCAACATATTAGGCATCATTTACAACTAAAGGTTTTTTCCAAGTGAAAGAATCCGTTTGAATTAGGTGTCTGGAGGCTACTTAACAATCAGGAGCTTTCTCTGGTTTATGTGCGGTTCTTTTTCTCGTCTTTCTGCAAGAGAGGGGAAAAATGGCCGTCGCCCTCCTCTGATTGTTGTTTATCCCGCTGTCATTTTCGCTCAATGAAAGCACTTTTTTTCCGTTCACCATTAATCTCTCATTTCTGTCAATCAAAGCAAAGAAATTACTTCACTCGACGCGTTTTTCTCTCCCCGCTTCCCTTTATTTATCTTGAAGAGAAGAAAACCAGGTTCTGATCTTCGATTTTTGCCGCCGATTAGCGTTTATATCTCTCATATTTCCCGAACTTATCTCTTGAGCACAAGTTACCTCGTCCTGAAATTCAGCTTCGAAATTAGGATACTTAAAATTGTAACACACAAATTGTTTCAAATCATAAAAATTGCAAGCATTAAAGTTATTAAAAGGTTGCGAAAACACACCATGATGCAAAATATTTACTACAAGTTTTTTTCATTACATAAATTGTTATAGTATGCACGTATAGGTTGTTTGCATACGATCACTAACAACTGTCAATTTTTCCCTACTCTATCAAAAAGATTGTTTAGGAGAACACATTCTTTGATTTTGAACACATTTTTTGTTTGTTTGAACACATTGATGGTTTTGAACACATTATTTGAACAAATTCTATCAGATATTTGTGAGTGCATATTCAGAAAAGAAATATCAAATAATGAAAGAAATTTATAGAAAAGAGCTTCTGTTCATCTCTCTCACTCACTCTCTCTCTCTCTCTCTCTCTCTCTCTATATATATATATATATATATATATAGCCTTAAAAGCATTAAATAGTTAAAACCCATTTCCTGAGTCAACAAAAATTAAATCGAAACTAATTATGTTGAAATCGAAATTAAAATTTAATTCGGAATTAAACAGCAAAAAGTTCACAAAAATGAAGCCCAACCTATTTATGAATAATAATAATAGT
>JAPMOQ010052775.1:359140-397843 GCA_026543055.1 Argiope trifasciata | reverse complement strand
TATATATATATATATATATATATATATATATAATACATATATAAATACATTTTTCCAGTAATCTTCATTTGGTTGCCAAATCCCTTGCCAAATGGTCGCCAAGTTTGTCGTCAAGCTTTGAGATTACTGACGCGACACACGATCATAAATCATATAAAACATATGAAAATAATAGTATGAAAATATGTGGGAATTGTATTAAAAAAATTATATATATTACTTGTTTATACTATTTAGTCGTTTCATCTATCTACAATAACCTGTGTTAAAATATGAATAAAAGCATCGTGCCTAACACTTGATTTTATGGTATTCTTAAAGCAAATTCTAACTGTATTTCCTTTCCCCTTCCAATCTTCAACGGATCCGCAATTTTTGGAGGGCAAAGCTTGGGCTGAGACAAAAAAAAAGAGGGAAGGAAAAACGCGATTCTACTTGAAAAAAAAATCGTCTTATCAGTCATCGAAGATTTAAACTCGAGAACAACGAGTAAGCAGCTCCCATTGTATACGTCAGCGGTTTTGACCAAATTTACCTCTTTGCTCGTCGGATTAGAAAACTATTCGAGAAAGAATATTCCCACGCACGGAAAATATTTCTTGGAAACGAAGTCTTTTCTCTACAGAGATTTTACGTGACGTTTGGATTTTTTTTTTAAATGACGGGAAAATGTTCAACCTCGAATGCAAATGTTAAAGAACGTTGCCGGATGAAAGTTGAAAGCTTCCATTTATAATTGAATAAAAAGAACAAATATACATACACAGTGGTTTCAAAAAAAGATTTTTTAATTTATATTTAACTGGGATTGTTTCTAAATATGTCCAACCTCTAAAACGAATTATAAACTTCTTAAGTTTTAAAGAAATGAAGGTACCCGACTATGTTCAAAGGACAATTTTTGAATAATTGGATATTTTAAAAACTATTCATGGTTTATTGTTTGGTTGTATTGTCTATTATAAATACTATAAATACAAAAAAATTCTTCGAAAATATATATCTTAAGAAATAAGAAAATGTGTAGTAAATTTTGATGAAATTTTAACCAAAATGGTAAAAACTCTCCACAAAATTGTGATGTAGCAGTATTATTTTTCTTTGTACACTAGTTAGAGAATATACTGATGAACCCAAAATCTAAGAAAACATTTGAAATGCAAAGAAGTGAAGGATAAAAATATACGTAAATATGCATTTTTTCTATTAATTCACAATTTAATTGTTCTAAAAATACCTGTAAAAGAAAAAGCATTTCGCAAACACTAAAACTTTTGGTTCCTTTCATTGCTCATATTATTTAAAACACAAGCTGCAGTTCTTCTGTAAATTCCTCTATTAGTTTTTGAGGTATCATGTTAGAGGTGTAGAATTTTATGAAAATTAAAGTTTTGAGAAAAATGAAATTAAAGCTGAAAAGTAGATGACCCTGTATGATAGGTCAGCCTTTCCTTTTCCTACAAAAGATGAACTGTTTTGGAAAGAGGAAAGACTAAACAACAAGTAATAGTAATTTTTAAAAAGTCGCCAATGTGGTCGATAACCAGAGTTTTTAACATAGTTGGATACCTTAATTAATATTTTAGGGCAAATTCACTTATCAAATACTTTGTCTCGTGGCTAATTTCAGCGTTATAATTATTCTCTAGACTTTTTAATGATAGTTAATTTTGTAGAAATTCTGGTAAGCTTTGTGTAATATTACATGCTGAGTAAGTTCATATTTATTTTATGTTCAAAATAGAAAAGTTTAAAGCTACCATTTAAGTAGAAATATATATTGCATTACAAATCCTAATTTAGGTTATAAAGTAAGGTTGATTTCATTTCATTAGCGCCAAAATAAATTTGTATAAGGCGATGACAATGCTTAATACCTAAACATTCTGCAAATTATTTTAAATATTGCCTTTATTGAATTCTTTGGATAACGAAGTAAAAAAGAATGGAAATTTATTAGAACATTATATTAGAATGTGTGAAAACTTGATTAAAAAATAAAAATGTGAATGATCCGAATGCGACAAAATGGGTACATTTTCCGTTTTTATTTCAAGTTCCGGTTCATTCTGTACATCAACTCACACGTAGGAAAAATTAAAAATTTAAAATATTGCACTTTTTGTTAACTTTATGTAACCTTATATAAAGTACTTATTTAAAGAATATTTTATAATAAGTTAGATAGTTATCACCTGATAAACGAATCCATTTGCACTAACTGAAACAAACACACTCTCGAGATTGATTTCATTTCTATGAAATAAATTCATATCAATTAATTTGCTTTTTATTTATTGGAAATAATTGATGCATTTATTTACTAAAACTTTCCAATTTACTTTAATCAGAAAATTTAAACAGAAGCCGACTTCCTGGCATAGGGGTAGTGTGTCTTCCCCGTGATCTGGGTGTCTCGTTCGGCGTGGTTGTTATTCTGTGTTCTATCTGTGAGATGTATGAATGTGCCCCCCTATAAAAAGGGACTGTGCAAGCGAATTTGCGTGTCATCTTCATATGAGCTGGAAGTCAGACTTCTGCTCTCTGGGTGCTCAGGGGTCTTTACCCTTAGAAGCGACTGCAACCTATTTCCGTGGAAACACGGACACCACATCATCATCATCTAAACAGAAAAACCAGTTTACTTTTATTATATAAATAAAGACGTTTTCATCTAAATATCGTGGATTCTCTTTGGATACCTCCAACTGGCAAATTGTACCGGAATATTTAGAGACAACTTCAGTTTCCAATTCTTTGCCCCAGCTTATCACGCCTTTTTTCATTTTCCTTACATTATTGAAACTCAAAATATATAATTAGTTTTCCGAACAAATTTTTAAAAAAAATAAGTATGATGCTAAGTATATCATTTCCCGCCCTTGAGCGTCACTTGTGACCTCACTTCCCGCCACTAAGCAGCCCTCTGGTGAAAAAAACATGAGCAAAGTTCAGTTCATCTGACTTTCTAAAATAACCGAAGACGTATGTGTAAAGACGGAAGACGAAATGACGACGTGTTTCTAAAAGACGAACTTGGTTATCCATTCCATCCTGCAAATTGATCATCATCATTTGTTCATTATTCATCGAACTTCATCTTCATCCATTAAATTCTAAAACATAGGTTCCCAACCTTTTTTGAACTGGTGCCCCCTTTTCTAATGAATATTTTAATACTGCCCCCCCCTCCCACTGCAAATAAATAAGAGCGTACATAGCGCATGGTGAAAACAAGAATTAAATATAAAAAAATTACTAATAGATAGAATATTGCTGGAATTGATTCGCTGCAAAATGTCTTCTTTATTTAAAAAAGATGAATAAAAGTTTTAGCTTACCTGTCATAAAGACAGGCCCGGGTTTTGAAGATACGAAGTAAGCCATAATAAACTATTTTTTTTAATAAATAAACTTTTTTAAATTTTTAAATAAATTTTTTAAATAAGAGAACAATCAAAACGCATACTTAATTACATTAGAAAGTATTTTAATAAAAATTTAAAATCGAATTTCGAAGTCTTTTAGAATGTATTTGGTTAATCTTTCCACGCCCCTTCAAGTGCCGCGGTAGCCTGGTTGGTAGAGCGTCAGTCTCGTAACCGAAGTTCTGTCCTCGTCTCGGCCAAAGACCGCCGTGTTGGCCAATGGCAGTTGAGGCACGTTAAGTATGTCGCGACTGCAAAGTCCTCCAAGTTCCCATAACAAAACGATACCTCTGGGGGTACTGAATCAGGGATGAGTCGGTCTCTGATTGGGATCTAAATTCTGACTTGCGAATGTATGAATGAGTTCGATCGCCCCCTAAAAAGGTTGTGTCGTGTGTGTTCGAGCAAAGTCACCTGAACTGTGCTTGCTCAGAACGAAAGGCGCTCACCTCTGCCTTAATTCGAAAGAGCTCAGCTCATTCGTGCTTCGTTTGACCAAGTGGCATTAGAACCACCATCACCACGCCCCTTCAGGCCATATCAAAGCCCTCTCATTTTGTCTAGGTCTTTTACCGCCCCCCCCCTTGAAGTCCTCAAACGCCCACTGGGGGGGGCATTATCGTCCACGTTGGGAACCTATGCTCTAAAATATTATCAGAACTTATTATTGCTTGGCTATCACGACACCCCACATAAGTAAAATTTGTGTTCTTGATGCAAATATAGACAAAACATTCAATTTTTATTCTTTTATTGATCTTGAAGAAAGAGAAGTACCCTGTTTGTAAGGCTCCCGTTCCTCGACTCTCAGCAAGAAAGGTTTCAAACCAGTCCGGACAAAGGTCACGTGCTATCAGAGGCTGTGAGACGCTAATAAAAGGGACCAGGAGATAACGACAGAAGAGATCAAAATGAATAGGGATAATAAAATACTTATTTACACTGCCTATTTGAGTCCAGTAATCACCTATGCCTGCCCTGTGTGGGGGCACGATGCTAAGACGAATCTTAAATTAATAGAAAAACTTCAAAATAATCTCATTAGAAATATATGTAACATGAAATATTATATGCACAACACAAATATTACCTGTGTCTTGATTACCCTCCTCTCAAAAAATTCATCAAAAAACTGGCCATTAAATTTTTTAATTGCCTAGAATTAATTGATAATCCTGCAGTAAAAGAAATACCTAAATATACCCCATCTAATAAAATTAAAAGCCCCAGGAACATACTTCTGTAATATTGTTCCTAGTCATCTCCATCTGCTTAATTCTTATCTCAATCCTAACTCTTAATTTCCACATCTTAAATGCATTTTAACTAAAGTTTGAAAAAAGTCTAAGTCAAGGCAGCATATCCCCTCACCCTCTGCACTGCAATAGTCCCCTCACCCTCGCAATGAGTCCTGACAAGCGCCACCTCACCTTCCCACCTAGTCAGCTAATCCTACATATACCCGTTGCTCCTCAATTTCTCTAGTCACTTCGAAGATGATCATGGCAAGATATGGACCGCCATGCCTTCCATATTCTTCCATGAACGAGGATAAGCCCCTGCCGGAGCTAGGCGCCTCGATACCCCAATCACAATTCCAGCAGCATCAGATCCTGTCTCCCAACCTACGATCGTAACAGGAGAAGACCCAGAACCCTCCTAACATAGACAAAACACTTTACCCCTGTGCACCGACTCCCCCGCCAATCATCATATTAGGACAAATAAGCCATCAAACAACAGTGAATAGCCAATTCCTTTATTTATTTTATTTTCTTCTTTTAGCATTTTATTTATTTACATTTTTTAAAACTTTTTTACTTAATTTTTGTTACTTAGTTTATCATATTATCATGGATGCATCGAATAAATTTTCTAGCTATAATTTAACATTACTGCTCAGCATATTTTGTTTGTCACTAACTATCATTTCAGCTGAATGGAAGATGAAAGGCCATCGAGCCTTGGTGCTTCCCAAGACCCCTCCCATCATTAGTCATTGGTAAATCCTGTCTCACTTGGAGTAAGATGCACTTCACCTGTAACACTTGAAGCGCGTATCACGGCAATTTAGGGACCGCCATGTCCATCTCAATTACCAGATCGGGGACAAGCCCCTGCCGGGGCGCCTAGCCCCGGCAGGGGCTTATTCAACCCTTCTCTGTAGACGACGAAAGACGCTGGAGGAAGGTGGTGTCGTTCGCCAGGGGCGGACTTGATATATCCGAATGTCTTTGATGTATATATTCTGTAAAGAGTGAACTTATACAATAATCAAGAATATGATTTGTTCGTGTACTCATTTCCATACAAAGTACACTATGGGAATAGACGGTTAAGAAGATTGGAGTGGATTCATATATTTCCACAAGGATTAAGCTTGGCAGCAGCCATCTTGAAGGTAAAGCAAAGAATACACGTGGAGAGAGAGGAAGGAAATTTACCCTGTTGAACTTTCAATCCCAGCTCAAACACTAGAATGCCAATCACATTTTTTCCTCGTGTAGCTCTGTGCCTTTTTAATCCATCATCATCTCATAAGGCAACTTACAACTGATTTGTTCTATGTTACCGAACACTCAATTTTCCGCCTGTATTTCACAACAGTTTTTGCCACGCCATTATTCATCATTATCTCTATGTCAAAAAGAAGTGATGATAAATTTGACAAGCTTTATGGGCAATATTTCAACCCATAATCTTCTATCGTGTGTTACCCTCAAGAAATTCTTGTATTGACTGAAGATATTTACATACAATAAGACTTGATTGAGGACGAGAAATATTCTATTTTTTACCCATCTACGCCAAATTGAATATTCTATTAATATCAAAAAGGATTCCAGGATTGACATCACACAGGGAAAATGCCTGATTACGAAGTGGATTACTAAATGCATGACAGAACTGTATTTTTACGTTAAAATTTTTATAATTATGATTATTTTTTGATTTTTTTTAATGTTTATGTTTCCAATAGGCGATGCCTTGTAATCAAATATATTTAGATAGTTTCCAAAATTATATTTACTCAATATTTTCTTCTATTTACTGACAGGAAAAAGGCACATTTTTCTTATTAGAACTTCTGAATTTTTCTTGGGTTATCGCACTGTGCTAGAATATTTTCAACACAAAAATATTTTATAACCTTGTCAATGCTGTGCATTGTCGTTATTTTTCTTCTGTATATTCATATATATTGTTCAAATTTTCAATCGTTAATAAAATAATTTTTATTCATCCACTGAAGTTCAAATACATTTTTTAAAAACTCATAGTGGGTGACACTGGATGTTAATAGAGTTTTTTCAAATATTAATTAATTAATTACATTTTTGGAACAATTTCTATTTGGTCGCCAAAGTCGCCAAGCTCTGAAATGATTGAAGCGATACATGATCATAAATAATATAAGAAATGTATGAATAATATAAATACTTTATACTGTAAGATATGTATATAATATATGTATAATTAATATAGCAATAAATAGAAATTGAAATTAAAAAATACATATTACTTGTTAGGACTAAACAACGACACCGTTGAATCACCGTATTCCAGAGAATCATCTAGAACTAATAGCATTGCTCACAATGAAATCAAATTTTTGAATAACTTGCTATTCAGTTAATTTTTCACATTAACCTAATTAAACAATTTATTCGGCAGGCTTTTTTAAGATCTTGTTTTTATAACTCTATATTCTAAGCAGAATGAAGCTACTGTGTCAAATTCATTATCAAAACGAACGAGGAAAAATATGATAAGATAAGGAAAGATATAAATAGAAAAAAAAATATCTACTATTTTAAAATCTATTTTGGAATTCATGCATATATTCACTCAGTTCTCTTTTGCATTCGTATTAAAATATTGCAAATAAAAATCTTTATATTAAAATCCATTCTGGTATTAATAAAAATATATTCTGGTAAATTCATGGATAAATAAAAATCTATATTTTGAAATCTATTCTGGTATTCATGTATATATTCATTCAGTTCTCATTTATCTTCGTACTAGAGTACTGCAAATACAAATCTATATTTCAAAATCTACTCTGGCATTCGTGCATATATTCATTCAGTTATCATTTGCATTCGTATTAGAGTATTGCAAATAAAAATCTACATTTCAAAATCCATTCTGGTATTAATAAAAGTATATTCTGGTAAATTATGGATAAATAAAAATCTTTATTTCAAAATCTACTCTGGCATTCGTGTATGCATTCATTCAGTTATCATTTGCCTTCGTACTAGAGTACTGCAAATAAAAATCTATATTTTAAAATCTATTCTGGTATTCGTGTATATATTCATTCGTTCTCATTTGCCTTCGTATTAGAGTACTGCAAATAAAAATCTATATTTGGAATTTAAAATAAAAAGGAAGCAAACGAGATCTACTGCGATTTTAGAATGCTGCCTTTATAAAGAAACATTGTTGACCGATTTTAGTCATTTAAGACATCATCTCGCATTTCAAATAAGAATCCGATGGGAGACCCCATAAATAAAGCGACCATAAACTCTTTCAGTTTAAACGAGGACCTGCCTTTGTTAAAGTGACGTTTTCAGACCCACGCTTCGAAGCGAAACTCTGATGGCTCTTTGGCTCTCGCTGTCTTATTATTTCACATTCGAATATTTGTCCGCATTCGAATTTCCGCGGTTGTTAAACAGAACGTATTTCACTTTTTACTCCCCCGAACAAGGATATAAGGAAGAAATCTGCTTCTTTATTTCGCTTTCTGGCAGCATTTTCTTTTTTTATTGCATTGATGCCATCCGGCAATGGGTAAATATCGTTTAATTTCGCTCTCTGAAACGAACTGCCGGGGGGTTTGTTTGGAACACATCCCGAGCGCCGACTAATGAGCAGTTTTCGACGAATGCGATATTTTCTCTATTCCTTTCAGTTCTTTTTGGAAAGGTGGGTCGTTACTTCAGTCGCATGTGAAAAGCTGTGATTTTATCTAAACGCCCATGAATATGATTTCTTCGAAAAAAAATTCTTAATTTCTGTTCCATACCTTTCGTATTTAAAGTTCAAACTAATGCAAAAACTTAAATCTACGGTTTACAAATTAATCCGAAATACAAAATTTCTTGCAAAAAAATGAATTCATTTCGTTAATAGCTAACATTAATGAATTTTACAACAACAATTATTATTTTTTTTTAAATGATTTCCTCTATTGGAAAGCCAGTAATTTTTAAGAGGATTCCTCTACAGTTTCTTCTCTTCTTATATCTTTGTGAAAATATACTCATTATTATTTTAGTGATTTATAATAAGTATATTATTTTTAGTTTGCTTCTGCTTCTAGTTTCTTCCCATTGACTATGAAAACTTTGGAGCATTTTCCTACCTTTCCATAAAGTACGGTCGGGTTGCTAGGGGTAGATTAGGCAAGTCACGTATTAAAATGTGCGTACACGCTTGAAAATTCGAAAATGCTTCAAAATATTGAATACTTTTTTATTGCTTCAGAATGTTTGCTGATCCTTTTATCTTTCAAACGGTACCAAGATGTTGCCAATATTCGGAATATATCTCGAGCTATAACGTTTTGTCTTGGTGTACTTTCACTAAAAAGTTTACTTTTAGTTGTTTTTTTAAACTCATTTTACGAAGAATGACATTCAACAATTCATTCAAACAATTAGAACTAGACAAGAAATCAATCTAGTGCAATTATTTACATATCGAAATAATCTGTAAGAAACGGTGGATGTTTTGTGCCTCCATCAAATCTATATGTGTAGACATAAGTTCTTAATAGCTATTTAAAACTTAAAATTACAGAAAAAAAACTCTCGCCTTTTCATCGTTGAGGAAAATATATATTTTCATAACTTGATTGAGACAGACAACGGGAAGACTAATATAATTCATCATTTCCAACTAGAATGGTGTGTCTCTACGAATTAGAATTTAAGATATCATGTTTCGAAAAATATGCTGACTAGCTCAGTAAGTATTAATTAATTAAAAGTTAGTGTAGTATGTTTTTTTCACTGAAATGAATATAAACATATTTTAATTGTGAAAAAATTGTATTTTTAAAGTTAAAATAAAAAAATCTTCTAATGTGTGTGAACATCTTAAAGAAAAAAGGTCAAACCAGATAAAGAATTACTCCATTCTAAAATGCGGAATCAATGGATATGATTGCAATCGTAACACAAATCTAGCTTCATCTATCTTCAGTTGAGTTGAAACTGCATTTTTTCTCGCTCTCTATTCTCTTGTTTATAATGGATCCCAAAGTGAAATTGGCGTGATTAATGAGATGTAGCCTGAAATGGCTTTCCTCAAACCGCGATTAAAAATCAACGACTTGGATGCGTCATCGCATGTTTACAAATTCATGAAGTCATCCGAAAATCAAAGAAAATATTAAAAAAATATTAAAAATTTTAAATATTTTTTTTGTTTTAATTTGATCTCCACTTCGTGTATAAAAACATATGTGTAGTTGTTTTTCATGTTCTACTGAATAGAGCTTAGTTTTTATTGTAAAAAAAAACATTATAAAAGAGCATTAAAAGTTATGACGCTGAAAAGAAAAATTCTAAGGCATTCCTAATAAAAAAGAAGTTTTGAAAGTCAACTTCTAGCTTTCCATTGTCTTTTTTCTTTCCTTTAAAACAAAAAGAACTTTAAGGACAGATATTTGTAATTTTAAGAATGTTATATCATCTCAAGGTCCCAAACAGATGTTACTTTTCTGAGGAATTGTGGCTGATCTTTCCCGACTGCAATCTCTCTACACATTCGAATCTGTACCTGCATTAATAACCACAAAACCTTTATAATTTTCTAAATAACTAGACATTCCAGAAAAAAAAGGGCTCTTGATTCAAAATGCCAATCGAGAAAATTAGAATAAGATATTCAATAATATCCTGTTTTTTAGATTCCAACCAAAAGTTTCATATTACAAATTCTTGAAAATCGTTCAGCTTAATTTTTAAAGGTTCCTTGATCACCTTTCGTTATGCGCGATTTATGGTCATCATATTTTATATGGTTTTGAAATTATAATGAAATTATATTAATATAATTATAAACCAACTTAAGTTATTAAGTTGGTTTATAATTATAAGTTATAGGTTATTAAATTATATATATATATTTTCATATTATCTCATGATTTTGAATCCTGATTAACTCAGAATTCGATGCATCATCTTCTCTTTAAAATTTTACTCCAGGACTACAAGGAAGTATATTTGATCCTCAACCACCTACATCCAGCCCACTATTATGAGGAAGAATAATTGGTTCCTCAACCAACTACACCAAGCCCATGCCTATGAGGAAGGAGTTGATTCCTCAAACACCTACGCCAAGCCCATAAGTAGCAAATTTTCCGTAGAATCAGATCTCGAAGTCATAATTCTACCATAAAAACTCCACAGCGAATTCAGTTTTAAAGAATAATGGTAGTTCATTGTCCTAATTCCTTTAATTGCCTAATATTTGTGATCAGTGACGTTATCAAAAAAGTGAGAAAGTGTTCCTAATTTGAAGGATGAACCGGGTCTTACTTTGCATTTTATAGCTGGATCAATTCTCCCCCTCACGCAAATGGTCAGATTAAAATCTAGTCGCTTTATAAAGCCCTATATCAAAATAGACAAATAAATAAAAATTTTCACATAAAATAAAGTGAACTGGTGACAGTAACTAAGGGACGATGTGTTTTGAATCATTTCTTGTTCTTGCATATATGTATTATTTAATGTTTCAAAATGCCCTGCCGATAGCCAGTACAAGATTCAATTGAATTGCTTCATAAATATCCATCGAAAATATCCATAAATATCATAAATATTCATAGAAAAAATTCATAAATATCCATAAATATTCATTTAATTGATAAGCCAGATTTAAAATTACCTTGGAGCTATGAAACTTCAAATAAAAAAATTACAAATCTGGTAAATTAGCAATAGTATTTATCTCTTTTTTTTAAAAAAATATCTTAAATATAAACTTTTATATTTTAGAGCTATTTTGAAGATAATAGTAGTAGAGCTTTCTGGTGAAGTTTTTTTTCGATTTTGAGGTAAAATTTTATGGACTATTTTGATCTGATAACTCCGATCCAATGAAAAGTTTAAACATTGATTTAAATTCAGGACTTAACATTTTCTAAGAACCATTATTGATTTAAACACTTTTAATCTGCCATTTATTAGATTTAAGTGAACTTTGCTTTTGCATTTAAACATAGGAAGGTAGCAATGAGTTTCGTTGAAAATATTATGCCATCATCTCTCAGAAAACATATCAAACTGTTCGGAATACTATTAAGCGATCATTCATTGGATTGTGTGAGGCAAGATTTCTGAGTTTAACTTCTGGGATTATTTTAAAATTTGAGCTAAGATGTCAATTTTAAAAATTCTTTATCTGACTGTTCTTCTGTTTTTATTCAAATATCCTACAGCGTTCGAAGGAAATTTTTTGAAAAATTGGAATTCTTAAAAATTATTTAGGATTATGGTTTTTAGATATATTGTCAACTATAATACAAAATAATTCTATAAATACAACAAAATGATTCGAAAATATAATATATTTTGAGAAATAGGAAAGTGGTAGTAAATTTTAATGATATTTAACCCAAAACGGTTCACTACACAAAATCGTAATGCAGCAATCCTATTTTTTAAAAATTTAAGTTATGGAATGGAAGGATGAGTGAAAGGAACCAAAAGCAAAGAAAAAGTTTGAGATAAAAGAAGTAAAAGGACAAAAATATACGTGCATTTTCTCCATAAATTTACAACTTAATTTTTCTGAAAACGCCTATAAATGAAAAAGTATTTCACCAACAATAAAACATTTGATTCATTTCATTGCCCATATCATTTAAAACACATTATTGCATCCGAATACCTCTATTAGTTTTTGAGATATATTACTGGTGGAGAATTTATATGAAAATTAAAACTTTAGGAAAAGTGAAGACAAATTTTAGCTGAAAAATAGGTGACTCTGGATGATACGTCAGGCCTTCCTTTTCCCAGAAAAGATAAACTGATTTGTAAAGAGGAAAATCGGAACTACAAGAAATAACAACTAAAAAAATATTTGCCAATGTGGCCGATAACCTGTACTTTTAATATAACAGCCTTAAGTGGCTTACTAGTTCGGAAATTTTGTAAGCCAAAGTTAGCAAATCAATACTTTACTTTTATGATAAGCTTTCTATGAATTACTTGATTTGCATTTCATATTACGTTTCTGTAAATTATGAAAAGATATTTAGTAACCAATTTTTTTCTCTATTTCGAAATTATTCTTCAAATTCTTTTCAAATAAAATGTTTTTTGATGCAGGAACTGAGTTCTGAAATTTTTTTACCCGATCTTCTATATATTTTAAATCTGTTTTGCTAATGTTTTGTGCCAAAGGGTGTGGCACAAAATCTGTGAATTCTTCAATTCTCAGCTACCAAATATTGGGAAATTTAAACAGTGCTAATGAATCAACATAGCAGTAAAAGCAAATATGTCAATAAAGGCTGAGGATTTCCTCGCACATAAATCGAATTAGTAATTAACTCTGCCTGATCATCAGCTACATAATTTCATTTTCACTGACATGTTCTAAATTTAACAGGATAAATTGCATGGAGTGAAATACTTGAAAAGGTGTTATCTTCTGATTGACTTAAAACAATGACCAACAATGCATATTAATATTTCGTTATAGTTTTGTTCTCTTAATCCAGTAAAGAGATGAAAGCACAGGTTTTAAACTTGATTAGGGTCTACTGTTGAAGGAAAATTTACAAACAATGGATAAACAATTTATTCGTTAATAAAGATCTGTGACACATGGTGCATAGTTCACTTTATGAAAAGGAAATCCTTATTTGTCAATTTTTGTCTATATAGATCTGTGACACGTTAATAACGATACTTGACACATGGTGCATAGTTCACTTTATCTAAAGCAAATCCTTATTTGCCAATTTTGTTTCTCTATAGACTTCTACAATACTCAATTGCCTCCTAATTAACAATAAATTAATTTCTGATCCTACCCATTGCTTTTTTTCATTTTAAATTTTAATTATCGTTAGACTTTGGTAATTGATTAAGTTTAGGTAATCTAGTTAAGTTAAAGCATTTCGTAAGTCCTATTTTGGTGATGACTCGGTCCTTGTATGCTAGAAACCCCATCTTATTAAAGCGTGCTGCTTGATGATATATCTCTGAGAGGTGTCAAATAGCTAACTCGTGAGAAGTGGAGTAGTAGTTTGGTGACCCTGATTAGAAAATTGGTGAATTTGGCGGAGAATATATTTCCAACGGCGCCAGAATGGAATAAATGATGATTTTTTTTCTACCTCGCTTGAAGAGTTCAAGTCAATAAAACCTTTACAATTGCATATAGTATGCTGCTAGAATTCAAAATATCTCTTCAGAACTTGGCGCAGTTTGAATCTCAAATATTTCTATCGTTTATTTCATCTATTTACTTTTTAATCTTGTTAAGATTTCTCCTTCCTCAATGAATTTGGCATCTAATATCCTTCCTAGATGCATATTTATATTTAGACTAAAATTATCTTTGCTACTCCGTACATTGACAAGACAGAAATTTTTGATACCAACTCAAGTTTTAGGTAAACTTAGATTTCAATGTAACATTGTCGTCAAAGTTTGTGTAATTGTGCTAGATATATATTTATATTTAGATTAAAATTATATTAGCTACTCTATAAATTGGCATGATAAAAGTTTTTGATACTAACTCAAGTTTTCGATAAACTCATATTTCAATGTGACGTTGGCTTCAAAGATATTGTAAATAAGCTAGAGACATATTTATATTTAGACTAACATTGTATTTGCCACTCTGTATATTGACAAGATAGAAATTTTTGACACCAACTCAAGTTTTCGATAAACTCAGATTTCAATGTGTCATTGGCTTTAAAGAGAGTGTGACTGTGCATTTCCCAGAAATTTAACAATTTATCTGCGTTTTTCAAATTTCCCAATCCTAACTAACGGTCAAACTTATATATTCCACAGAAATGATCAATTTAATTTTAAATAATCAAATTGGGGCTCACATTTTATCTCATAGTGTTGTAGAATTTCCTTATTTGTGTTATTGCAAGATAAAATTTATCTGAACTATATTCCTTGCAATTTAAATTAAATATTTCTAGCCTTCCATTGGCTATATCTGGGATGGCGAACCAGTGGCACGCGTGCCATCGATGGCATACTACACAATAGTTTGGGCATGCCAACGAACAAAACGGTTTGCATTTTGCAGTTTGCAAAACGTCTTGCATGTGACTTCATTTGATAAACTGAATGTGTCCCAGTTCGATTAGTTGGAAATTGAGGAATTTGAAATGCAGCTGATTGATTTCCAGTACAGTTCAATATGGATTTGGAAATTTAGTGAAACAAGGAAAAAGTTGGAACGGGTTGAAACAAAAAAGTTAACAAGCAACGCAAGTAAAAATGGCAGTAACGAAATTTTGGAAACATTGAATTCGATTCCAGATATATCAAATATTTGAAGAAGATGCCTTATGCTATTTTAACCATAATTTCATCTATGTCTGCAAGTCATTTTCAAAGAACAACAACATTAAAGACTCGCTTAGAAACTGTTTGGCAGATGACTCCCATTCAGCATGCATTCTGAACATCTTACAATCTTAATACAAGTTATTTGTCGTCTCACCTGCAACAACAGAAGTCCCACCTATATTATTTTAGTTTGAATGACACGCATAGCTAATATCTCTATTACTATAGAGTGCAAATTGTATTTTTTCATAGTAAACAAAGAGTTTTCAGTTGCTAGTATTTAGTTTTATTATTTTCTGCATAATTCACATGTCAAAATTATTTCACGGACGTCTCTACCTCATTAGACATTTTTTAAAGAAAAGTTGGCACATAGATTCATAAATGTTCACCACCCCTGTCACATACAAAGTTTTGACGATGATAGAAGATGCTACAACTCTTCACGCTCTACGTAATGCTGGGTATTTTTTGTCAGCCACGGCCGTCCAATAAAGAACACTGAAGCGAACTTTAATGAAGTCAATAGGAGCAGACAAAATGTCTTTAAAAGATCATTACGTTTGAGCAAGATTGAGGCATTTAAAATTATGTGAAAATTATCATTGACACAATGGATATTCGTGAGATTCAGTTATAAATGATGAACGAATAAATAAATAAAAATGTTTAATAAAGAAGATAATGAAGAATTTAGTTTTTATTATCTTCGCAATAGTAAAAGAAATTACTTGATGGCAGGTCTATGCCTCATTAGACATTTCTTTAGAAGAAATGGCACGTGGATGCATAAAGGGTCACTACTTTTTTACAAATTTGCTTTTTCTCATCGAATTGCAATTAACCCCTTCCTTCTCGTTCAAGTGAAAATGACGGGGTGAAATTTCTACCTCTATTTCTCGCGCCCGTGATATTTCCGGGCTGGCCTATTCCAAAGTAAGGCGCCAAAAATATTAAAACTATCTATTTCTTATGCCAGGAATCATGATTATTACTCAATATATACACCAGATGACACTGCCCTAGACTATTTGTAATGTTCATTTATTTTAATGTAGATGTCAGCAAAAAGGAAACTCGGTACTATTGTCCTGATTGCGATGTTGGCTTATGCATCTCATGCTTTAAAATTTATAGCACAGAAAATGACTAGTATTTATTTATATTATGTGTAAATGCAATAAAATGATGTTTGAATGCTTAAAACACATATTTTTTATTTTCTCTCTTTATTAGAAAGCTAACATTCCGTCATAATAACCCTGAATGGTGAATTTTCCGATTTGTTTTTTCATTTCAAGTTACAGATGAACTAAAAAATTATAACTGAATGCAAATATTGTAAATGCACTCAGTTTTGTATCATTTTCTTGAATAAAAAAAATAGGCACTTTTATGACCATTTTCTTCAAAATGATGCGACCGTTAAGGAGTTAAACACGCCAACTTCAACTAATATGAATTTAAACCTGAAAGGCATTCTTTTGGAATCTCGCATCCTTCATATAGTATTGTAACAGCTCAAGAAGCTACAGAAACACCGCTATTGAGCTTCACCGATTAAAGACTTAAAACACCAGACAACATTACTAATGTGTAATTTAAATGGATTGAACGTAACGCTTAACTTAGTCACCTCCCGATCACTTCAAGTCGATTTTTCTCCGTTACATTAAGTATTTTCAAAATTCAACAAAAGCCGAGCTCTCCATCGCAAATGCTCCCACCCACACCTGTTCGCTTTTGAGAGACATTCTCTTGGGAAAATTCTCAGTCGAAGAATCCATTTTCTTCGCTTTCCTGAAGGGGGGGGGGGAGATCTTCTCGGTGATCGGGGAATGAGTCTAATTAATTCGAAACGCGCTCAACAAACTCTGTCTCATGCATATTTCATTCATCTGCTGAAGCAGGAGTTCGAACAACAGGATATGAGATTTGGAAGGCACACACAAAAAGAAAGAAGCATTATTACTTCCTGAGATCACCGATCAGAGGACGATTGAAACTGCAAGAAGATTTGAGTTTCGTTTTGCGAAGAATCGTGTTTAATGGTTTGGTAGATAAACATTTAAGGTGGAGAGCCGATTCCTCTCACCTGGAGGACTTTGTAGATTCTTGAACTGGGCTTCGTTTTTTTGAGAGGTAGGAAGAAAATAGAAATTTACTCTTTAAATTCCTGTCAAGATGATGAGGAAATGTCTTTTTTCACGTGCTGCGATTGCGAATTCAATGATGTATTGATGTAAAGTGTATTCAATGATGTAAAGTGCTTCGATTAGAATTCACTGATGAATTGATGTAAAGTGTATTCAATGATGTAAAGTGCTATGATTAGAATTCAATGATGTATTGATGTTAAGTGTATTCAATGATGTAAAGTGCTATGATTACGATTTCAATGATGTATTGATGTAAAATGTATTCAATGATATATTGATGTAAAATGCTATGGTTACGATTTCAATGATGTATTGATGTAAAATGCTATGATTACGATTTCAATGATGTATTGTTAGTCTTAAACAGAAATGCAGTAGTATCTCTTTAAAAAAAAAGAAATAGATTCCTTAAAGTAAGAATGCCCACTATAGTGACTCAAAGAAATGAAAATAATGGGGTACTTAAGCCTTCGTTTTTTCAGAATCGCATTAAGGTATTCGACTACATTCGAAGGAGAATTTTTAAAAGAATGGATTTTTTAAAAACTATTTAAAACTAGGGTTTTTAGATGTATCGTCTATTATAATACAAAGTTCTATAAATACAACAAAATTAGTTGAAAATATAATATATTTTGAAAAATAGGAAAATCTGTAATAAATTTTAATGACATTTAATCAAACCGGTTAACACTCTACTCAAAACTGTAATTCAACAATCCTATTTTTCGTTGTACATAAGTTATGAAATATAATAATGAATGAAATGAACCAAAATCTCAGATAAATGTTTAGATCCAAAGAAGTTTTGGGTCAAAATACACGCATATGTGCCTTTTTCTCATAAATTCACAACTTAATTTTTCTGAAAACACCTATAAATAAAAAAAGTATTTCGCCAACAGTAAAACTTTTAATTCATTTCATTACCCATATTATTTAAAACACAAGCTTAAATTTTTATGTAAAAACCCCTATTTGTTTTTGAAATATGTCAACGATGGAGAATTTTTATGAAAATTAATGTTTTGAGAAAAACTGAAGGCAAATTTAGTTGAAAAATATGTTTTGCTTAAAATTCCCCTGGATGATAGGTCTTCCTTTTCCTAAAAAAGATAGGCTGTTTTTGAAAGAGGGAAGTCAGGGCTGCAAGATAAAAAGAAATCGGTAATGTGGTCGATAACCAGTGTTTTTAACGTTGTCGGAAACCTGAAGATAAGTTAAATTAAAGAATTCCCCCATCAATATAACGGGAAACTTTTCTATTTGAATTTTCTCAACAGTAATACAACTCTTTAGAAGTCAAAGTGGAAAAGTTAGAAACAGAAATGACAGGAAAAAAATTAATAAAAAATTAAATTAAATTGGAAACACATTTTCGCTTTCCCAATATCAATTTGTAATTTATTCTTTTCAAATAATTAGAGCTTGAAAGATTTTGAAATTTGCTTTAGCTCGCAAACATATTTCCCTGTTTAGATTGTACATGTGAACTGCTCGATTGCTAAATTTCGCTAATTACATATAAACTTTGATTATTTTATCGGCAAAAAAATCACAAGAAAAATGAAAAGTATTTTCGATTTTTGATAACTTCTTGAACAATTGAAACAAAACGTTCAAAATATAACATGCCATTCTTCTGAAAGAATTATTTTTTATTTTGCTTGGTAGAAGTTAAGTGATGCCAAATTCTTCGAGATTTATGTATTGTATTAAGGTGCACAGTAGTAGATTTTTTTTACTTTAAATTTAAACTTTTTTCACCGTCGGCCATTGCTATATGTTTAAATTCATTTCAGTGTTATAAGACCATATTACATTATTAATTTATTTCTATTTAATAAGTTGGTTAGTATATTTTTTAAAACATGATATCTTAAATTTTAATTTGTACAGACACACAGGAGGTGGAATAATTTCTAGGTGGAAATAATGCATCATATGTCTTCATGTTGTCTGCCTAAACTCTTTAAGGACTCATTTTAATACTTTAAAACCGTTTTTTCATCAACGATGACCAGAAATAGGGAGAGATTTTTTCCCGTCCTTTTAACTTTTAAATAGCTATTAAAAATGGATTTCTATAAATGTAACTTTGATGGAGGCACAACATATCTACTGTATCCTACAGATTATTTTGATGCATAAATGATTACATTTTATTCGTTTTTTTTTATCGAGTTATGATTGTTTGAAAATGCAACATAGTGCAAAAACAAATGATATTTTGCAACATTGTGCATAAGTATCATTCTTCATAAAATGAGTTTAAAAAAAGGAAACTAGAGTTTTTAGAGAGAGTAACTCCAGAAAAATCCTTATAACTCGAGATATATTCCGAATACTGACAACGTCTTGGTATCGTTTGAAAGCTAAAGAATCAGAGAGCATTTTGAAGTAATAAAAAATATTTGATATTTTGAACGATTTTCAAAATTTTAAATGTGAAATATGAAATAAAAATACGGATTTTTTTAAAGCCCTCTTGTCTATATCTACTGCTTTAGAACCATCAAAACCAATCACTGCAAGTTATACCTTTTGAAGCAATAACAAATATTCGATATTTTGAACAATTTTCGAAATTTCAAATGTGAAATATGAAATAAAAATATGGATTTTTTTAAAGCCCTCTTATCTTTATCTTCTACTTTTTAACCATTAAAACCAATCACTGTAAATTGAGCATTTTTGAAGCAATAAAAAATATTTGGTACATTGAACGATTTTCCAATTTCCAGCTGTGTAGGTATACCATAAGCATATCGGGCTTATCATTTTGGAAGGATTATTTTCCTTTGTGTGCGTTAAGATTTCAAATCCTTGAACCATCTTTAGTCGCCATTTTGGCGATATTCTGGGGTCCCTGGAGGATTGGGGACGCTCTAATGGAGAGGAATTATTAAAGCCCCACTGTTGTCTAACCGATGAATTTAATATCTGCGCGCGGTTTCGAATGTCTGCGGTTCATCGCTGGCATCCGATTCCCGGCCACGTTGCTTAATTGGAAACGTTCGATTTCTTAATATTGAAGAGCTCATTAAGAGAAATGAGTCCACACTGCAACCGCAGCGAATTCAGCTGCAGGAGAGATTCTCTCTACCAGCTGCAGAGCTGCTTCGGAGAGTAAAAATTTAGAGAAATGGAAAAAAATTGCCCCTTTAGCAATGTAAATTTGGGGAAATATGGAGTTCCGAAACCACATATACTTTAGACAAATTAGATTTTAGTTCAATAAAACAGAAAATAAGTAATTGCAAACTTTTTCTAGTCATTTTTTTTTACTTAAGGTATCTCTGACTACATTAAAAATACGGGTTATCGACCTTATTGTTGGATTTTTTTTTAATTGTTATTTCTTGTAGCTCAGACTTTCCCCTTTCCAAAACTGTTCATCTTTTTCAGAAAAAGGAAGACCAGGGCTATCATACAGTGGAATTTTAAGCAAAGCATATTTTTCAGCTAAAATTAGTCTTCAATTTTCTCAAAACTTCCATTTTCTTAAAAAATCTCCACCTTTAACATGATACCTCATAAACTGATAGAGGTATTTGCATAAATATTTCAGTGTGTGTTTTAAATGATATGGGAAAGGAAATGAACCAAAAGTTTTATTATTGGTGAAATACTTTCTCATTTACAGATGTTTTTAGAAAAATTAAGTTGTGAATTGATAGAAAAAATGCTTATATACGTATATTTTTCATAAGTATACACGTATATGCTTTTATAAGTATACGTATTAACTACTTTGCATCTCAAATTTTTCTTAGATTTTAGTTCATTTCATTCACGGGAAAATAGGATTGCTGCTTTACAATTTTGTGTAAAGTGTTGACCATTTTCGTTTAATTTCTTTGAAGTTTACTACAAATATTCCTATTTCTCAAAATAGGTTATATTTTCAAATGATTTTGTTGTATTCACACTATTTTGTATTATAATTGACAATACATCTCAAAACCATAATTTTGAAATTGTTTTTAAAAAATTCAATTTGTAAAAAATGTTTCTTCAAGCGTAATCTGATACCTTAAACAAAAATTTTACAGAATCAGTTTAAAAAAAAACACATTTACTCATGTATCAAAAAGGAGAATTGTAGTTGGCTTTAATTAATTTCTAATTTCCTTCTTTAATCAATGTAATAGTTTCAATTCAAGTTTTTCACCAATTTACTATCAAACTATTCCCTGCAAGATATTTCAATCTTATTGAATGTATCAACTAATAAATTAGTCCAGAAAATAATAAACTGACGTATTGCCATCAAGAACATGTAAGGACACGAAATTTCTAAACAAAATGAGGGAAAATATGGGAATTCTTTTTCACAAATATAAAAGAAGGAAAATTCACTAACAGTGATATAAACAAACAAAGAGAACAGAAATGACTGATAATTAATTACTTAGATTTATTAAGAATCTCATTACTGTTATTTATTAATAATAAAAAATGTTTAAAGGCATATTATTAACATGTATATAAAAGAATCATTTTCAGGCTTAAATTAGGACACCATGCCACGCATCGATACCAGAGAAAATTTAAACTTCAACGTATTCTAGATTGTTGACTTTACCACAATGTATCTTCATCGAAATACCACGGCAAATTTATCTTGAAATTTCACTCACATCTGATTAAAATAAAATTACTTTGTCATATTTAATAGATATGCAGTTAAATCGGTTTATAAGGGCTAAAAAATTTTAAATCCTAAAATAAAGATTCAAAGAAGGATTCGTGTGTTGAAAATGTATTTGCTTTCAAGTGCAAAATAATAAAAAGAAAATTTAAGAGTTTTCAAAAAAAATTATTGAATTTCCTTAAATACAAATTAATCCAGATGTTAACTAAAATAAAGCCATTAGGTATACAGAGCATATTTAAATGATTGAATTTAATCTTTAACATTATTATAAACTTATGAAGTAAGTTTTTAATTTGCAAAACTCCCAAGTACTTCTTTCTCTAGTTTTGTTCTAAGTAATACTAGGTATTATTATTGAAAATGCTTAATTCTAAACTGTAATATAGACAAAAATTCCCTTGCATTTGATAAGTATCGTGACATTTAAAATTGAATTTAATATGTTTCTGATTTTAT
This sequence comes from Argiope trifasciata, assembly GCA_026543055.1. Lineage (NCBI taxonomy): Eukaryota > Metazoa > Arthropoda > Arachnida > Araneae > Araneidae > Argiope > Argiope trifasciata. The sequence continues at coordinate 375,552 of JAPMOQ010052775.1, read as the reverse complement.
TCTATAAAAAAGGTCTTTGGGTATAAAATGTGAAAATAATTCTTCTGTTTTAGGTCCCTTATTTTTATCAAATAAAAATATTTTCATTATCTTTAGTCTTAAAGACATCTCATAAATGTAAGTATAGATGGATTCTGGAGGTTTTTGAGGCCTCAAAATGTAAAGACAATACATTTTTGAGGCTTCAAAAAGCGTAGGCAACAAATTGTTGATTTATTCTTTTTTTTTACTTTTGAGTCGGCTTTCAGACAATAGCTTTTGAAATATCTATCGTCTGCAAATGTAGTTTTGATTCGGCTTTCACAGTATAGTTTTGGAAATATCTATCATCTGTTAATGTAGTTTATTTTTGAGTAATTTAATGTGTTTTTGATTTTATGTGATCAAATAAGTCTTTGAGTATAAAATGTGAAAATAATTCTTCTGTTTTAGGTTCATGCTATATCTTATCCATTGATTTCAAATAAAAATATTTGCGTTATCATTAATCTATAAGACATCTCATAAATGTAGGTGTAGATAGATTCTGAACAATAATTTGCATTGAACAAAAAATTCATTTACATATGCATTTATCATCATAAGCAATAGCATTTTAATAGCAATAATGAAGAATCTGATTATAAATGAAAGGAACAGATAAAATTCGAGTAAATATTCAGTCACCAAATCAAATCGAGTAAATATTCAGTCAGAAATTCGAGTCACCAAAGATTGTTTGTATTCACACAAGAATTATGAAGGTTACTTCTGCGAAATTACGCTAGTAATGTAACACAATTTACTGCGTTAATCACAACTCATACAAACTCTTGTCGTTATTCTCGTTAAACAAATTCTCGTTAAGCCAGACATCGTTAAACGATTCATAGCAACCGTCGGTTTAAAGATCTAACTAGAAGCGCCTAGACAACTGGAAAAGGTCAAATCATCCTTAATTATCACTACAGGTAGCTTACAACAGCTGTTGTGTAATGTTTGTGTTAATTTTAACGATAACAACATTTCTTTAAAATTTTGACTAACATTAAAAAAAACCCACTAGAAATCGCTCCAGAGGAAAAACATTTCACAACTCTGCCTCACTTTTATGTGGTTTAGGGGAACTATATGGCAGGAAGAAAGCTCTGAAAAGCCACCATTTGACCAATTTAGGAGTTGTAAACAAGGCGTAAAGAATGGCACTTTTGATCCCCGGGACTACCATTTTTTATCATTTCTTTACTTCGAAGTTTTCTCTTTTTCCACTTCTCATTTTTTTCTCTGTCTCTTTTCTTCCTGCCACAGTTTATCGACCTCCCTTTTCTTCCCCCCTCCTGGAGGAGTGGTGAAATGATCCTCAAAGGCCACCGATTCTCACCTAACTACGGAAGAGGAGCTGTTTACAACGCAAAAAGATTTATCCAAAGAGTTAAATGGATTAACTTCTCTTCCCGCGCTTTCATGTAATTTACTTTAGAATCTTTTTACTCTGTTAAATAGTTAAAATTATTGAAAAATCAATTATTCTACAGTTGCCAAGAATTTTTTGATATAAACTACAACATTCTTTTATCATGTGAGACAAGATGTGGTTTTCGCTTGAGGTTTTTGGAGCCGCAGAATGTGAAGACAACTAATTGTTGAGGTCCCGAAAAGCGTAGGAAACAAATTTATTCTTACCTACCATTTAAGGCAGTAAACATAGGTGATCCTAAAATTTTGTATAAATTTTGGATAATAATTAATTAAATCATCTTAAGTACAAAGGAGGAAAGTTATCGAAATCGTGGCATAATATTTGCACAAAGTTTTTTTTTTGTAATTATTGAATATTGATACAAAATTGGTACCAATGTTTACCAATTATTAGGAAGAAAAATATCAGATACAGTATATGCAGATTCCTCAATATCTACACTATTTTCATTTTAAATTTGTATTGTAGGTACAAATTTGTAGGTATTGCGGAATATCTGCAAATTCCGCAATATCTATAGTATTTTCCTTTTTCGATAAATTAGAACTGAATTCTCAACTAAAATAGAATGCAATTTTTGTTTAAATAATCCTGTAGTCTGTGATTTTGATCGCATCGAATGCCCTTTCACGCGGCAAGATCCACTAAATATTAAATCATATTCATAAATATCCAAGACCTCTTCAAGACCGCACAACAACTGAGACCAAAATGCCACTTGTTAAAATCAATTAAATTATTCATTCAAAAGTGCAGTTCTCAGGATGGAAATCAAAACAGAGGACCCATATGGACTATTATTGTTTTATATTTTCTTTTTTCCTCATTTCCTTTCTTCTACCATTTGTTCATCGAAGTGGTTAGATAACTTAGAGTTATACAGGCACAGGATGGAGTAACGTTATGTGGTTTTGATTTCCATTATATCGTCAAATGTCCCTTTCCATCTTCTGCTCTGTCTAATGCCACTTGGTCACGCCAAGCCCGAATGAGATTAAGCTCTTTCGAATGAAGACAGAAGTGTGCGCCTTTCGTTGTTAAATAGCACGATTCAGGTGAAAGGACGACTTTGCTCGAACACAACTGTTTTGAGGGACGGTCGAACTCATTCATCCATCCGCAAATCAGAAGTTAGATCCAAATCAGAGACCGACTCATCCCTGATTCAATACCCCCAGAGGTGATGGGAACTTGAAGGACTTTGCAGTCACGATCTATTGAACGTGCCCCAACCGCCATGAGCCAACACGGCGGTCTTTGGCCTAGACGAGGACAGAACTCGCTACCTTTCAGTGACAAGACTGATGCTCTACCAGTCTCGTTCTCTTATCAAGCTTAGAGCGACATTTTTTTCATGGCAGCATATCAAATTTCCTTCTCCATTTTTTAACTACGGTTTTCAATGATGGGCATAACTGTACTTTTAACTCTAGAGGTCTAAGATGTGACAATTCCTCAAATTCTTTCAGACCCAGGAGTTAAAAGGTTTTGAAAATTGGTTCTTTTCCCTGTACTTCAAGACTAAAATGTAGAGCAGTTCAGGGATGTTCAATTAAAATATGCTTTCCTCTGTATCTTATCCCAAAACAAAAATATCGTAATAATAAGTGATAAAGAAGTAAATTTGATGTCTTAGAGCAATTGCTTTTAGAAACTATAAAGTTACTTGCACAATTATAGTAATTCCGACAGTATTGCTTTCATGACCTATGACCTTTCTAAGTTACAAAATCCATAACCAATGGGTAATGGCATACATGTTAGTTAATCTAATATGAGAAATTACTAAATATTTTTTCTGGCACTAGTATTTGACTCTATTTAGATTTTTGGTGGATAATTTGAAATCAGTAGACTCATGAGACATGAAGATAATTATTCGGTCTAAAAGTGTCAAGTTAAAAATGTTAAATTGACTGTTATTATTTTCTCAAGACTTAAAGAATTTCACAAGGATTGGGGAATAGCTACCTAAGAGTTTGGCAGCGCACAACTGATAATTATTAATTAAGGACAAAATTAAGGGAATGAATTCTTCATATAAGCGATTGGCTTTCCATTTTCTTAACATTTTCTCAAAGTTTAAAGATTATGAGTTGAACTTTAATGTTTGAATTGAATCTAATTATTCTTTTTCAAACATTTTTCATTCTCAAGCAAATATCAGAATCTAATTTATTAAACGGTGATATAAAGAAATCATATACCACCGATAGTCTAACGTTCAGCAGACTAGATAATTTAAAATGCAATAGACCGTGTGTTTTTATTCTTTGAAAAATGTATATCCTACATTATTCCGTTATCATTAGAAATAAATAAAAGAAATTTAGATGTCAGACTCCATAAGCAAAGGGAATTCGGAAGTACTAGTTAATTTTCAAGCTTTCTTCCATCTACCAGCGTTTTATTCAGTTTTTGAACAACATTTTGTTTCCTAAATCCCTTACAGTTACTATTCTAAATGCATTATTGGTGACCCATATACATTTCACCAATGACAAAGGGTATTTCAGGAAGTTTTGCACATGCCAAAAGTGTCTTGCATCCGTATTCAAAGAGAATTTCGAACTCATATTTTAATGAATAAAACGCATGAAACGTCTCAACTTCAACGCATAGTTTTTTAAAAATTTAAACCAGTCATACTCATATTTAATAAAAATTATATGAATTAGTTAGCTTTCATATGAAATTCTAGTAATGTTTTAAAAATAGAATTCTTTTATTGTGAAATAAAGGGCTGTTATTCTTTATAAGCTAATGAAAATGTAGTAGACACTCCAAAGAGAAAATTTCATTTCGAATTTCTTTCGAAATTCATTCCCAAAAACAATTCACAATTCTTTCTTAACAACCAATTAAAAGTCGCCTTCATTTAGGATGATTAAAAAAATCTCAATTTTCGACTTTTGCATATATTTTTGAAACGATAAGTCGAATAAAGTTCTTAGCTTAAAGCAAGAGAACATTTTTATACACTCAAAGATTTTTCAGTAATCTATGTAAATAAAAATGAATGCTTGCCTGTATGTGTCTTATACCTTCTTAAACCATTCGTCCGATTGGGAAGTAACCTGATCAGCTTATTGTTTACACTTTGGGGATATTTATAGAGATATTACAACTATATAAAATTTAAAAAGAAATTTGAATCTCAACCGCATTTGTTTACCAAGGATTCATCTCCAAATAACTCGCCGAAGACAGTAGAAATGATAAATCCAAGTTAAAGGTTAATATTTTGTAGTTATTGTACGCAATTTCCATACTAGCAATTCTTAGAGGTAACACCCTTATCCCAGATTATGAGAGAAAGTTTTGGGGAGACCAACCCTGGAGTTTTTTTAATTTTAATTAAATTTTAGCGTTTTTTGCAATAACTACCAAAGACTTTACAGTATAAATAATTTTGCATCATCTTAATTGTCAAAAATTATTAATGATTCAAACTATATTCTAACTATATTAACGATTTTATGGTATAAATACGTTTTCTAAGTTAAATCAATTTTAAAACATGGAAATAGGGAAATTTGCAGCAAATTTTAATGAAATTTAATCGAAATGGTTGACACTCTACACAAAATGGTAAGGCAGTAATCCTATTGTTCTTTGCACACAAGTTATATAATACAATGACGAATGAAATGAACCAAAAGCTGATAAAAATATTGATATCCAAAGAAGTTATGTGTAAAAATATGCTCATATAGTCCTTTTTTCCATAAATTCATAGCTTTATTTTTCTAAAAACATCTATAAAAGAAAAAGTATTTCACCGACACTAAAACCTTTGGTACAACTCAGTGACCACATTATTTAAAAAACAAGCTGAAATTTTTATGTAAATAACTCTATTAATTTTGGGGATATCATGTTAACGGAGGAGAATGATCATGAAAATGAATGTTTTGAAAAAAGTGAAGTTAAAGACAAAGTTTAGCTGAAAAATAGGTGACCCTGAATGATAGGTCAGGTCTTCCTTTTCCTAGATGCGTCTTTATTCTAAATGGAAGAGACAGTGGGACTGGAGACAAACAACAAACTTCATATAATCAAACGCCGTGTCAACCTTGGCCTTCTTTAGCTTCACAGAAAAATAGACACTGTTACGTATTGAACGCACTAAATTCACCCTCATTCATTTGTTGATAGGTGAACAACCACCACTGTGTTCGCGATGTCCTGGTCAAATGTCTGTGCAGCACATTTTGTTCGAATGTCCGTATTTTAATGCCAGCGCTTACACTTTTTTCCCCCCAAGTCTTGCCCTTTGTGGTGATATCTTAAAAAGACAGATAACATCTACTGGACATGAGCATCCTTTTATCCAGTGATATGTTACTGGCTTTCAAACCCAAAGGTCCCGGGTTCTATTCTGAGCCAACGTCACTTCCCTCACCTTCATAATCTTTTCTCCTGGATAAGATGCCTCATGTCCAACTCTTTTCTTCTTTAAAGTCTATAATTTTTTTCCATTTATTTGAACTGTGATTGCATTTTACCTCTACTCTTATTCCCTTTGATGATTCCTTTAAAGCAATAGGATTTTATCCATTGTTTGTCGCAGTAGGGTCAACATCAGGGCTCTTGCGCCATAAAAAAAACTGAAACAAACAAACGCCCAAGAAAAGATAAACTGTTTTGGAAAAAGGAAAGTCTGAACTACAACAAACAGCAATACAAAAACATTTCAACAATGTGGTGAATAACCAGTGCTTTTGACGCTCTGAACTACGAGAAATAACAATAAAACGAAAATTCACCAATGTGTTCAATAAGAAATGTTTATAACGTACTCGGATACTTTAATACATTGTAAGAGGGACACCTACTAGTACGCTATCTGACGATTGATACTTGAGCGAGGGTCACATACTAGTACGGGTTAGCGACACAACACGGTTTGTTGTTGAGTACAAAAATAACGGTATAGACAGGAAGCCGAATGTTCTTGTCTACTGCATAGATTCTGCGAAAATCGAGACAAGTAAAAACTAGCTTTGATATCAATCGATGCGGAACGGGAAGGTGGATTTTAAACAATCCATTTAGATTTAAAATTCACTTTTTATTTATCCTTGCGAAAATGAGTGAATTTGGCCTCTTCGTAGAGGAAAAGGCTTTGAACGTTACCGCACTGTAAAACTTTAGTAGTTTTAGGATTGCTCTTTGCATTTTTTGATAATGTAAACATGTTTATATATAGCCTCATTCGAGAAAATGAAAACTATATACTACTATTTCTATTTGATTTTTCCTATTTACGATACTATTCTGAATTTATCCACTAAAAATATATATTTTTTGTTTACAAAGATCTGATGGTTGTTATTTATATATTTCAATATGGAATACGCAAAGTGGGTAAAAAAATGAAATAATTTTTGATCTATTGCGATGTAACTTTATAACTAAATTGACGCGGAAAACTCCCGGTACCATTTCGCTGCGAAATGTACCCGCACACAATGTGTTAATTACAATTTGCCAAGGAAATAAGTTCAGCTTTCATGTCAAAAGACAGCAATGGTCTACGTTTTAGCTTTCGATTATCTTCCGGTAGCATTCCTTGACAAGTGTCAGTGGAACAAACACGGAAAAACTTTATCAACGAATCTTCGCTGCTTTATTTACACGAGTATAAATCATTTCTCTAAATACGAGAGCCGTCGGCCAGGAATGCAGGAGATAAAGCAACCTGTCGGGGCCCGATATCGGAAGTTTTCTAAAGAAGGGTGTTTCAGGAGTGTCATCCGGCCATTTGGCAGCGGAAACCGGAGCGGGGGACAGGGAGGAAATCCGGAGAGAGCTATTATTGCTGAAGTGAAGAGGAAAACAGGCCCTTTGTCCGGCCTGCCAGCAGTTTCCCCGGCCCAAACAAATTGGATGGAAAAGGGATATTTCGGCGTGACTTTTAGTTTGTGGTCAGCTAAGGCAATTAGCAACCGAAAATGGCATCAAGATGAATCTTAATGACTATCTTAGCTTTTGAGAATTGCCCCAAAAGCTAAGATTGTAAGATGAATACAAAAGTTATGATTGATTCGCTAATAACGGCCGATTTGCCATAAATTAAGGAAAAGTTTTGAAAAAATTGGATTTTTAAAAAAATTAATTGTGAACAATGGTTTTGTAGACGTATTGCCAATTATAATACAAAGTTCTATAAATACAGCAAAATTGTTTGTGAATACAATATATTTTGAGAAATAGGAAAATGTACAGTAAATTTTAATGAAAGTGAACCAAAACTGTTGTCACTCTACATAAAATTGCAATGCAGCAATCCTATTTTTCTTTGTACACAAATTATCTATATAAATAAAAATGAGTATTTGTCTGTACGTCTCTTATGCACTGCTGCACCGCTTATCCGATTGCAATGAAACTTTGAATATTAATTTCTTGTACTTATTTGTTTCTGCTGAAGATGTAAAAACAAAAACAAAAAAAAACAGTATCTATCCTAAAGTTTTTAATAAAAAGAGTTTTAAAAAATATAATTATTATTATTTACACTTCTCCTTTATATATCACTCCATTTCAATGAATGTATTCATTTTCTATAGGAAAATAAATATTATTCCTAATGAAACAAGACAGTTATTTTAAATTTCAAACGATATTTCCAAAACTATTACTTCTGCGGCAGCAACGCGCCGGGTACCAGCTGATAGAAAGTAATGATGAATGAAATGAAGCAAAATCTAAGAAATATTTTGGGATCCAAATGTTTATTAAATCCAAATGATTATGTTTAAAATTATACTTTTATATGCTTTTTTCCATAAATTTCCAGCTTAATTTTTCTAAAAATACCGTAAATGTTTTCGAGATATCATATTTACGGTGGAGAATATCTATGAAAATTAAAGTTTTGAGAAAATTGTAGTTAAGGACAAATTTTAGCAGAAAAATATATGACAGGCAAGGTCTACGTTTTCCTAAAAAAGATAAGCTGTTTTTGAAAGAGTCTGAACTACTAGGAATCACAATTTAAAAAATTTCAACAATGTGGGGAATAACCAGTGTTTTTAATGTAGTCGGATAACTTAAGCAAAAAATTCCCCTTGGATATAGGATTCGATTGCATGTAAGGCATCATTATCGAAAGAAATTATTAATTAACATGCCCTTCTCTTGTAGTTTTCATAAGCCGATATGTTTCATTACAGATTTTGAGTCAGGAATGTTTCAGATAACAAACACAGTTGATAATGGAAATCGTTAATTGTATATCTATTTATTATTTGAGTTTCTCTCTTTCGCTCAGTTTGATTTTGTAAAATCACAGTTCAGATCTTCTGTATCCAATCTTCGAAAATTAATTGAGGAATAGCTCAGATATAAAACGCTTATCATTATTATATCCAATTCAATTCAATTATCATTAACTCCTCCAAATAGTAAAAATTAATGTTTTATTTTCTGATTTTATTACTGATTATTCCCTGAAATAGTTTGCCTTTGTAAAAAAAAATAATTTCAAAAAATGATTGTATGTTGTCACTTATAATACAAACACTATAAATACAACAAAACTTTTTGAGAATATAATATATTTTGAGAAATAAGAAAATTCATAGTAAATTTTAATGAAAGTGAATCAAAACAATTAACACGATGCTCAAAATGGCTCTGCAGCAATCCTATATTTCTTTGTACTCAATAGAAAGATGAATGAAATGAACTAAAATCTAAGAAACGTTTTGAGATGCAAAGAAATTATGGGTAAAATATACATAGATATGCATTTTTTTCCACAAATTTTAGTTTATCAGTCCTACTCTTTTACCAACGATAAACGCTTCAATTATTTTAAAACTTGGAAAAGAAATTCCAGCATTACAGAAATTGAAGAACAATTTCCTACGTTATGTTTTGCTTGAACAAAAAATTCAAATTTCCTTTAACCCCTTAACTGTCGCATCATTTTGTTGAAAATGGTCATAAAAGTGCCTATTTTTTTATTCAAGAAATTGATACAAAACTGAGTGTATGTACAATATTTGCATTCGGCTTTAATTTTTTAGTTCATTTTGAGCTTGAAAGTTTTCGGGAAAAAAAATCGGAAAAGCCAACATTCAGGGTTATTATGACTGAATGTTAGCTTTCCAACAAAGAGAGAAAATAAAAAGTATGTGTTTTAAGCATTTAAACACAATTTTATTGCATTTACACATAATGTAAATAAATACTAGTCATATTTTCTGGTGTGATAAATTTTAAAGCGTGAGACGCATAGGCCAGCATCACAATTAAGACAATAGCATTAAGTTTTCTTTCTGCTGACATCTAGTTTAAAATAAATGAGCTATCTCTAAAATCATTGCAAATAGTCTAGGGCAGCCATCTAGCATATATATTAAGAAATAAACATGACTCCGGGCATAAGAAATAGATAGTTTTAATATTTTTGGCGTCTTACTTTGGAATAGGCCAGCCCGGAAATATCACGGGCGCGAGAAATAGAGGTAGAAGTTTCACCCCGTCATTTTCACGGGAGCGAGAAGGAAGGGGTTAAAAAACCAATGGAATAACGCATACATATTCTTCCATTATTCCATTATTATTGATTGGAGGATAGAAGTACGAAAAATTCTTGACAGAATATATGTTTTGAAGCTTAAATTTTTATTATAAGAGACAAAATATAAACTTAATTACATGAGAAAATTGTTTGAAATTGAATTTTATTAATATAATGCTTGTATTAGTTCGCATTTATGAGACATGTTTAATTCTATTACATTCCAGGACGTTTGCTCTGAAGGAACAAAACAAAGAATCTTAAAACGATTTCTTTTACCAAATATAATGGACTCTTTACTTCTTCTTGCATACAGCCGACCACCCCGCCACCACTGAACGAAGTAGTATCGTCAGGATTGGTTGTGGTCGACTTCTGAATAAATATTTTCCAGCCCTACATGGACCGATCAGTCAAACTAGCATTCTTTTCGGGGCAGTAAATGATTGTCTTCCTCCCCATCTGCACTCTCTCAAACAGTTGGAATGAAACTGTCCATCTTTAACATCATATCCTTCAGGGTTTTGAGATGACCTGGTACCATCAATACTGTACTGAAATCATTATTGTCAATCTTCATGTCCTTCCTTAATTCTGAGATCTCCATACATTCCATTAAATAGTGGTAAATTGTACCCATTCCCCCGAAAATGCATTTATTTTCTTGCGTTCTTCCAAATCTATGGAAATAATATGGACTCTTTACTGACTTCCATTTGATAAAAATTTTTAAATTGTCTTGAAACTCTCTTTAATAGTTCGTGTTATTTGTCTTGCAGTCATGTAATTTGCTCTGCTGTTTCCCCAAAGGGTGCAACTGACGATCCTTCTTTCTCATCTTCCAACTGGGTGGCCCTTGCGTGATGAATTATGTATGGATTTAAACTCAAACAAACGAACGCATTGCTATCAATTCCCTTTAAAAAGTGATTCGAATAATGTGGAACTAAACTAATTTGGTAGATTCCATGGATCTTTGTTGTCGTTCCTTTCAACTCGATGCAAACAATTAGGTAAAAGTGTCGAATTTAAACGCGACCGTTCGATTCCCATTTGAATTGTTTGATTATTTTCTGCATTAACTTTGACAACAGGAAAATCTTTGTTAATTTTCCTGAACTGCATTTGTTTTAGTCACATTCACGTGGAATATGACGAATGACGGTCACAATTGTACTAATTTCGTCCATTATGAATGCTCTTGAAATCTCGATGTATTTCATTGCATTACATATAAAAGCAATCAGATCTATAAAAAAGAATATTTGTTGGGTCTAATTTATATTATTAGATAAAAATAAAATAACGATGATAAGTTTTGACTAGATATATAATATTAAGATATATGTTTCTCTCCTGTAAAGGAAAACTAATATAGTTCAGACATTTCTTCTGAATTCTGTCTATAATTTTATCTAGGTATAAAGAAGCTCGATTTTTAAGTTGTAGATCGGTTGGTATCTTGGCATGGGGTAGCGTGCCTTCCCCTTCATTTAGGAGTCCCGGGTTCGAGTCCCAGTTTGGGCTAGGTTGTTTTTCCTCTGCTCTATATGTGAGATGTATGAATGTGTCCTACTGTAAAAAGGGGCTCTGCAAGCTAATGAGTATTGCGTGAATGGCAAAATCGTACTCTTGACCCTAGTTGGTGCTACTGAACAAACAAGAGACGTTCCTTTCGGCTTAAATTGCTGACATATAACTGTCGGCAGGCTTGTAAAATGCCATTAGTAACAACAACAGGAAGACAAACACTTAAAACTTTACACAGTAATTGAATCCAGTCATCGGCGTTCTTCAAATAACTAATATTTAGATTAAAGCAGTTTCAAAACTATGAGATAAAACTACACTCAAATAAAAGTTGACTATTTTTTAAGGTTTATAATTTTTTTTGAAAAATTACTGAATGTGCCTTTTTAGATTCTAAAAGAAAAAAATAACATGCATCTATTATCTTTGTAAAATGAATGTTCATTTGCAATGAGTAGGTTATTATGTATTTAATCGATTTTGCTGTCACGATAAAGATGCAGATTAAATAAATTTTAAAAGTTTAATTTTTTTATGCTGTTTACTCATTTTAATTGAAATGGTAATTCATCGTTGTGTTATTTTCTAGTTGTCGTGGCCAATTCGATATAATTTTTGCGTACTTATGTTAAGTGTCTGTGGAATTTGTGACATAAGCTTCTCAATCAGCATGAATTGCTTCGTAATAAATTATTGTATTCTAACTTTTTCATGCCAATTTTTCTACTACCCGAACTACAGTGCTTTAAAATAATTATTATAGAATGTATTCTTAGAAATTAGAATACAAGACAAATATTTATTTCTCTTTAAATAAAAATATGCTATTAGTTTCTTTCGTCAATTCTAAATCCACCATCTTCAAAATTATTAGCATTTTAATTCTTAATTCTGTTTGTTAAAAATCTTTTATTGTATAATTTAAAATCTCCTTCTCAAGTAGAAAAACCCTATCTGAAATAAGGATTGCCTGTCTAAGAAAGCCAATATAGTCTAAAAAACGCTATGCGTTTACAAGACAGTGATAATCTATACTCTATACTAATATATAAATGTGAAAGTTTGGATGTTTGTTACTCCATCAAGCCAGAACGGCTGAACAGAATTGGATGAAATTTGGCACAAAGATAGATTAGGGTCAGGAATAGAGCATAGGTTACTTTTTATTCCGATTAATTGAGTGCTCCCTTTTTTATTCATTTAAAACTAACTTTCGCTCTAAAAAGCTGAGGCCAAAGTCCGTTTTTTTTCCAACAGTGTTGAGGTTAGGATTAGAGGAATTCCGACCGATTATTTCAAAAGATTCAATTAATTTTCTTGAGGATTCAATTAATTCAACAATTCGATTCAATTAATTAATTTTCTTTTTCTTTAATTCTTTTCTTAATTTGAGGCATTAAAAATCAAATCTTGTTAACGAATCCATCGTTTGGATTCATTCTGAAGTACTTTTAAATGAAAAGAGAACAGAATAAAGGAAATAAAAGATTTCTAATCAGCATTGCATTACTGCAACTGGCGTAGGGAAGTCAAACATGTGCGTTACTCCAATTGACGGTGAAAGTTCGCACGTAATTGTCGTGACATCAAATGTGTTTGCGCGTGATGACAACTGTGTTTTCATTTAAATTAAAAGTTTAAAAATTATGTGTATAGTACTGTTGTAGCTATCTCCATCGCGATCCAGAAATAAAATGGATTTGACCTGATTTTAAAGAAATACGGACTTGATTTGCTGTTTTGTTTTACTTTGGGTATGCAATGTAAATACATTGTTTTTACGTTAGTTGTGCGTTTTTGCTATTAAATTGTATTCATGTTATATATTTTTCGTATATGCTTATGCTTTTAAATGTTTCGTTTTTCGATTAAGTTCAAATTTTTTTTATTTGTCATTATTTGATAGATTTTCGTACATCAAAATTTCCACGTGAACAGAGTCGCGGGTAATGGCTAGTTGAGAATAAATTAAGTTATGTAGCTATTAAAACACTATTTTAAAAAAATCTCTTAAAATTATTTTACAAAATCTTCAGTACGCTTTATACGACGTATTGCTTCCGCTCTTACATTGATTCTATAAAAATTTTAATTAATTCATAGGTGTCCTTTTATAGCTAACTACATTCCATATGGGATTTTGTATTGGTGCTTGTTGTATGGAAGATTGTGTTTTATACAGTATGAAATACTTTTAATTGTCTTATACCTAACTGTGACATGAAAGACTAAAGAATCTCATTTAAAAAGTAATGAAAAGAATTTTCAAAAAGTCGAATATAAAAAGAAATTTAGTTTCACAACTAAAAATAGATACAAACTCATTAATTAGTAATTATTTTGTGTCATAAACACATATTGATTGCTTTAAATAATGAAATCGATTAAATAATGACAACTGCTTTGATATTCCATTCATTTTTTTTCTGGGACTATGCGAAATCGAAAACTTAACAAGATTTCACATTCTAGGGCAACGATCTATTTCTTCTCGTGAGGATACGTCTTTATTCTATAACATTTATTTTTATAATATAAAGATAAATAAATATTTAAATTTGATGGACAGAAATTCAGGAACTTCAAAAGAAACTCTGTTAGAATACAAAATTCTTTTCAAAGCACAAAACGCGTATTAAGACGGCCATCTAAGCCTAATCCGCTGATTCAGTAAGTTGATTTCATTGATTCATAAGCACTAAATACTTGGCGACAGATTTTACATATTTATGCATGTAAAGAAAAAATATTAAAACTAGAACACGTACATCGAAATGATAAAGAATAAGTGCAAATTTACGTGATTAAATTTTATAATTAGTTAATTCAATAGAACAATGCATTTTTCTCACAAACAAAATCAGTATTTGTAAAAATAAACTCAAAAATAATTTGCTTGCTTATATACTTAATGGAACAAATAATTTATTTTATGAAGGCATAGATAGTGAGAATGCAATTTTGTTTATTAATAAACATGTACATTATGAAAGATTTTATAATCAAAAATTTATAAATAATTCAATTTCCATATAAAGAAATAGACACTTTTTACAAGTATTGGAAAAAAGATTCATTTTTTCAATAACATACTAAATACGTTGCCATTTTATTTAAGTAACACCATTTAAATTAAAACAATAAACTATAAGCTATATTGAAAGATAGAGAATCATTTTATAAAAATGGCACTACTTATATTAAATTTAAGTACAAATTGTATAATTATATTAAGTACAAATTATTAAATCATTGAACTTGGATGTATCTTAATTAATCTTAATATTCAATTATAAAAAAAAATTGACCATAATTTTTTACCTGTAATCAATTAAGATCAATTAAAAGATTGAGTTAAAAGATCAATTTTTATGCCAGTACATTAAATGTAATAGAAAATATTTTTTTTAAAGCTATATTTATTTTACATTAGTGAACCATAAAAAAAACCGAGAAATCTTATTCATGTTAATAAATGAAAAAAGAATAGAACAATAAATGCTTTAAAAATTCGAAACATTTAATTCCTTTTTTCCCCATTAAACCAAACCGGGTTTTTTTCTCGTTTGCTTTTAGCACTCCTGCCCTATTTTCTTGGTCATGAAAAAGTCAATGAAATGTAAATGAAAGCAAAACAAATGAAACTCGCAACTAATAACGATTTGAGCGGAGATTTCAACATAGATTCCACTCACCGTAAGAGAGTTCTTCTGCTAACCTGTAGATTGGACCAGATTTCGCAGACGATTGGCAACAGGTGAGAGGCAAAAGTCGGTGTTGTTGCTCGAGGGGCCTTTGCTAGGCGCCCCCTTTTAAAGTGAGGTGTACGCCCCCAGAATCACCCGCTTCCCTTGCGCGCTAGGGACAGAAACGTCAGGGCCCCGTCGGGCCAATCGCAAGCACCGTCCGGCCCCTTCCGATGACGTCTTCAATCGGGAAGGGGTGGAAGTGGCCCCCCTTTTCTTTAGCACCCCCCCCCCCGAAAGACAGATGTCTATTGTCTTCATACATGAGATGTAAAAAGTAGATTAAAGCGCCTTCCTTCTGTTTTGTTTTTCGAGAGCCTGTTTGTCTGCATATTTACTCTACACAATTAATGATCCAATCTTTTTTTAGTTAAAATAGCGAAATATTTATATATTTCAGAATGAAGAGATATTTGATTGAAATATTTTTATGCTTTTGAAATGTCTTTATTTGTGAAGTTTAATTAAAACATATTTTTTTACTCATTTTTATTTTTACATTCTAAAGTTATTAATAGTGCAATGTTTTCTTTCTAAAAATTATAACGTCAACATCTCTCTCCGAAAATTGGATAATACTTTCCCGAATCTTTCTTTTTTTTAAAAAAAGATTCTATAAGAAAGAATCTGAGATGACCTTCTCACTCAATTTATTTCTGACAAAAATGTCTTTTACGACTCTTCGAATTATTCTAAATTACATAATGAATTATGACCTAGAATTAAGTAGGAGGAAAACATTACATTATTTCTTTTAAAATCCATTATAAAGAATATCTTTTGAAATTTCCAATTAAGTACATCTGAATGAAAGATAAATTATAAGCAGCAAAAGAAAATAGGAACGAATTCACTTTTGAAATAACTGCTTATTTTCAATATTGAAATGAAAAAGTATATTAATTCAATAAAAAAACCGACAATTTTTGTATTTGAAAATGACCATTTTAAAACTAGATATCTCATCCACAAATTTGTTCATATTTCCATAATTGTGTGTGTGTGTGTGTGAGAGAGAGAGAGAGAGGGGGAAAGAGAGAGCATATGTGTGAGAGAGAGAGTGAGAGAGAGAGAGGAAGAGAGTGTGTGAGAGAGAGAGAGCGTATGTGTGGGACAGAGAGCGTATGTGTGAGAGAGAGAG
>JAPMOQ010052775.1:337169-358246 GCA_026543055.1 Argiope trifasciata | reverse complement strand
TATATATACACTGATGGAAAAAAAATCCCAACACTAGGAAGGAGCTGTGCTAGAAAAATGAAATTTGGTAGGCGTGTTTATACATCTGAAAGATGACGTCGATTCAAATATCGAGCTACGCGCGTAAGTGTGGCGCTAGTAGTGACACTATGAACATGCAAATGAGGTTTGCTTTAAATAAGCGCTGTAAGGTTCGTGATCGTTATTTACAGTTGAGATATGACGTAGTGGGTTAATGTTAGTCAAGAATGCTTCTGAGAAGACGAAGAAGTCATTATCAACAGCTCAAAGAGTTTGAACGAGAGCTACTGAGAGAGAACATCGTCGTATTTGGCGTATGGCTGTGGCTAATCGTACTGCGTCTGCAGCTGAAATTCGAGTTGCAGTAGGCACCACAGTGACACAACGAACTGTTACAAATCGGTTAGTTCAAGGACAGCTCCGAGCCAGACGCCCTGTACAGTGCATTCCACTGACACCAAACCACTGCCATTAGCGACGTGAGTGGTGTCAGGCTAGAGCTCATTGGAGGACGGAGTGGAGATCTGTTGTGTTTTCTGATGAAAGCCGGGTCTGCCTTGGTCGCAGTGATAGCCGTTTGTTGGTTAGATGGAGGCCAGGTGAACGCTTGCTAGTGACCTGTCTGCGGCCTAGACACACAGGGCCTACTCCTGGAGTTTTGTTTTGGGGAGAAATTTCGTATGACGGCAGGAGCACTCTCGTGGTTATCCCACGCACCCTGACTTCAAATTTGTACGTCAGTCTAGTGATACAACCTGTTGTGCTGCCATTCATGAACAGCATTCAAGGGGGTGTTTTCCAACAGGATAACGCTCGCCCCCATACCGCTGTTGTAACCCAACATGCTCTACAGAGTGTCGACATGTTACCTTGGCCTTCTAGATCACCAGATTTTTCTCGAATCGAGTACGTATGGGATATCATTGGACGACAACTCCAGCGTCATCCACAACCAGCATTAACCGTCCCTGCATTGACCACTCAATTGCAACAGGCATGGAACTCCATCTCACAAACTGATATCCGACACCTGTACGACACAATGCATGCACGTTTGCATGCTTGCATTCAAAATTCTGGTGGTTACACCGGTTACTAATGTACCAACATTTCACATTTGAAATGGCTCTTCTCGCCAATGGCTCTACCTGTGATCTTGAAACTTTAATCAATTAAATATGTTACCTAGACAAATGTATTCTTAAAATTTCATTACTGTACAATAATTTTTTCTTGGTGTTGGGATTTTTTTTCCATCTTTCCGGTCATGGTTTCATAACGAAAGTATAACATAACTGCATTAAGTTACACGAAATTCGTGCATCCTTTCAATTTTCTGCTTCTATATAAGTGTGTTATGCTATTTTTTTTCCTATAAACAAATTCAATTACAGTTAAAAAATTGAAATTTTTAAGAAACTATAAATTTTTTTCAGGACAATCTATCAATTCAATGGTGGAAATGAACCTTATATGAGTTAACTAATGAGATATTTTCAATGAAAATGATAAAAATAAAATCAACAAATTCCTCGGGTTTTAACGTTCGGAAACTGCAACAGTTATATATATATTTTTTTAATTAATTTTTATAAATCAATAATCTGGTAATTTTTTTAAAAAAAACCCTGGTCTTTAAATTTAAAATGCTTTTAATGCTTAAAATTTAAATTAATTTCAGGTTTAAAATGCCAAATAGAGAATTTTAAAATATGCTGCCAACATTTCTGCTTTATCTAGCATTTACTGAAACGAGACGTACCAAGCATAATGTTGGCGATCAAAAATCCTGCTGTGTAGTGATCTATGGCACTTTTACTTGCCCGCTTGCAGCTAACTGTCAGCAATTTAAGCCGATTGCGCGTCTCTGGTTTTTACAATAGCGCCATCTATTGTAGGAGTACGACTTAGCTACTCGCATGTCACAACTCTTTTTCTGGGGTAGACTTCCTTTTAATTATACAGAAGGTTGGCAAGTGAGATCTGGCATAGATCTTCGTTGTACGAAGTGCACCACTTCCTTTATTCCACAGATGCTGGAGCAAGAGTATCAATCCTTTTAGGGGAATAGGGGAACTGTTTTTGAATGAGGAGAGAGGAGGGGGGAGGCTTTTCAGCGCGACAGCGGAATCCTTGATATTAAGAAAACTAATTTTGAAAGATGTAATTATGAATGATAATTTCAGGATTTTTATTTTTTTTCTGCAATGGATTTTTTATGTTGATTTGTCTATTAATAAAAATTTTCTATTATTTAAGTTTTGTTTCTCCAAACACGTCAGATATATAAAAAACGGTTGCAGTTAATTTGCATAAGACAATCCATAATACTTTCGGAGTTTTTTAAAAAAATTGTTTAAATTTCAAAATAACTGAGGTAAATTCTCTTTGCCTGATAATAACATTAATAAAAATTGCATGCAAATTTGTTAAGTAAAAATAGTTTTGCTTCGTAAATAGGGTTTGAAGATTTAAAAAAAACACCAGTTTTTTAAGTAAATTTGTCGCATTCGAACGTTTTCTTTAAAGAAAGGAAGCCGGTTTCTTGGAACAACTGGATGTTTCCATTTCTTCAACAACAACAACAAAAATCGAAATTTATCTGCTGAGACTGATCTATCAGCTGAGTGCTTAAGACGACCTAATGCGAATTTATTAACAAGTGTAAGCATATTTGAATTTCTGTTAGCTCTGCTGCTCTGTTCGGGTCTATGTGACCCGAAAGAAAGTTTATGCGTTTTTAAAATTGTATAATACAGGGTTATTTTCATGAAACTTCTTGAAAGCTCTTCTTAATCTTTGGTAAATAATATAAATATGTACTCCTAAAAGGATTTTTTTATTTCTAGTTTAAAGGAATATTTTACAGAGTATATCTAATGTATCGTTAGGGTCAATATGATCCAATGCAGAAAATCATTTATTCTTACCTATATATATTCTTTTTATTTGGAATAATTCAAAAGAAAAGAATAACAATAGATTATTTAATTTATTCGTTTTCGAAACCAGTTGACTTATGTGTTTGGTCACATGACGAGAAAGCCTGTCTAAGGTCCAAAAGTTGATACGATTGGCAGTGGGCCAATCTCTTTGCTCTTATTGCCATTTTTTTCTTTTTTTTTTACTTTCTGATACTCTGTGAAAGAGCTGTGCTGCGAATGTGACAGAAAAAATGGTGAATTGCAAAAATTTTATTCTCATTGATAAAGAGGAACTAATAGAAGCTTCTGATAGCGGAGATGTATCAGGGCTTGAAAAATCACACGTGATGAAATTGTGAGAGAAAGTTCTTTTACTTTGTACCGATATTCAACAAATGAACAATAACTGAAGTATTCAGATACCATCCACTGATAGAAGATACCATCTACTGATAATCCAAATAATATCTGGACATTTGAGATTTCCTGCCTATTTCCAAAGACTCGGAAGAAAGCAGGAAAATAAATGCATTTGTGGAGAAAATATCATAATTTACCACTCTTAAATGGAATGTATAGAGATCTCAGAGTGAAGGAAAAGCCTTAAGATTATAAATAATGATTTAAGTACAGTACTGATGGTTCTAGGTCATCTCAAAACCCTGAAGGATAGGATGTCAAAGATAGATAGTTTCATTCCAGTTGTATGAGAGCGTGCAGATGGGGAGAAAGTTATTGACTACCCCAAAAGGAATGTTCTTTTGACTGTTCGGTCATGTAAGGTTGGACAGTACTTATTCAGCAGTCGACCCTAACAAATCCTGTCGACACTGCTACATTCAGTGGTGGTGGGGTGGTCGGCTGTATAACAAGAAGAAGAAGGATAGCTTCCTCTAAAATGGAAAATGGCAACTCTTGGCACCATTAGAAAAATAAATAGAAGCTAATAGAAGCTCTTCAACAAATGCCAAACAAAGAAGTCCACAGCTTTTTATTTTATTTTACAGAAGATACAATAGTTGTAAACAAAAACCAAAAAAGAACAAGAATGTTATTCTTATGAACACTTTGCATCTTGAAGTTAGCAACAGACCTGACAAAAAATCACTAAAGATATTAGTTTATAATTCAGCTAAAGGGGCCGTCATTAATGTTTATCAACTTTTAAATAAATGCATACACTCGAAAAAGAAAAAGAAATCATTGATCCATGATAGTATTTTGTGACATACTTGATATTTCTGCGTACTGTGCATTTGTTCCATGAACTCCAATACATAGTGAAAGAAAGGAAGACAAATAAACTAAACGAAGGTGGGTTTTTGGAAGAACTGGGAATAAAACTCAGTTTTCCGCATATTAAAGCAAGGCCCCACTTACTCAAAACAAAGTATTCAACAGTGATATTTCTGCGTACAATGCATTTGTTCTATGAACTTGAATACATACTGCATGAAACAAAAGCAAATAGACTAAACGAAGGTTATTTTTGGAAGAACTTGGAAAATAACTCAGAGAAAAAGGGAAAATGGGCCATCCATCAGGATCTACTGAGGATATTCCGTCAAGCAATGACAGAAGAACTAATATGTTACTCTAAAATTGTAAGAATAATCTCGCAAATATGATGTGTAATATAATTGTTCAAATCGTCTATATAAATAAGAATGAATGTTTGTCTGTGTGTCTCTTATGCTTTCCTGAACTGCTCATCCGATTGTGATGAAACTGGGTCTGCTTATTGTTTACACCTACGGGACGGTTAGAGGGATAGTAGAATTATCTAAAATTCAAAACAAATTTCAAATCTCAAACGCATTTATTGACCAAGGATTCATCTCCAAATAAATCGCCGTAAGGGCAAAAGACTCTGTATAAATACTAAATTGAAATTAAAAGTTAATATTTTGTAGCTATAGTACGGAAATGTTATGTAAGTCATTCTCAGAGGTAACAACCTTATCACAGATTACGCGAGAAGGTTTTGGTGAGACCAATAATGGGAGTTTCAAATTTTAATTAAATTTTTGTGTTTTTTGCAGTAACTATGAAAAACATTGTATTACAAATAATTTTGCACCGCCTTAATTTTCAAAAGTTATCTTTTCAATTATATTGACGATTTTATAATATAAATATGTTTTCTATGTTTACTCAATTTTAACAGTAATTATTTTAATCCCATTTTCTAACATTAAACTTGAGAATTCCGAACGAAAATGAAGCTAGTCACGAGATACAATCAATAGTTTCTTTCATCACCGTCCTGAGAGAACCCCAAGTTTTACAATCCTAAAAGAACACACAAATCTGATATATAAAAATGCATATTTGTCTGTTCGTATTTTATATACTGTCCCACCGTTCATCCTATTTCGATAAAACATTGCCAAATGATGGATTGATTGCTTTTAATATTATTTTTTGGAGGGAGCAACGCACCGGGTACCTGCTAATTTTAAATAGAAATAAATTTTAATTTCGAATATCTTTTTTTTTTGTTATTTTTATAGATGCTTTATATTATTGAAGTTTCAATTAAGAAAAATTTGTTGTTATTCTTAGAGCTGCTTTATATTGCTGGATCTGTTTTTAAACTTATATTTCTCTTTTTGAAACCATTTCTTGTTTGACACCTGCTAATTATTGCAAAATAAAATTTAGTTTCCTGAGTCGGGTCATATTGAACAGAGCTCTACTTACGTGAAGTAAACACGAACAGAAGGCTAATGAACTAAAAAAAAATCGAACACTGAAATACGTTTGAAATGATTATATACCTTAGAACAACGAATTCAAAAAAAACAAAAAACAAGTAGAATTAAAAATCCTTTGAGACTCCAAAAACCTCAAACGGAAACAATATCCTGTTTTTACATGATAATAATATTTATCGTCAAAAAAAAGTATAGAAATCTCAGTTACACTATTGAATAAATATCACCATAAATGTGAAAACTTCTCAAATATTTCTCCGTTTTTAATAGTAAGCACTTTAAATATGAATATTTAGTTGTTTTTCTTACTCATGCCTCTCCCTCCTCCTCGAAAAATATGTGAAATTCATCTCTTCAATTATTCGAATGTTAAATTCTGTTGTGTTGTTTCTTAAGGCACTTGCTACTGGACAAGCCCGCTGTGACGTACACAGCGATTTGAACCAATAGGGTACATTTCTTGATTTTTTCAGTGGCGCCATCTAGGGCCAAGAGTACGACTTTGCCACTTGCGAGTCACACCCCTTTTTTCATGACGGACTTTCACTGTTACAGTTTCATTCACTCTACCACAGATCATCATTTTGATCTGAATCAGAGAACGATCCCCTTTGAACCAGAACCCCCCCCCAGTGGTATGACTCTATACATGGAGGACTTTGTGACCACGACATATTAATAAGTGTGACAGTCACCATCACACACGGGAAATCTTCGGGTACTCGTACTCGTAACGAGTCCAACGCCTTACCAAGCAGGCTACACCGGCCTATGTTAAATTCTAAATACTTCCAACAATTCATGATCTTATCGAATTCCTTTTGGATAACGGTGCGATATAAACACGATATATCGCCTGTCATGTTATATTAGTAGATTTAACATAGTTTAATTCAACTGTTGATGATATGACTCAATTTGCAGTCCGTTCTTAACTCCGAACGTATCCTTAATATGAGATCTGAAACCTACCACAAAGGCAGAAAGTGAAGCGCAGTAATAATCCAATTTAAAATTCCGATCTAGTCGGTGTCTTGTGACGTCACGGCCAGTGAATTTGTGACGCTTCGGTTCACTCTTTGCAGTGTAATGAATTTAAACCTCCTCCCCGACTGTCTCAAAATGTCCCGCTCTATACAGGGGAATGAGACTCAAATTTTGATCTTAATGCCTCAAATCTTAATGCGCCTGTAATAAATTTTATTACTTTGGTAGAACTTATTCTTCCGGAACAGATATTACAGAGGATAGCCTTTTCTACGAAATGGTTGTTAAAATTCAATATGCATATAACCAATGGAAGAATAATAGTTACTGAACATGAGATTGTTTTCGCTTCACGGTTTCTGAAACCTCAAAATGGGAAGGAAACAAATTGCCGAAGCCTGAAAATGTGAAGGAAACAAATTGCTGAATTCTGAAAATGTGAAGGAAACACATGGACTATTTATTCCTTTTTATTATTTTTCACTTTTTAGCTCACAATCTGTTCTTTCTCTAGGATATTTTATCATGTGAGAATATATTTTTGTCATTTCTTTCACTTGAGATCATTGGGGCCTGAAAATGTAAAGGCAACAAATTGTTGAAGCCTCAACATGCGCAGGCAATAAATCGACTATTTATCCCTTTTTTTTGTTTTGGTATCAGCTTCCACAATGCAGCTTTTGAAATATCTATCGTCAGCTAATGTAGTTTTATTTTGGAGTTTCCTTTCACAGCATAGTTTTTGAATTATCTATGTTCTACTGTTGTAGTATTTCCCTAATAAATCTCAATGTTATTACCTAATTCATGCAACGTTTTTTAAAATAAAACAAGCAAGTTAAAATATTATTTGTTTGATCGATAAAGATTGTTGATTGGAGGGATAATTTCAACTACATTTCAATTACACATTTTCCGAATTCTTCCGAATTGTCTTAATGAATTTAAGTCATTAACCAGTTTAAACCGGTTTGAGATAATCACGAGATTATCAGATGACTCATGCTTCGATATTTAAAAAAACAATGAATTCCTTTCATCTAAAAAAATTACCAATATATTTACTAAGAAAAAATACAATTTGCACTCTATAGTAGTGAGTGTTATTGTAGTTGTTGTGTTATTCAAACTAAAGTATGACTTCTGTTGTTGCAGGTTAGACGACAAATAGCTTTTGTTAGGATTGCAAGATGTTACTTTTAGCAGAATTGGAGTCATTTCCTAAAAGGTTTCAAAGCGATGAAAAACATGCTTACAATACCATGAACCAGCTTTCTTAAAACAGTTAAATGTTTGAATCAAGTTCCAAAATGTTTCCAAAATTTCGTTACAGGTATGTTTACTTATGTTGCTTGTTAATCATCTTGAAGTAATATTAGGGACATGACTTAGTGAAGCGTTACATTCAATCCATTTAAATTACACATTCGGGTGGTGTCACAACAAAACTTCTTTCTAGAGCAGACCATTTAAATCCTTAAGTACAGTGGCGGTGGGTCTAATGCCACTTGGTCAAACCAAGTCGAATTGAGATTTAGCTCTTTCGAATGAAGGCAGAGGTATGCGCTTTTCGTTGTGAACGAGCACCGTTCAGGTGACTTTGCTCGAACAGATACAACACAACCCTCTTGAAGGGGTGGTAGAGCTCATTCATCCATCCGCAAGTCAGGATTGAGATTCCAATCAGAGACCGACTCATCCCTGATTCAGTACCCCCAGAGGTATCGTTTTGTAATGGGAATTTGGAGGACTTTGCAGTCACGACCTATTGAACGTGCCCCCACTGCCATTAGCCAACACGGCGGACTTTGGCCTAGAAGAGTACAGAACTTGCTACCTCTCAGTTATGAGACTGACGCCCTACCAACCAGGCTACAGCGGCCAAAATTACACATTAGTAATGTTATCTGGTATTTTAAGTCTTTAATCGGTTAAGCTCAATAGCGGTGTTTCTTTAACGTCTTTAGCTGTTACAATACTATATAGAGAATACGAGATATCAAAATTTCATTACTGGCATGTTGCTCATTAACCTATCCAGTCCAACTTTTTCCTTCTTTCAATCAATTTTTCACTCTATGTTAAACTAAATTGGAAACCAATTAATTGTGTTTCAAACTGTTCAATTTCCAACCAATCGAATGGGGATCAATTCAGTTTATCGAATGAAATCAATATGCTGTTTTGCAAGCCATGATTTACAAGCTGTTTTGATCGACGGCGTGTCCAAAATGTTGTGTCGCGTTCTACTGTTCGCCATACCTGCCCTAAATACTAATTTTTAATGCTAATTGCATCAATACTAATTTTTCAAATATATAATGCTCCAAATACTAGGTTTACAAAATAACTACTGGCTTTATAAAATGTGAGTAAAGCCAAAGGAACCATCATTGCATTAGGCTTTATCAAAACGGGATGGAAAGCAGAAGTTAAAGTCATAGCCACGGAACACAGGAGTGTGCTTCCTATTGTATTATACTTACATAAAATTGCGATAAAATTACAAAAACATATTGCTTTTCTTATTTACCCTCTCACTATAAATAGCGATTAGATGCATACTTTGAAATGATTTTAATGCTCTAAGACAGAAAAAAAATGTAACAAAGTTAATTCATTTTTCCTGCTAAATCAAGCAATAACTTCAGTTCTTTTAGCTATCAGTAAATGCTAAACTGTTTCACCGTATAGAATTGTATATGAGCCAACGTCCTGGCATAGGGGTAGCGTGTCTTTCCTGGGTTTGAGTCCCGGTTCGAGCATGGCTGTTCTGTGTTCAGTCTGTGAGATGTATGAATGTAACCCCGTGTAAAAAGGGGTTGTGCAAGCGAATGTGTGCGTCACCTTCACCTGAGCTAAAGGTCGGACTTCTGCTCTCAGGGGTCTTTACCCTCAGAAGCTACTGCACTCCCTCTCCGTGGAAGCAGGGGACACAACATCATCATCATCAATAGTGTATGAAAGAAACATTTGGATGATTGGTGGCCATTGGTTGGCCATTTCTTTTATATGTAATGCTATTTAATATCCGTCATTATTATTCAATATTGCGAATATTATTTAATATCATACGATTTTGCGCAATCTGTGCGTGCTACTAGGATGCTTATGGAACATGAGTTTATCCATATTTTGATGCCATCTGTTACTACGCATTATGAAGTAACGAATGATTTCATGTGTATTTTTTCCCTCTAAAGCAGCAGATTCGAAGGCTAGCTTAGTTATATTCACGTCCCGTTGTAAATCAACACTAGGGCTATTTTGAGACGGAGCACATCAATTTGAAGCGCGGTCAGATGACGGCACATCCACATCACATCATCATCGGAAGGACGCTCGGCCCCGACGAATTTAACGTGCAACACACCCGCTTATACTGCTGTTGTTCGACGGAATCAGACCTCGAAATTGCAATCCTTCGGTTTCGAAGCCGAGACCTTACCATTAGGCCTCCACGACCTCAGAGAAGATTCGAAACCAGCCAGCAAAATCATTACATCTTGAATTGTAAATTTATTTATATTCTAAAATGGATGCCGCCTCTTATTTTGAGCACTTATAGGAACTATATAAGAAAGAAATATATAATTGAAGGCCGTGGTAGCCTGGTTGTTAGAGCGTCCGTCTCGTAACCGAAAGGTAGCGAGTTCTGTCCTCGTCTGGGCCAAAGACACCGTGTTGGCTAAGGGCAGTAGGTCGTGACAGCAAAGTCCTCCAAGTTCCCATAACCTCTGGGGTTACTGAATCAGGGATGAGTCGGTATCTGATTTGGATCTAAAATTCTGACTTGCGGAAGGATGAATGAGTTCGACCGCCCCCTGAAAAGGGTTGTCTCGTGTGTGTTCAAGCAAAATTCGTCCTTTCACCTGAACGGTGCTCGTTCACAACGAAAGGTGGACACTTCTGCCTTCATTGGAAAGAGCTCCGTTTATTCGTTATTGGTATGACCAAGTGGCATCAGACCCACCCACCACCAGATATTTGAAATATTTAAACCTTTCCAAATGAATTCGATCATTTAAATAAATTGTTATTTTAAGAGTACAAGGACACAATTACCCATGATTGTCAATGCAACGATTTTCCTTTTATAGGCTTATCTAGCTGACTAGGACTTACCGTTCATTTAATCCCAATTCTAAATAGAACCTTTGATATCTTAGAAGTTATCTGTATGAAAACTTGAATCACAGTAACAAATAAAAATGTATAGTTACAACATAAAAGGACTTTTTTTTAAAAAATTGATTTTTGCTTCACTTTCATGTTATAAAATTACTAAAGCTTTTTCATGTTTTTGTATGTTTTTATCATTATGTGTATGTATACTTTTTAAGAACATATACAATATGAGAAATGAGGGACGCTAAATTGTAAAAATTTTTCACCGAGCATAGCAGTAAAAGGATTAAATACAGTTTTGAATGGATCTTGAAATCAATGTCCCATTTTAAGTAATATGATTCTGTAAATATACAAACAAAATTAAAAGAAGGAATACTTATATCAGAAAGGGCAGTTAAAAAAAATTCAACTTAAAAAAAGTTCATCTAATTTGAACTAAATATTTAGATCAAAAGATACTTTAATTTAAATTTGAAACTGCAACAATCTTTAAAAAAATTTCAATAATCCTTAAAAGAAAAATTGAGAAAGCGTCATATCTTTTTTTAATAAATACAAATTAAAATATCAAAAATCCTTTAATTCGATATCAGTTCAATAGACGGAGTTCTCAAGTTCCACACATTTTTTGAAACTGAAGAAATTATAATTATTTATTTCTTTAAAGTGTATGTACATATTGTACCTAATACCTAATCTAGTGTACCCAATATTAGTCTTCATATTGTCTGCCTCAATTAAATTTTAAAATATATATTTTTTAACTTTTTCATCAATGATGAATAGAAAAAAGTGACATCTTTTCTGTCATTTTAACTTATTTCTGTCATTTAAAGAGCTATTAAAAATGTATTTCTATAAACATAGCTTTGATGGAGACACAAAATATACACTGTTTCATACAAATTATTTTGATGAATAAATAATTTTTTTGGTTCATTTCTTGTCGAGTTATGATTGTCTGAATGAAGCAACATAGTGGAAAAATATCATTCATTATAAAATGATTTTTTTAAAACCGAAACTAGAGTTTTTAGTGAAAGTTCCTCAATAAAGATCCTTACAACTCGAGAAATATTCCGATTATTGACAACAACTTAGTATCGCTTGAAAACTAAAGGATCAGAGAACATTTTGAAGCAGTAAAATAGCATTCAATATTTTGAAAGATTTTCGAGATTTCAAATATGAAATATGAAATGAAAATCTTGATTTGTTAAAGCTCCCTATATCCATTACTTTTTAACTATCAAAACCAATCATTGTAAGTTACATTCAATTAAAAGTGGTCACTGTAGATTTTAAACACAAAATTTTTTTCTGTTGCCATCTTTTAGAACAAATTAATTAGCTGCAGGTTTTTGCAGATTATTTTCCCTTCCCGGCGCTTTTAATAACCTGTTTAGAATTAATTGTTGTCTACACTGCAAGCAGATCGATTAATAAAGACTATTGATTGACTAAAGAGAAATAGAAACGTTTTTAGAAGTTTCAAGCTTATGCGCTCACCTTAAGAATTCTTTCATATTGAAATAAATTATTTCAAAAATGAATAAATTATGTTAATAAGCCTATGTTTGAAACCTATATCATGAACTATAGAAGGCTATTTATTCCGGATAATTGATTATAATTTATGTTTATCTCCTGTTTAGCTGGCGTGGATGTTCTCTCCCGAACTGGATGACCTTGGATGATCTCTCTCTTCCAGAAATTGAGAAAAGAAATCGTCTGCTGTGCAACAATTGGTGGAAATCGTTGCTTTAATGGAAATCACAAAGTTCCCGCTCCTTTAATCCCAAAATCTCATTTAAGTTAAGCGCCTTAACTGCTGAACGAGGATTAGAGGAGTAACGGGAGGAAAAAAAAAGGATTTATTTACGCTACACTTCTTGTTTCTTGCTTAACTGCAGCATCTGCAGTATCCGCATCATTTTAAGTTGCGATAAATCTTCGTGATTATTTTCATATTTTAATCACATTATCTTTAAATACCAAATATCCGTTATCTATTTTGTTATGAAAGATTTAGCATTCTGATATTTGCTTTTCTAGAAGACCAAGACTACAGCGTCTCATTCTGAAAACGTTTCTCTTTAGAGCCAGTCAGTAATCTTTATTAATTGATCTGGTTACTGTGTAGACAACAATTAATTCTAAAAAAGGTTATTAAAAACACAGGGAAGAAAAAAATAATAATTGCGAATACCTGCAGCTAATTATTTTGTTCTAAAAATTGCAACAGAAAAAATTGTGCAGTTGAAATCAATTGACCACATTTAACTGAATGAAACTTGCAATGATTGGTTTCGATGATTAAAAGGGAATAAATACAGACAAGAGAGCTTAAAAAGAATTCAGATTTTTCATTTCATATCCACATTTGAAATTTTGAAAATCGTTTAAAATATAGAATATTTTTTATTGCTCTCTGATCCTTTAGCTTTCAAACGATACCTAAATGTTGTCAATATTCGGAATATTTCTCGAGTTATACGGATTTTTCTTGAGGTATTTTCACTGAAAACTCAAGTTTCGTTTTTTTTAAAACTCATTTTATGAAGAATGATTATTTTTCCACTACGTTGCTTCATTCAAACAATCATAACTCGATAAGGTATGAACCAAATACGATTATTTATAAACCAAAATAATCTGTTTGAAACAGCGGAAGTTTTGTGCCATAATCACAGTTGTGTTAATACAGTTTAACCACTATTGTAATGCATCTCCGGATGGAATGATGGATCTCTGACTTAAACGAACATTCTGGCAAACAATGACACCGGAAGCAGAGTATTTCCTGAGATTTTCTTTTGTCTGTGTGCAGTTCCTTTGCTTGAATGTGAGTAACCCATGTTTGCTTAAAGAATGTAATTTTTGTAGATAATTAGTTAATTAAAATTATCTTTTAAATTATTTCTTGACTAATTCCTATACTATTTAAATGACAGAGAAAATCTCGCTTTTTCTATTCATGGTGGATGAAAACATTGATTTTAGAAAACTACACATTTCTATAACTTGATTAATGCTGATAAAATGAAGATTCATATGAGGCATCATTTCCAACTAGAATTGAGTGTCTGCACAAATTAGAATTGTACATATCATGTTTTAAAAAACATGCTAATTAGCTCATTAAATACTAATTAATTATTAAGATAATATGTTTTTTCTCAGTAAAATGAGTTTAAACATGTATTAATGAGCTATGTGAAAATTAGGATTTTTAAAATTAAAATTTTAAAAATTTCTAGTGTGTGCGTACACTTTAAATATGGCTGATATAAGGCCTTACTCATTAACAAACTTCTAATTGAAAATATGAAATTGAAGAATCTTACAATTATGACTCTTAATGTAAGAATTATAGGATTATTCATGTTATATTAACGTTAACTCAACATTTATTTAACACGAAATAGTTTGATTCGTATCAATAAATGAACTCGTATTGTTTCTTGTCAACTTCCTCTGAGCCCGAGAGAAGCTTCTTGCATAGTAACACGTCGACTGCAAACTACGAGTTAACTCGTAGATTGCATTCTTTTCTAGGTCGCCAACTACGAATTATCTCGTGCTGCTTTAACTTAACATTTTTGTGCAGCTACGAATAAACTCGTTGTATATCAGTGCTAATATCGACAGATGACTTATGGAACAAGAGCAAAAGTCAATGTTGGCTTGCATGAACAGACAATTTATTAAAAAACTTCGTATTATTATAAAATTTAGTCCAAATTAGTTAGTGCCGTTTTAGGTCAGATTTCTGAAAGTTGTCGTGGCATTCAACGTCTTAATGACTCAAAGATTACAGAGAAACGATTGCGAAAGTGTACATGCAATTTCATTCGCTCCACTAACTTTGCAAACAGAAACACTAGATGGATCTTTTCTGATCTCTGGCGCAGAATGACTTTTCTACAGATGAGACATAATAAAAATAATATCAGTCTGAAATCAGTCAGTTTGGTATGACGCATT
This sequence comes from Argiope trifasciata, assembly GCA_026543055.1. NCBI lineage: Eukaryota > Metazoa > Arthropoda > Arachnida > Araneae > Araneidae > Argiope > Argiope trifasciata. Next base: position 343,479 of record JAPMOQ010052775.1, on the reverse strand, counting down.
TGAATTTCTTAATTAAGCAGTAGGCTAATGAATTCGAAGTCTGTAACAGCATCTGTTGGATTACTTTATGCACATCTGCAATTAAGTCAAATGTTTACCAAAAACAACCATGTGGTGACATCTTAATAAGCCAATAATTACCACTAAACATTGATGATCGCTTTTATATAGGGGATATGTTACTCGGCTGCAAATCATAATGTCACGATTTCGATTCTTGGCGGAATTCAACCCCCACACTGGCACAATTCCAGCCAACACTAATGCCTCATTGGTGACTTCGGACAATGAATATTCACACGGCTATCGTGGTGCCATCTACCCGTAGCAAAACGCCACCAAAGCGAAGTAGTCGGACTCACTTAACGCAACAACAACTCTGTCCATTAGCAGCCCAAAGTCGCCAGACTCACTTGAAGCAGCAACGACTCTCTTCGCTGGCTATAACGCTTGGCTCTATAAATGTTTCGTCTCTCCACAATCTCACTGGTAGGAGAATATTGTGTCGACATCTTAATAAATCAGTAATAGCCGCTAAACATTGGTGATCCCTTTTGTCTAGTGGATATGTTACGCTGCTGCAAATCATAAGGTCGCGAATTCAATCCTTGGCGGAATTCAATCCCCCCCATTGTCACAATTCCTGCCCACAGCATCGCCAAATTCACGGAATCTTTCAAAAATCAAACAAGAAACTTTCACTGCAGATGTCTCAATCTTTGTTTCGCTCTTTTGCTCTTTTCATGGCAGTGAACGGAGTTATGATATGAGCAATAGAACAAAACAAGGATTGTAACATCTGGAGTGATAGTATCAAATCTCTCAAAACTATCATCAAAAAAGTTAAAAATAATTCAAAATTTGTTCACCCAACATAGAAGCCTGACTCTAATTTCGGTAATAGCTCAACGGCCATTTAGCAAACGATAAACTCAACCAGCATGCTTTCATGAACATTGTTTGCTTTTATCCGAATTTGTATATTTTTAGACTTTCTTTAATTTTTCGATTTACTACATCTTTTTTTCCTTTTTATCTGCAGCTGGAGTTAAATTTTTTCGTTCAGAAAGTATAAATATTTAAATGAGATAAGAAATAAAATTAAAATAAACTCATTTTACTTTAACCTGCGAAATGTCTCTATTTTTTCTTTTTTTTTTTAATTGTCTAAAATTACTTTGTTTTCATCGAATTAAGTCCCATTCTGAGCTACTCCAATTAAAAGAAACTTTATAACCTAGATGCACGGCTGGATCCAGCATCAAACATTTCTACTTTTTCTTTTTGCTCCTCGCATTAATGCTATCGCAACAAGAATCTCGCTATCTCCCTTCTCGCTCTTATTGTGAATTTCTCTCATTCCTAAGCGTTAATACTATCATAAATCTAGATTTATGCAACTTAAGATAAACGGGAGGGAGAGATCAAGGTGTGATAAAAGAAGATTTTTAGTACTTTCTTACACTGTAGAAGGAAAATTGTAGTTATTAGTTTATTAAAAGCAGCAATAAGAACAATTTTATATATATAAAAAACATTTTTGATTCATGCTAGCGATAATATTATAGTATATATATCTTCGATTTGTTAAAAACGATTATTAATGAGTATTTTTTTAAGATAAGAGGCAAAATAAATGCAAAAAATTTCTCACTCTACCTCCTTAGAAACATTGTAAATCTTTTGTAGTAACTTCGAGATATTGCATATATATCTGTGATATAAATTATTTTACGGATAGAATGAAATAAAAATCTTTGAAGCTTCTTTTCTGAAATTTATCAGTAGCAAAATTATTGCTAACAGAGCAGCAAATCAGTGGAATGTTACGTAATCACGTAACTACATTATTGTCTAATTTTGTGTTCTTACGCCATAAAATGCTATATCTTATGATATGATTATTGGTATGAATGTATTGAACAAGTTTAAATGGTAATTAATGAAAATGGAATCATAATTAAAGAAAAACTTCAATGTTCAGAGGGAAATAACACATTATCCATCCTACCAATAGATGTAACACCTAATGAAGTTGAACTAAACATTGAACCTCCATTCCAAATATTTTAAAACATATAAATTTTTAATTACGTACCACGCAGAGCTAAAACAACAGGTGTTAAATTAAACATTTTGATAAAAGTTTATTGCCCTATATCTCATCCGCCTGGTAGATTACCGCTTTCAAAGAATAAAATTGTCCAGACTCAAGTAGCTGAGTTGTTAGAACAAGGAATTGTAGAAACATGTTCTTCAGAATACAGAAGCCCTACAAGTATTTTGGCTTGGATCCTGTGAACACCAGAGAATGACACTAAGACAGGCAACTGTCACTAATTCTCCTTTTTGCAACTCAGTACATGTCCGAGTATCCAGCCTAATGAAGCAGGAGTTCTGTGAACTCGTTTATTTGCCCACTGTTAACAAAAGACAAATAATTTATACCGAATCTCACAGCTATAAAACAATGTTTTCTTTTCTTATTGAATACTAGACTCCCCATGAAATTTAAACTAGGCTTATAGAAATAGAGACTTATTTTTGTTGCAGTCATTTAGTTAGAGACTAATTTTTGTTGCAGCCATTTAGGCGTTGTAGTTATTTAGGTCATACATTTATTTCTTTTCATTTTCCATGGAAACAGAGACTTATTTTTGTTGCAGTCATTTAGGTAGAAACTTATGTTTGTTGCAGTCATTTAGTTAAACCAATTTTTACAAAAGACCACAAAGTATTTCCATTATCTTTTTTGGACGCTTTTGATACAGAATTCTACATACTGCTCTGCGTCGTACCACATGCCTCAGCTGAAGCTGGTGAACTTTATCCTTTTTGGTTTTTTTTAAATTGTGAATCCTGATTTAATGTTTATTATTGGCATAGATTTAACTTAGAATTGATTCTTTTCGACGGAGTTTCTTTTGTTAACACTGCTGCGCTTCCTGCCCCTGCAATTATAACCCTCTGGTTATTTGAACAGTGTAATGTGGCATGAAGTGGGAGAGACAAGGAAAGACTCTCCTGTTCTATCCTTCCCTGGGATTACTGTTCGACGTCTGACATTTATTGATTGAAATAGGGTTAGGGATTTTAATATTGGATAAAGCGAAGGTAAAAGGAATGAGCTTTTGAAGTTCAAATTTGGATATGGATTCGGATTGTTAAGCTAACTATCATGCAGGAACTGAAAACTTGTGCTGATTTTACAGAAAAAGACTCATCGTTTGTTTTTGATTACAAGATTCTGAAAAATGCTAATAAAAACATTTACAAACAACTAAAAACGAGGACAGAAATAAAAAGAGGGCAACACACACACAAATATAAATACAAATAAACACTCTGTACAAACACAAAAATAAACAGAAAATAAAAATGTGTATGTAGAATGCAACTCTTGGGAATAGTGTTCCTGGAAACTAAACAGATCTTGGTTTGCTTCCAGATGACGAATCATACTTTGAATTTTATTCCTGGATCCTTGGGAAGAGGCAACGCTGCGAAACCAGACTCGTTCTAGTTCGGATGTAGGCACGGTCATGTGTAAGGAAGAAGTCAGCATGCATTCTGTTGCGTAGTGGATTGACATAGTGTCAAGATTTCAGCAAGGGCAGAATGTATTGGGGGTCAGATTGAAACACCGAAGATATGAGGGGAATGACAAGTGAGATGTGAAGAAAAGAATGTCTTCAATTTTCCTGTTACTTGGTAGAAGGCAGACTTGGGAGCAAATGTTGAATGTAGATCGTATGTATCTTTTGTTAACAGTTATTTCTTTATAGAAATATTTGAAACCGTATTGTTTTTTTAGTAATTCGATTGGAGTCTTCTTTCTGAGTAGAAGTAACAGACGGTTTTGATTGATGCAGTAAGAATACTTCTCTTCGAAGAGCAAACAAACTCTTTAACTTACAGTTTTGTTAAAATGCGATACTCAAATAGAAGAAGAAATTTAAAAATGGTTAATAATATTGCCAAGAACCTGTACTTTTGCTTCTCCGCGTTAATAATGTCATCGTAAGGAAGAAGGATTTACAGTCATCTGCATTGGATGGTATCGGGTGTCGCGTTGATGATCCCAGAACTTGGACACTATTTGGCAACAAAATATATAAAGCTCGAAACTTCGAGAATTTTATCAAGCCGCCATTAGGAACCGATAATGTACAGATACACCCTGCTTGGCGCAAAAACTTCTAGTCCCGCCTTCATGAACTATAAAAAGCCTGCACTCCCAAACTGGACTCGTTGTGAATTCAGTTGTGTGAAGTAGGGAATAGGTAGAGAAGAGAGAGAGGAGCATTTCAGCCGTCTGGAGAGACCATAGAGCTAATCTCTGAGGCTCTCCTCTCCTGCTGAATCCTGCTTGACCGTTTTGTGTGCTGTGGACGTTGTCACTACTTGTGGACTACTATCGTTGCTGCGTGCTGATATGTGTTTGTCACGGCTGAAAATATTTATCGTCTTTGTGCTGTTCTGTCTTCGTGTAAATAAACGTCGTAATTTTTTTTTCTACTAAAGGACTGCCCATTGTGTTTTCCACACCATACACCCACTACATGAACGAACCCGACAGTAGTGAAATCCGTAACAATATTTCCTCATTTCAAATAGTAAGTTATCGACAAAAAATTTTATTTCAAAGCATTACAAAAAATTTATTTTTAACCAAAATGCGTAAATGCCGTCTGTATTTTTAGTCGTTCAGTTTGTCTTAACTATTGTTGAATATTATTGACGCTAGGAGTTTAAATATCTTATTTATTTGTCTTCGATCAATATTACTAGAAAACCATCCTAAAGTAGCCGTCTTAACATTCCAAGTATTTTTTTCTTTTGTGCAATTATTCAAAGTGCTAGTTAGTGCATTAATTTTGGTTTCGCTTATTATTTAGTTGGAAGAACACTTTTTAACGGATGGTTTAGTTTAGTTTGGTTTAGTTATATTAATGTCCCCTTTTAAAGCAACACTAAGGATATTTTGGGACGGAACTCGCCATTTTGAGCCACGGTCAGATGACACGGACGACACCTCAGCTGGCACTCCCTTCTCCAAACTTTCACGCCACATCAGAGGGAGGACGTTTAGCCCCGATGGATTGAACGCGCACCAGACCCGCTTACACAGTGGTTCTTCAGTGGAATCGGGTCTCGAACCTGCAACCTTGCGGTTCCGAAGCCGAGACCTCACCACCAGGCCACTATGGTTTTTTAACAGTTTGTGCTAAAATCGCAGCTAATTGGCTTAAATAAATAAAATAAACTACTACGGATTCTGAGACGACCACATTTCGACGATTCCATCTTATTAAGGGGTGAGACGCGGAACGATGGGGACATTTCCGGTATTCACCTTTGACGTTGAATTTCCCCTATTAGATACTAGTAAATGTGCACATCGTTTAATTTAATCTTTCCTTTCACCCCTGTTTTGACGAAATAATCCCATCCTAACGCATGCGCAGAAGTGTGAAGTGTTTTACAACCCATCGCTGAATATTAAATATAATTAAAATAGGAATAAAATAACATTTGTGTAAGCAGAAAAATAATGCAGTGAAATGAATGATATTATTAACTTATACCAGCATTATTACAGAATTATTCATCATAAATTTAACATGGAAAAAAATGTTGCAATTTTCTTAGACTTCTAGAGATATAGTACTTTGATTCATCCTTACGAAATGTTTTAAAAAATTATATTTATAGTTAAAAAATGATTATATAAAGATAGAGCCCCCACTCCTTCTAATTTATTCGAGGAAACGACATAAAAAAGTAAAGATGCCAAATGAAACCTTGATTTTAATATCAAGTTTGAATATCAGTCCACGAAAAAAAAATTCAGCATCTTTGAAAGTTTCTGAATAACTGAACGGCCTCGTGTATGATATAAAATAAATATTAGTACAGTAAAAGCTCTTTATTCGCTGGGTATATGTTCGATAGATATGCCGCGAATACTGAAACCGTGAATACGGAAGGGTCATTGATATGGGAATATAAGAGATACGTTCCTGTGTCACGATCGATCGATCGATCGATCGATAGATAGATAGATAGATAGATAGATAGATAGATAGATAGATAGATAGATAGATAGATAGATAGATAGATAGATAGATAGATAGATAGATAGATAGATAGATAGATAGATGGATGGATGGATGGATGGATGGATGGATGGATGGATGGATGGATGGACGGACGGACGGACAGACAGACAGACAGACAGACAGACAGACAGACAGACAGACAGATAGATAGATAGATAGATAGATAGATAGATAGATAGATAGATAGA
>JAPMOQ010052775.1:325771-337159 GCA_026543055.1 Argiope trifasciata | reverse complement strand
AGATAGATAGATAGATAGATAGATAGATAGATAGATAGATAGATAGACAGATAGATAGACAGATAGATAGACAGATAGATAGATAGATACTTTATTCATTGAGTAATAAGGTTGCTTTCATTCTGTTTGTTTACATTCTCAAAAACACCGACCGCGGTGAAGGTGGCTTGTGTCAAAGACCTCGGCGATATCAATTAACAACATACTTAGGCAAAGTTGTAATAAGATCTATTTTTTTATGAGTCCATTTGAAGGCATTTACAAAGGATATTGGGTTGGAATTCTTTTATTATTATGTATGTACTTATTAAATCCGCGAATAAAGAATTGTTTAGCCGCGAATACAGGAATTGGGTCGCATTTTTTTAATCCGCGGATAGTGAAAACGCGAATGAAGGAAGCGCGAATAAGGAGCCTTTACTGTATTCGATTCATCTCATCTAACGGTTTTTTTTTTAAATTTTTCCTGAGGTTTTCGAAACAAAGATCAATTTTACTGGAATCGATGTTTGTATATTTTTAGAAAGCAAGTTCTGTCATTAATCCTTTCTGGTCTCAATTAGCCACTTTCGCTCATAAATATACATATCCGCTTACACGAGAAACCGAAACGAAACTTATAATGAGCGAAAAATTTATCTCCAAAGATTCTTTCGGATAATAATATCAGGAACAGTGTTATCTTCGCGTAAGGAAGATAATGATGCATGCTGTAAACCTTATAAATATTCAAATAATCTGAAACATATTCGATAAAGACAAGAAGCCGAATGGTACGCGGAATTTCAAATTGCTTTACTTTTCAATGCATCGGTGGAAATTCAGATAAATATTTTAGCAAATTGTTGATGCTTCAAATGTTTCCTTATTCTTCATAGCTTTAAATTTTGCATTTTAGAAAATGAAAAAAGTGGAGCCATTTCCTTTGCGAAATATAAATTCTGGGGACTTGCATTGGCAGATTGAAAATTCGATGAAATATATCTGGTATTTTGGGGTGATAGTTCTCAAAATAACCGAATTGTTCGTGATATCTGAAAAAACAATTCTTTATTTCCATTTCTCTTTTAGTCCTTTTGCTCTTGTTACGTCTTTCATTCTTGCATTCATTGTTGATGCAAAGCTTCGGGTTTAAATTTCCAATTTATTTTAATAGATTTGCAGCGCTATTATGTGGAACTCATTAAGATATGTTATTAATATAGATTATCTTTCCGGAATGATAATTTCAGATTATATTTGAAATTGAAATAGGCGAAACTAAATCTAGTCGTTATATTTTTATTTCATCAAAACGCTACTACTGTTGCCACTTTTTAAAAGGACAATTTATAAAAAACAAAGATTATAAAATAGAAATGTAGCTGCTACAGATGGTTTAACAGCAATCAACAAACACAATAGTTGCATAATATTCGTCTTTAAGGTATGCAACTACATTAAAAATACTGGTTATCGAGCACATTGGTGAATTCCTTTTTTATTGTTATCTCTTGTAGTTCGGAATTTTCTCTTTCCACAGCAGTTTATTTTTTCTGGGAAAAGAAAGACCTCACCTATCATCCAGGGTCACACATTTTCTCAGCTTAAAATTTGTCTTCCTTTTTCACAAAACATTAATTTTCATGCAAATTCTACACCGTTAACAGGATATCTCATAAACTAATAGCGGTGTTTTCATACACATTTCAGCGTGCGTTTTAAATAATAGGGGCAATGAAATGAACCAAAAGTTTTAGCGTAGGCGAAATTCTTCTTCATTTATAGGTGTTTTAAAAAATCAAGTTATAAACTAATGAAAAAAGGCATATATACGTATATTTTTACCGATAATCTCTTTGCATCACAAGATTTTTCTTGCATTTTGGTTCATTTCATGCATCATTGTATTCTATAACTTGTGTACAAAGAAAACTAGGATGGCTGCATTACAATATTTTGTAGAGTGTAAACCGTTTTGGCTAAATTTCATTAAAATTTACTACAAATTTTTCTATTTCTCATAATATATTATATATTTAAATAACTTTGTTGCATTTATAATATTTTGTATCATAATTGACAATACATCTAAAAACCGTAGTATTAAATAGATTTTTAAAAATTCAATTTTTCAAAAATTTTCCTTCGAACGTAGTCGAATACCTTAAGAGCTTCCTGAGCACGAAAAATATTTCTCAATAGTTAAAAGTGATACAAATCAAGCATTCCTTTTGCATGAAAGTACCACCTTAGTAAAGTGGTAAGCGTGTTATGTCCCGGTAGTTCTCTAAATAATTAGAGACGTGGTAGCCTGGTAGTAAGGTGTCGGTTTTTTAACCGAAGGGTTTCATGTTTGAGACTCGATGCCACTGAAGAACCCTCGTGTGAGGGGTCTCTTGCACGTTAAATTTGTCAGAACAAACGTCCTCCCTCTGGTGTGGAGAGGAGGTTGCCGTCATCTGATCGTGGTTCAAAATGATGAGGTCCGTCTAAAAATAGCCCTAGTGTTGCTTCAAAACGGGACGCTAATATAACTAAACTCAACTAAAACTTCTCTAAATTATTCAAAAGATCGGGATTAGTACAGCATTGCTCTGGATGGATCGAACCATGATTTGATTTTTTCTAACATATCGTCGTTTACAATGATTATCTATTTGTTTTTTAAGGCGAGACAGTACATCAAAGTTTTTTCCTTTCAATTTTAATGTTTAAAATTATGTTTCACTTTGATTTTATATAAAATAGTACTTTATAACTCTTCCGTAAAAATTTTTTTAAATAATTTTCTTAACAAATTTTGAGGTTTTTTTTTAAACTTCAAGTCTTTTTTGAAGATTTTTTTCTACGTAACTATTAATATACTACATAAAACTTTGCATGTTTTTTTTTTTTCAGAAAAATGCTGGAACTCTGACTTGGGACATATTTTTAAAAATTACTACTCACCTTAAAGCTAATTCCATTTAGTTAAAGCTGGTTTTATAAAACATATATTTCTGAACATTCATAAAAAAATTCATCCATTATTAAGAAAGCTTTAGACTTTTGAAATATAAGCAAAAAATGAGCATGGAGAAAAATGCGTTTAAAGTTTTTATTCATATAAATCATAATATAAAATCTCTCGGCCTATAACTTGTACAAAATGTGATTCAAGTTATTCTCAATTGTTTAAAATTAAAAAAAGGCAGAAATTTATGGAAACAAAATATTACATTTTTACATTGAATGTATATAAAAAAAACTAACGAAAGATCAAAATACCATAAATTTTAGCATAAAACCTTTAACAAAATAAATACGAATATCAAAATTAATTAAAATGTATATTTCTGCTATTCTGCTTACTGTTGTTATTCTGTTTGCTATTTCTGTTATTCTCCTCGTTATTTCTGCTATTCTGTCTGATCGATGCACTTGTAACTTTTGAGTATTTGCTCCAAATGGCACTGTGGAGAGTCTCATTGAAGTTTTGTGTCTTGAACCAAATACATCTCTCAAATACCTCATTTGATGCAAGTGTTTGGTAAATTGGCAATATTTTTGCCAAATGAACTTCTTTTATAGGTGTTTGAATCTGAAAAGTGGTTGTGGCAACATTGTTTACTCTCCTGTCATGCCTCAAAAATTCTTCAATAACTTAATAAAAATAATAAAAAATAATAATTAATAAAATTTTGCAAGCACATCAGAATGCCTCAATTTATCATATGAGCCAGTAAAAAATTTCGTGGTTTGAATGATTTTTCGAGTACTATATCGCCTTAAACATTCAAAAATTTTCATTTATCAAATTGGAAAAAACCTGACATGCACAATTAAAATTCAAAACCTTCCCAACATTTCTTTTTCACACCGAGATATAAAGCATATCTTAAATTTAAAAATTGTATTTCTAGTTTCCAATAAATTTACTAAAATTATATTTCTTCTACTTTTGAAAGGGGCAGAGGGGAAATTTCATACGTCATTTGCCTGAGAAAAGTTAAATTAGAAAGGAAATTTTAAAAAAGTTAATCGTCATCACATTATTTAAGGTAAGCATGGTGTAGCCCTATTTTAAACATATTTCTGGGTTTAAGACTGCTCAAAATTAATAATAGAACGTCAATATTTGAAATAAATAATAAAACTTTTTGAAAATCATCATTTAACAGCATCAATTTAAGAAATCCTTGTAAAACTTCAGATTAGCTACATCAAAAACTATTGTTCTCCTCCTAACAAAACTTACAAAAAAATAAATTATACAGTTTTCTATAATGAATGAACTACAATTGTATGGTTCTAATAGTGTATAATAAAAATTTCAACCAGTCGAAGATTTATCATGAAAGTTTTAGTAAATTGATGGCATTATTATTCAAACAATAGACTGTAAATTGAAAACTATTCACTCGATGTAGATTCTTTTAGTTCATTCAGTAGAAAATAGTATAAAGACAAAGTACATCAAATTTTATAATAATATGGTTATTATATTTTGAGTCATTGATTTGTAGTAAGAAACAAAGGATTAAAAATCAGTTTTGAGAAAAATGCTTTTAAAGTATACATTAACTTGTTTTAATAATAAATTATCAGAGTATATACTTAAAATTCACCATATTTATAGATTATACTACCTCATATTTTAAAAATTTTCCTTTTTTTAATAATTTTAATATTTTTTCTGGCAATTTTTTTCATTTGGCACTGAATACTGTTTAGATTCATTTATTTTGTCTCTATCGAGCCCAGCAAATTCTTTAATTGTATTTACACTAGAATTCACTCCAACAATCTTAAGAATATTCAGTGATTCTATAAAACCTTCAGTAAGATGTATTACAGACATAAATACTCCTAATAGGAGGTTTCAGAGCTCGACAAAGACGTGTTAAAGTACAAATTTCAAAAAAAAAAACCCTCATTGCCATTTTGTGTTTTTTTGTGCCAAACATTTTTCGGTATTTAAAACTAAATTTGTGCTCATAAAAATTTTTAACATGTTTTTGGTCCTTTAAATCGGTATTTCCAATTATTTAAATGTCCCTTTCCGGTTTACCTTATCATTGCGAAAATATGAATATCGACTTCTAATGAACGCAGAGACAAAAGTAAACCTATTTTGGATAATTCAAAGACTGATCTATCCAATAAAATAACTTATAATAATTGGTCTATCCGAAAAATACCGCCAAAATCGACCTTCTCAACGTGTTCGGTTACTTTAAATCACAGTGCGAAGGAAACACGAACAGTGAATTCTTCCATTCGACTGAGCAAATGTCTCCAACCCTTTCAGTCGATGGGACTTGACGGACGTCGGGCAAGAGATCGCGTTACTCGCAGGTGCGGCATTTAAATAATTCCCTTCCAGGATCCTTTTCAGGAAAATTAGCCCCTTCCACAGGTGTCGGGGGGAATGGATGGGTGAAAAAGGAGCTCCTCTTTCCCGATGGAATCATTAATCGAATTGCTCGTTGAAAGCGGAGATTCGATTTTAAAGTCTCCGATTCCCTCAGTGAGAAATGGAGGGGGAGAGAAAGGGGTCTGTTTTCGTAGGGGCGGGTTTCCACGATCTAATTGTGCCTTTTTTTATACGCGAAATATTTCATTTCAAAAGTCCAAATTCAATACAAGAATATTGATTTATTTTGGAATACGAGTTATTACCCACGACTGTGTTCGCGTAAAAATTTGGATGCATGTGTACGAAAAACTATCAAATAATGACAAATCAAAAATTTAAATTAAAACTAACCTACAAACGATATACTTTTTTGCATGTGCAATGTTTACTTTCCAGGCTCCGAATTCAATACAAGAGCATTGATTTATATTGAAAGACTAGCAATTGCCTGTGACTCCGTTTGCGTGGAAATGTCGATGTATATGTAAGGAACACTATCAAAGGATAATTTAAAAAATTAAACCTAAAATAAAAACGATGCATCTAAGAGTATAAGCATACACGAAAAATATATAACATAAATACAATTAAATAACAAAAAACACACAGCTAACGTAAAAACAATTTATCACTCACGAACTCCAGTTGGAGTAACACACAAGAGATTACACTCATGGGCTTTTAATGTCAGTTGCGATATGCAATGCAGATTAGAAAAATTTTCCTTTAATCTGTTTTCTTTTCATTTAATGAAGAATGAATCCGAAAGATCGATTCGTTAACAACATCTGATTTTAAATTCATAAAACACGAAGAAAATAAATAGAATCGTTTGAAATAACGGTTCAAAATTCTGTTAAACCTAATTTCTATTTGGGGGGGAAAAACCCGAAGTCTTACTCATGTTTGGCGGGATTGGGCCTCAACTTTGAGGCGCGAATGTTAGTTTTGAATGTATAAAAAATGAACCACTCCACGAAGTGGAATGAAGAGAAGCCTATGTTCTATTCCTGGCTGTATATCTCTGTGCTCAATTTCATCCAGTTCCATTCAGCCGTTCTGTCGTGATTGACTAACAAACATCCATCCATCCAAACTTTCACATTTATAATATAAGTACAGATTTGCTTCAGAGAAGAGTACTAAAAATCTCACCGTTGTTGAAGTAGAAATTGTTTAAATTTTAAATTTACATTTTTTTTTTTTGACAAATAAATGAGAAATCAATTTGTTCTCTAAATTATTCGTTACTATTGATTTAACACATTAATTGGGTGAAAAGTTTTTTGAAAGTAGACACACATTTCGTTTAGTTATATTAAGGTATCCGACTACGTTGAAAACTCTGGTTATCGACTACATTGATGAAATTTTGTTTATTGTTATTTTTTGTAGTTCAGACTTTCTTCTTTCGAAATCAGCTTATCTTTTCCAGGAAAAGAAAGGTCTGACCTATTATCCAGGGTCACATTTTTTTCAGCTGAAATTTGTCTTTAGCTTCATGATATCCCAAAAACTAATAGAGGTATTCACATAAACATTTCAGCGTGTGTTTTAAATAATATGGGCAATGAAATGAACCAAAAGTTTCCTTGCTGGTGAAATACTTTTTTCATTTATAGGTGTTTTTAGAAAAATTATGGAGAAATTGCACATATACTTAAATTTTTATAACTTCTTTGCATCTCAACATTTTGCTCAGATTTTGTTTCATTTCATTCCTCATTATATTCTACGACTTGTGTGCAAAGAAAAATAGGATTGCTGCATTACACTCTTGAGTAGAGTATTAAGAGTTTCAGTTAAATGTCATTAAAATTTACTACGAATTTTCCTATTTCTCCAAATATATTATATTTTAAAGTAATTCTGATGTATTTGCAATATTTTGTATTAAAATTAACAATTCATCTAAAAACCATAATTTTAAATTGGTTTTAAAAAATCCAATTTTTCAAAATTTTTCTTCGAACATAGTGGGATACCTTATACATATATATATAAATTTTTTCCATTAATTTACAACATAATTTCTCAAAAAACTCCTATAAATAGAAAAGTATTTCACCGACACTAAAACTTTTTGTTTCGTTTCATTGCACATATCATTTAAAACAGAAACTGAATTTTTTATGTAAATACTTCTATTAGATTTTGAGATATCGTGTTAACGGTGGAGAATGTTTATGAAAATTGGAGGCAAATTTTAGCTGAAAAATACGTGACCCTGGATGATAAGAAGGGCCTTATATTTTTTTAAAAATGTAAACTATTTTGGAAAAAAAAATTTAAACTGCTAGATATACAAATACAAAAAATATTCGCCAATGTTATCGATAACCAGTTTTCTTAACATTGTCGAATACCTTAAAGACAGATAAGAAAAGATATGGAACCATATCTCTTTGCAAGAAAAACACAGTTAAAAAAAAGACTCGAATCAACTAAAAATTAAATTCGACTTATTTTAAAAAATAAAGTAATATCTTCATAAATTTAGTATTCTCTTCTATTAGAATTCTCACAGAAATCGAAATATTAAGTTTTATATCACATCTCTGCAGTTCATTTAGGAATGTTACAAATTTACGAATGAACGACAGCCACATTAGTCAAAAGAATAATTTTTTAGTGAATTGACAGAGCCTCTGTTGAATCGGAAATTTCATGTTTTCAAAAATGCACGTTGACGCTAGTCTCATTTATTATGACTGCGGTGGGCTGGTGTTAAGGTCCCGGCTTATGAGGGTTTCAGATACGTGACCCGATTCCACCGAAGAACCGCCGTTTTAGGGGGGCCTATAGCACAATAAATCTGTCAGGTCCAAACTTTCTCCCATTGATGAGGGGAGGGAGTACCAGCTCAGGTGTCTTCCTCTTCATCTGACCACCGTTCAAAATGACGAGTGTCAAAATGGCTCTAGAGTGTCTTTAAATGGGACTTTAATATAATTAAACCAAACTAAACTATGCTCACCTAATACACCTCTCTAATTTAATTCTATAATTCATTGAGTATGTTACAGAATCACGCTGTAGTCTGATTGGTAGAGCGTCCATCTCACAACCGAAAGGTAGCGAGTTCTGTCCTCGTCTCGGCCAAACACCGTGTTGGCTCATGGCAGTTGGTTCACGTTAAATAGGTCGTGATAGCAAAGTCCTTCAAGTTCCCTTAACCTCTATGTGTACTGAGTCGGTCTCTGTTTGGAGTCTCAATTCTGACTTGCGGAAGGATGAATGAGTTCGACCGCCTCCTAAAAAGGGTTGTGTCGTGTGTGTTTGAGGAAATTTATTGAATACTTGACTTATTTATGTAATCGAAAAAATTTAAATTATAATGAAATTTAAATTATAATTATAATTAAATTATACATATCTTATTTATTATTAAATCTGAATTATAATCGTTACGATTGGTTTGTATTTTGCTTACAACTATCAAAATTCAATATATGAATGCACGTTTGGTGATCGGGCAAAACAGATAAACGGTTAAATCTGAAGGACAATTATTTATTAAATACTGAAGAATAATGTTAATAAAATGTTCTGAATCACTGAAGTTCCCCATTCCGAAGTCTGTCTATCTTGAATGGACGGACAGACGTGCTGGTCATGGCGATGGGGAGCAGAATTCGAAAGGAAGAGCTTTCTCTTGTATTTGGGATGTAAACTGTCATTGTCTTCCAACCCGTCCCTCTTCTTGGGGTCATAAAGAACGAAACGAGGGGTTCAGCTCCTCAAGGTGATGCATGCGTGAGTTCTGTGAAAGAAATAATTACCAGTCTCTATACTCCCATGATGATCTAAAGTGATTCTTAAAATTGTACAATAAGAAGTGCGTATATTGTATTCTCAAAAAGTATCTTTTGTAAAAAAAACAAAAAAAAAGTTTAATGGTAATAAAAGCATGCTTCAGACAGAAATAAGAGCAATGGGCTAAAATACTTTTTGTTTTACTCTCAGTGATTTCAGTGTTGAAAAAAAGCTTTTATTTATGTATACATAATAACAACTTAAATTCATTCATCAGCACAGAACAGCGTATTCGACAGTTGCATTTCTTGTTTCTTGGCCATTCATTGCAATCCATTGCTTTTTCTTTTGTCTCTCTCTCTTGCACTCTTGCATTGCTTAATAAATCAATATTTATTCTTTAACTTCTTATTATTTTCGAAAATGAATGTATTTGTGTGTGTGCGTGTGTGTGTAGACATATATATATATATATATATATACTAGCCGCCTTTGCCGACCAGCTGGTTAGCCATGAGTAAGGCATTATAAAATTTTCAATTAAATACGTACGTACCTTGCTTTCTTTATAACTTATCATCCAAATATATTTAAACGTCAAACTCCGATAGTTACGTAACTAGTATTAATATAGAAGCTTTGCGGTCATTTGTTGAGTGTACCATATATTTCTCAGATTTGCAATAAGTTGTTATGGAATTATGTATAAAATATAGCATCTAATATTTATCCCATAACATTATGCTACGATTTCAACACGTGTAGAACATCACATTTTCCTCTAGTTAATTTGCAATAAGAGTTCATTTAATCATTCCATTTGAGTTTCGTCAAAGTAACGGCAAGGCACTGGTACACTCTTAACGTGCTCTTGCAAGCTAAATTCTTTTTCATTTTGTAAGAAGTTAATTGTTGAAAAATACGGTTACAGTATTTTTTAAAAAATTTGTTAAAATTAGAAACTCAATTTATAGGTAAAAACATTGTTATCAGGGATGTCATTTTTAAGAGGGTTTAAAAAGTAATTTTGTGCTGTAATTTTAGGAAATTATCCAGAAAAATTTCAAATGTTAGCTTAATTTTTAAATAATTAAACTTACAAAAAAACTCAATCAAGGTATACTTTTTAATGCTCTAAAGTAAATATATGTACACCAAGATCTAGATCATATGGTCTGGTGTGTAGTGTCTTAACACACGCACACACGCCCATTCATTCATATACGCTAACACATATTCATTTGATTATCAGCCTTTGATTAAGTCCGGGCATTTATTGGCCAAAAATTGATATCTTCTTTAAGGTGGTGGACAGAAAGATCTAAAGGAACACATTTTCTTAATAATATTCTTTTATTTTTATAAATCAGTCAGTTTTAATGATTGAGTTAGAATATTGATTGATGTAGCAACTTTTGTTTAAAACATTGCTAAAAATATTTTGTAAAATATGACTTACAGAGCAAAGCGTGAAGAAATCTAAAACTCATTATTCTTCAATGCATTCAAGGTACAAAAAATGTAATTATTTACTTCATTTACACCAAGCTAACAGTACTAAACAATATGTATGCCTATTAATTATATTTTACAAATTGGCCATGGGGGTGGAGTTTGAATGCATATCCTGTATAAATTCAATCACGTTTACCGTAAATAAAGAAGATTTGTTGAATTAATTATTTAAATATTGCAAACGTTCATAAAAACCTTTGTTTTGAATTTAATTTTTTAGAAACTATAACATTTTATATTTTATTTATTTTATCCAGTCATGTGCTGAAAGTTACATTTTTTAAAGATTTAATTTGTCAAAATAATTTATTTTTTATAATTTGAACTTACCTCTATATAATGGCAACACGTTAATAAAGCCTAATTTTCTCCCCCTTGACGTGCTAGTGCAGCTAACTTTTATTGTTTTGTCCGAAATATATTGTTGAAAAACATGGTTAAGATATTTCTTTAAAAATTCATTAAAAATAGAAGCTTAAGTTACATGTTAGCACACTGATACCGTTAAAAAACTAATAGTTTTATCTTTAAATTAGGGCAAAAATCATGTTTTTGAGATAATATTTTCATAAGTTATAGCGGGAAAACTTCGGAATTGCGCTTAATTAATTCAAATTCTAGTTTAAAAAATTCGAAAAAAGGGCTCCGAAGAGCACATTCCCGATCTGCAAGGTATACGTGTACCAAAATTGGTAGCTGTAGGTCCAACTGTCTGGACTGTAGAGCGCCAACACACA
>JAPMOQ010052775.1:279723-300771 GCA_026543055.1 Argiope trifasciata | reverse complement strand
CACATATTACAAAATACACTAATTAATACTTATAATGTTTTATTTCCATATGTATTAACTATGTTACAATTTTTCTTTACATTACCAGTTTTTATAATAAATGCTGAATTCACTTTGAGCAAATTAAAATTAATAAAAGATTATCATTTGCAAACATATGAGTGTAATGCTTAAATGCTCTTGCTATACTATATATTAAAAAAAGAAATTTGAAACATTTAAATTTTTTTCGGTATCATTAATAGCGAACACAAAATCACGTATTAAATAGATATACAAATGTTTTTTTTTTTTTGTTTTTTGCTTTGCTAACAAATTTAGGGCCCTAATAGAGAAGGCCGGCTCTTTCATCATACCAACATAGACTTCTGAGAATGACTGTGGATTTGGTTTTGGATTTGTTTGGATTTTTCTGGCGCAAGAGCCCATTGAGAATGGCTGTGAACTAATTTTTTACGAACATTATTTTTTAAACAAAAGACAATGGAGTGAAAGAAAAAATATTCACCGAAAACAATGGAGGAATTTCTAATCTTACGACTACGATTTGATTTCCAAACAGATTGTTCATTTTCTTATGTTCTGATTACAAAACTTTTAATAGAAATTCTCATTACCGGTATCATAAACCCGAACAATCGAAGTCGAGTGCGATATAAATTGAGATTAAATTGCCATCATTAAATCTGAACTCTTCTAGTTTTCTACTGCAGTACACACTTAATGTTAAACGAATCCTTTTGTAGAATATTCGACAGTGGATTTTAGGGAGTTAAAACGACATTGTGCTTACTTTTAATTTCATATATTGCATTTTTATGTATGTCAAACATTTGTTTTATGTGTGAATTTTGAAAAAAATAAAAAATGAGTGATAGGTTTAGATTTTTAACTAATTTAAAGACAATACCTACCATTTATATATTCTCCGTTACTCCTCCTTCTCTTCAAAATAGTTACATTCAATCAAAGCAGTTACAAGACGGAGCTAAAAATATTATAACTTATATAGAAGAATTCAACTAGCTTTTGTATGAGGTGAGTAATAAGTAATATCCGATATGTTATTTTACTCTAATTATGTATTAATTTACAGAAATATCAGCTGGTTCCCGGCGCGTTACTGTCGCAGAAGAAATAATTTTGGAAATATCGTTTGAAAATGGAAATAACTGTCTTGTTTCATTAGGGAGGATAGTAAGAATAATATTTATTTTCGTATCGGAAATGAATGCATTCGTTGAAATGAAAGGATATATAAAAGAGAAGCGTAAATAGTATTAATTCTATTTTTTTTTTTTAATTTAATAAAAACTTTAGGATAGATTCTATTTTTTTATTTTTTTATTTTTACATCTTTAGCAGAAACAAATAAGTGCGAGTATTCAAAGTTTCATCGTAATCGGATAAGCTGTACTGCATCGCATACGAGACATACAGACAAATATTCATTTTTATTTATACAGATTCCTTAATTTTTACTATGCCTATAACCATTACGCAGCGACAAGTAATAAGTAGTTAAAATTTCATCGCAATTGGATGAGCGGTACGGCAGCACACTAGAGACATACAGACAAGCATTCCTTTTTATTTCTATAGATGATATCTTTTTAATATATTTTAAGAAGTTGTGCAAGTAAGTATAAATCCTTATAAAACATAAAACAAAAATTGTGTGTGTGTGTGTGTGTGTGTGTGTGTGTGTGTGTGTGTGTGTGTGTGTGTGTGTGTGTGTGTGTGTGTGTGTGGGTGTGTGTGTGTGTGTGTGTGTGTGTGTGTGTGTGTGTGTGTGTGTGTGTGTGTGTGTGTGTGTGTGTGTGTGTGTGTGTGGAAAGATATAACCTTTTTTAAGCAGACAGGCAAGTTCAAAGATGGAGTAGACAGTTTGCATTTCCAAATGTCAGTTTATTCTCTCCTGGTGAATAGAATGCTTAATTACAAGAAACTGCGTCATCGTCTTGATGAAAGCAAATAATCCAGCAGGAAATGTGCTGCAAAAACATCGGTCATTGAAGAACCCCTGAAAAATAAAATGACCATCATAATCATCAAAGAAAAACTTTTTTAATAGTATGCAGAATTAAATATATTGTGTTTCATGTATTTAATTATGAAAAAAATGCATTTATTCATATTCATAAATAAAACATCTGGTTTCATATTTTCCTTGGACATCACAGGATACAGGTGTGTAAGTCTTCCCCCCCCCCAAATCAATTTTACACATTTACTTTTGGTTTTTTCGGGATAAAAAATTTTTAACACTTTCTGTTCGTTGAAAGTTAGAAAAGAAGGTGCTAAGACCAAAACGAATAAAGACGAAACGGCAAAAAGTTGCCAACCGCAAAATCGCATTTTTTGCATCCATAAAATAAGCGCATCTTTCGGAGATTAGGGGAGCAGTTACTAAAAATCGTCCCTTTCTTCCTCTTGTTTCACACTGCGCTGTTCACTCGCTTTTTTTTTTTTTTTAAAGAAAGGGTTGGTCATAATTTCTCGCTACTTGTTCACATCTGAGCAGAATTTTAAGCGCTACGAATAAAACCGAATCACCTTCATAAAAGCTGCGAAAGGAATCGGCTTCATTTCTGGGGGAACTTTATTTTATTTATTTATTTATTCAACGAAATAAGGGGCCTCCTAGAGGTGAAAAAAAGGCCTCAATGTATTAAACTGTACGTGAAGGGCATCGGAAAGCCGAAGTTTGAATCCGAAAGCAGCTTTTACTGCTTAAAAGATTTCAGGAGGGGGGCGTAAAGAAGTGGTGAGGGGGTGGAAGAATGAATTGGAGGCGAACTCCACCTGAAAGAACATAACCCATTTGAATTCTCTGGGTTGCTCGAATCGAAAGAACAAATTTCACATCCTTTTCTTGATTAGTTCATCAAACTTAGGAAGAAAAGACATCTCGTGAACTTTAATTTTTTCTAGGTCATTCTTTTTTTTCTCGTCATTTGGGATCAGAACCTAGCGAGAAATACATCGCAGACATTTTGCAATATTTTTGTAAAGCTTTTATTTTAAAATATATAAGAAGTAAGATAAATTTTATTATATATATTGGGGTGGGAAATAAGTTCGTAGCGTTTTTATCAAAGACTTTTTTTAAAGAAAATCATTAGTACTAACAATCGATTCATCGATTATGTATTCTCCGCTGTTGTTTACGACATCCTCCCTCCTCACGACTGATTTGTCAATGCCCCTCCGCCAAAAATCGCCAGATCTGGTTTTTAATATCCTCTTTACTGTCGAAGGTAACGCCCTTCATATGGTTCGACAGGGAGCGGAAAAGATGGCAATCCGTCTGGGCAAGGTCTGGGGAATACGGTGGATGCTAAAGGACCTCCCATTCGGGCTCTTGGATGGAGGTCAGGCTTGTTTCCGCGCTGCAGACTTGCTTATGACACCTTCTCCGTATTCGCTGCAAATGTCGCGTGCTCCTTAGGCAGCTTTTGGGCTTGGATGAAAAGTGAAGAAGAACAGATGTCGAAAATGGTGATTTTTACCTCCTGAATATTCCATTACTAAGCCTTAAAAGAAATTAAAAATCAAGCAAAGGTTTTTAGAGCAGATATAGCTCTATCAAATAAATACTATACACTTTGTCAAACAGCAAAAAAATCGGTGGAAAACAACGTAAATATAAAAAAGGTAAGAGCTTATTCCCCAACCCAATATACAATGAAGTGACAAAAGTCATGGGATAGCAATATGCAAATATACAGATGGCAGTAGTATCGCAGCGAAAAGTATAAATGCGCAGTTCGTTTTCCAGAGCTTTCATTTGTGTTCAAATTATTCATGTGAACAGGTTTTTCGTGATTTATGGCGGCACGACGAGAATTAACAGACTTTGAACTTGGAATGTTAGTTGGAACTAGACGCATGGGTCATTTCATTGCGGATATCGTTAGTGAATTAAACATTCCGAGATCCACAGTATCAAGAGTGTGCCGAGAGTATGAAATTTCAGGTATCACATCCCATCATGGACAGCGCAGTGGGCGACCACCTGCACTTAACGACCGAGACCGCCGACGTCTGTGTAGAATGGTCAATGTTAATAGACACGCAACACTTCGTCAAATAACTGCAGGAATCAATGTGGGACGTACGAGGGACGTGTCCGATAGGACTGTGCGGCGAAATTTGTCTTCCTTGGGCTATGACAGCAGAAGCCTTTACTGACAGCACGACATCGTCTGCAGCGACTCTCCTGGGCTCGTGAATATATCGACTGGTCCCTAGACCAGTGGAAAACCGTGGCGTGGTCAGATGAGTCACGATTTCAGTTGTTACGAGCTGATGGTAGAGTTCGAGTGTGGCGCAGACCCCACGAAGCCATGGACCCAAACTGTCAGCAAGGCACTGTTCAAGCTTGTGGTGGCTGCATAATGGTGTGGGCTGTTTTTACATGGCATGGACTCGGTCCTCTGGTGCAACTGAACCGATCATTGACTGGAAATGGTTATGTTCAGCTGCTGGCAGATCACTTGCAGCCATTCATGGACTTCACGTACGCACACAACGATGGGATTTTTATGGATGACAATGCGCCATGTCACCGGGCCAGAACTGTTCGCGATTGGTTTGAAGAACATTCCGGACAATTCCAGCTCATGATCTGGCCACCTAGACCACCCGATATGAATCCCATCGAGCATTTATGGGACATCATCGAAAGGTCCGTTCGTGCACAAACTCCTGCACCATCCACACTTTCACAATTATGGACGTCTATACAGACAGCATGGCTCAATATTCCTGCACAGGACTTCCAATGACTTGTGGACTCCATGACACGTCGAGTTGTTGCACTTCGCCGGGCAAAAGGAGGACCGACACGATATTAACAGTCAACCCATGACTTTTGTCACTTCAGTGTATATGTATATATATATATAGCATTAGGGTTGCTTTAAAATGGGAAGTTAATATAACTAAACCTCCTAACCTTAAGTGTCAGAAAATATTTACAAATATACCATGATGGCCAAACCACCCTAGATTTCATAATTTTATGTAGAAGCTGATACTACCATTTAATGAAAGGCAGAGTATTAAAAACAATGCGCCTTTTTTTAAACCCATTTAACTTACCTCCCTTTAAATTTCATTATTTGCCAAACTAATGAAATGCCTTACGTACGTTAAAAAAAATCGAAAATGACGCATTTTCATTGGCTACTACAATCGATACAAAGTGGAAAGATGAAAATTAAAAGCTTTATTCAATACCCATTTCCAAAATCGTTTTCAAAGCATTTTTCCAAAACTCACCCATTCATTCCTTCTGATAACTCAACCAGCACTCAAATAACTCTCGACCAAACAGAACGTATTCTCCACACATCCCAGGCAAAAAAATAAGAGGAAAGGGGGAAAAAAGAAGCCCCCTACACCCCCGCATGAAGAGCAAAAGCTGGAGCGAATGGTCAAGAAAGGGCTTCCCCCTTCTCCTTGATCCCAAAATGTTTGGGATTGATTGAATTTGCGGGAATCTTCGGTGGCTCAATTAAGGTTCCACCAGGTTCTTCGGGGGCCGGAGGGGTCTAATTCGTTTATCCATCGAAAGAGATCTCTCCACCCCGAAGGGTGAGGAAGGGGGATGGGCGAATTATTTTCTGTTATCATTCCCCGCATGAGCCCCTACCTGCTTGACCCGAAAGAGTAAGGACTCGCTATTAATAAAGAGGAAGTAAAGTTTCAGAGTCGCTTCCTCTGAAGGCTGTCGGATTTTATTGCGGAAAACAGAAGAAATCTGAAATAGTAGCAGAAAAATATAAGTTCATATTTATTACTCGGATGAAAATACATTGATTGGTACTGGGCACAGCGAATTCCTATGCCAGAAATTATTATTAGTTGTGGTGGTGTTGTTGTTTAAAATAGCACCTGTCATTGACAAGCCCAGTGACTGTTGTCAGTGATTTTAAGCCTAAATGAGCTTCCCTTGTTTTCCAATAGCGCCAACTAGGGCCAAGAGTAAAATTTCATGTTTCACATTCGCTTGCACAACCCCTTTTTACAGGGGTCACATTCACCCCACTCACAGAGAGAACACAGAATAACAACCACGCCCAAACCGGGACTCGAAGGCGGGACACTAGGAAGACACTCTACCTCTAAGCCAGGGCGCCGGCATCATTAGTTGTTTCTATTAAAAGCTTGGGGCCGCGGTGGCCTGGTGGTTAGGTCTCGGCTTCAGAACAGAAGGGTTTCAGACTCGAAACTCGGTTCCACCGGAGAACCCTCGTGTAAGGGGGTCTCTTACACGTTAAATCCTTCAGGCCAAACGTCCTCCAGCTGGTGTGGTGTGGAGAGGGGATGCCAGCTCAGGTGTCGTCCTCGTCATCTGACCGTGGTTCAAAATGACGAGGTTCGTCCCCAAATAGCCCTACCGTTGCTTTACGACGGGATGTTAAAATAACTAAACTAAACTAAACTGACCAGGGTTCACCCCAAAATAGTCCTAGTGTCGTTATAAAATGGGACTTTCATATAACTAAAAATAATGTACATATATATTCAGAATAGAATCAATTTAAGCTATTTTTAATCACATCTCAACTGTAAACACTAAATCTCCTTTCAAGATGTCTGCAGAAATAAAAACCAAGGAAATGAAACTGTCACTGTGAATTCATTGTGTAATGAATCAGGTCCTTTATATAAATAATTTGATCCCGAACGCAAAGCAGATTAAAATTTCCATTTTCAACTGCACCAGAATTCTTCAGTATAAAAGTAAAATTGCAGATGAAAGATGAAAAAAATAATTTTTAAAAATATTTGTGATTAAAAAACAAAAATAAATGAGCCTTCTACCTATTCGAGGGAAACCGGAAATCAGTGAATGTGATTTCCGTTTTATATAATAAATTCAAGCATAATCAGAAAAATCAAGTGCTGGAAAAAAGTTCGCAAATTTCTTTGCATTCGGGTAAAATTAAAAAAAAAAGAGGAAAAGTGAAAATGACTTTCATTTATTTATGAATTTCTATTTAGCACAACAAAAGAATTATTTTTATTTTTTGCATTTCATTTTTCTGTTTGAAGTATTTCAAACCATGAGCCTTCAGAGAATACTTTTGCTCATTAATCTCAAATAACAAGACTGAAGTTTTTTTGCAGTCAAAAAAAATTTATACGCTTCTATATTCAAATTTCATTGGACTTTGATTTGATTTGGGCATTTAAAAAACATACTTTCAGAAAATGTGTAATACACTTTTGGAGTCATTTTTTTCTTTTGGTAAATATAATAAGTACTCGATAATAAGGTTCGCTTTGCAAAAGCAAGCGGCTGGAAATTAAAATAATTGTTATAAAACTTTATTTTTACTTGTGTGCAAATTTTGAAAATTCACAAATTGCAGTAATACTAATACTATACTATAAATATGAAATTTTCAATGGATGGATGTTTGTTACTCCATCACGCCTGAATGGATGAAATTTAGCACAAAGACAGATTAGAGTCAGGAAAAGATCATAAACTACTTTTTATTCTGGTTCATTGAGTGGCTCATTTTTTATTAACTAAAAACTAACTTTCGCACCAAAAAGCGGATGCCACATCTCGCCAAAGATGAGTAAGGCTCCAGTTTTTTTATTCCCCTCAACAGAAATGAGGATAGGCTTAGCAGAATTATTTCAAACGATTCTGTTTATTTTTTTAGTGTTTGGTGTATTTAAAATCAATTATTGTTAATGAAATGACCTTTCGGATTCATTCTGAAATACTTTTAAATTAAACTAAAATAGAATAAAAGAAATAAAAAATTCTAATCTGCATTGCATTACAGCAAAAGGACGTAGAAAAGTCAGACATGTGCGCTACGCCAACTGGCGTTGAAAGCTCTCGCTTGATTGTTGACAACTGTAATTTCATTTAAATTAAACTTTTAAAAATGATGTGCATAATACTGTTGTAGCTATCTCCATCTCGATCCATAAATAAAACGTATTGGACTGGATTAGCTGTTTTGTCTTACTTCGGGTATACAATGCAAATAAATTGTTTTTACAATAGTTGTGTGTTTTTGTAATTAGATTGTATTTACGGTATATATATGTTGTATGTGCTTATACTTTTAAATGTTTTTAAGTTAGGTTAATTTTTTTTATTTGTCATTATTTAATTACTGTTCGTACATATGCATCAAAATTTCTGCGCCAACAGAGTCGCGGTCAATAGCTAGTACTAACTAAATATGTTACTTAAAATCCAGGAGAATTTGCTGAATATTTGTAAGGCTAATTAGGACTCAATACTATTTCCTTCTATACGTTCACTTCTGTTTCTATTAATATGTAATTCACAGGGTCTTATCCGGACCACTTCCAAAATCCCTTCTGCCTTTCGATAAAACTTTGATGGAAATTTATTTTAGGTTCGATTCAGGAAAAATTTGCGCAGTTTTCATTTATCACTCCAAACTACCCTGGTTTCGACTACTCTATATTGCTGAAGTAGAGTCTCGATGCTTGTTAACACTCAACTGGTGACGTGCGGTCTGTGCAACCGCTAGAGATGGATATTGATTCACCCCTATTTTATTTTTGGCTCAATTGAATGGATTGATCCAGCAGATTCCTATTTTGTGATCTTCAATACACCTGTACTTTTTCACCGGTTTCGTTTTCGTTTTTTTTTTTTAGTTATATTAACGTCCCGTTGTAAAGCAACACTAGGGTTATTTGGGAACGGACCTCTTAGTTTTGATGCAGGATCAGATGACGATGATGACACCAGAGCTGGCAACCCCCTCTCCACACTACACCAGCGGGAGAACGCTTAGCACTGACGAATTGAACGTGCAAGAGACCCCCTCACACGACGCTTCTTCGGTGGAATCGAGTCTCGAAACTGAAACCCTTCGGTTCCGAAGCCGAGACCTTTCAACCGGTTTCAGTGGATGCTTTTAAAACTAATTCAGTTACTTCTTTGAGCGTGATCTCTAAAACCACCCCTCCCCCCAGTTAGAGTCCCAATGATAAAAAAGGCTTAGCAGGTGGCGCTAAAACTTGGGCTCCGAAATATCCAATTTACTGATCCTATTATGAAGCAGACACTTTTAAATGAAGCAGAAAGTGATTTTAGTGATAAGGATAAATGTACAGAAGAGTTTTTCTTTGAACGTTTGTATTCAACTGATTCTGATGAGTATGTTCAAACAGCATTAATTTTTCTAGTGCTAATGTACTTCAATATTTATAAAATATATTAATATACATAGAGAACTATATACAGAATTTATAGGTTGATTTTTATACTAGTTCTTAACATGCATGTTTAAATTGCTCTCAAAAACCGTGCAATGAAAGTCACACAAGCCGATAAAAAAAAAAATAATTTTACCTTCTGTCTTTTTTTTTTTTTTTTTTTGCCTATAATTGTTGAATTTTGCATTATATTGTATTATATATACCTTTATATGCTGGAAAAATAAATACAATTAAAAAAGTAAAAATGCAAGATGTTTTTTCAAAAATAATAGTTTATTTATTTTTTAAATTTCAAATTTTGTTAATCGGATGACAGTATATCGAGAAAATCTAATTTTTCCCCCTTGACATGCTCGTGCAGATTAAATTTTATTGTTTTGTCCGAAATATGTTGTTGAAAAATATGAATAAAACATTTCTTTAAAAATTCGTTAAGAATAGAAGCTTCAGTTATATGTTAAAATACTGATAAAATTAGAAAGCTAATTTTTTTTAATCTTTAATTAGATCTGAAAATCATCTTTGTGCAATAATATTTTCTAAAATTATAGGAGGGGAGTTGAAATTTCTCTTAGTTTTTGATTAATTCAAATTCTAATTAAAAATTTGAGAAAAGGGCCCCGAGGTGCACATTTCGGATCTCCAAATTATACATGTACCAAATTTGGTAGCTGTAGATCAAACGGTCTGGCCTGCTGAGCGCTAACAAACAAACACACATTGAGCTTTATTATAAGTGTAGATAAATGTATATCTTTAAATAAAAACCTCATTTATGTCTTGGAAAATCAATATTTTTTTGAAGACGAACTTGCGACTGAAGGCAAGTGCTTAAGTTACGGAACGTTTTGGCATTGTCTCGACAGATAGATAATTCCAATTTATCCATGGAATCGAAAGGTTATTTGAATACGTAAAATGAGATGAACTAGAATTTGGCAAATTCCGTACGAGAGAAAAAACATATCCTCATTTTGAATATTGAATAGGATGTTTCTTTTCAGCAGTTTCTAATAATATGCGCACTGATTAGGTAAAATTATTTATTCTTTTCTTGTGCAGTGTTTGAAAGCGGAGTCAGATTCAGTTGCCGCTTATAAACGGTATGTTAGTGTCAATAAAATAACATCAGTTTGGTGAAAAGAAAAGGTTTTTTTTCTTCACCGAATAGAGTTGAATAAATGAATATTTTTAAAAATATGAATGCTAATGAACTACTTTTTACTGTGTCTCTTTGTGTGCAACGTTAAATTTATGCAAGGAAATTTCAGCTTATTTATATTGTAGTTAAAACAGAAGTTTTAGCTACAATTTTGGGTAGGGGAATCAAATCGTAGCGTTTTTATATGTACGTTGTTTTTCAACGATTTTTTACTGTTTGACAAAGTGTATAGTATTCATTCGATAGAGCTCTTTCTACTCTACAAATCTGTGCTTGATTTTTAATTTCTTTTAAGGCTTAGTAATGGAATATCCAGGAGGTAAAAATCAACATTTTCGACATCTGCTCTTCTTCACTTTTCATCCAAGCCAAAAAGCTGCCTCAGGAGCCCGGGACATTTGCAGCGAATACGGAGAAGGTGTCATAAGCAAGTCTACAGCACGGAAATGGTCACGCCTGACCTCCGTCGAAAGAAGATTATGATCTGCGTTTGTTTTGGGTGGAGGGAGGACTGGGAGGGTATGGTGTACTGGGAAATGCTCGAAAGGAATGTCATAGTCACCAAGGAGCTCTACATAGCCCAGCTACATCACATGAAAGGAAGCTATGCAACTGAAAAGATCGCATCGACGAGGTCAAACCATTCTCATTCACCACAATGCCAGGCCGCATGTTGCACAAGTCGTCAAGCCTCACTCCAAGAGCTTGAATGGAGGGCTTTCAGCATCCCTCGTATTCTCCAGATCTTGCGCCATCGGATTACCATCTTTTCCGCTCCCTGTCGAACCATATGAGGGGCGTTACCTTCGACAATAAAGAGGGCCTTAAAAAGCAGACCGGGTGATTTTTGGCTGAATGGTATCCAAAAATCGATCGAGAGGTGGGAGGAGGCTGTAAATAACAGCGGAGAATATATAATCGATTAATCGATTGTTATTACTAATGATTTTCTTTAAAAAAAGTCTTGGATAAAAAAGCTACGAACTTATTCACCAATCCAATAAATAAGCTGAATTATCTTAAATCATTAGAAGAGGAAGAATTCCTTCCTCTGCCCAGTAAAATGTCCTAAACGTCGAAAAACCCTTAAACAGGGTGCATAGATTCTTGAAAAGTCTTTAAAAATTGCTCAATTTTGAAAATCACCTTAAAAGTACTTCATATTGGAAAAAAAAGGTCCTTAAAAGTGCTTCATTTTTTCAAAAAGTGCAAAGAAGATATTCCTGCAGACAAGGAATGTGATAAATCAAAAACAGTCATGATTCTTTATTTACTGGATGTATAGAAAAACATAACCGACGAAAGAAAAGCATTCGGTGAAGGGATACAAGAGTTTCAACCCCTGTTAATGATTTTTTTTCGCTCCCTCTTTTTTCAACAATCGGCATTGGCGTATATTAAAACACCAGCTATTACCCACCACTTCGTTCGCGTGGACATTTTGATGTATATGTACGAGAACTGACGGTCTGATCAGCAGTCGGCAGTGACTGTCTAAAAGAAACTGTGAGCATAACGACAACGCCTACCATCACCGCCTGGTTGCCTTGGATGTCCTACAAGTTCTTGTTTAACGTCTCTATACTCTCTCGTCCTATACTACTAACATGCGCTGGTACATAAGGATTCCCCTGTTTTCTGCTAATGATTGGGTCATTGCGAGTGCCATATCTTCTAATAAAGCGTCCCACAGCTGGAGGGGGTCCGCAAATGCTCACTAAAATTGCAAGCAGATCTTTTAGCTACTTTCATAGTCAGAGCTGAATTACTTAGACACTGTTTGCCTGTAAATTCGACGTATATGTATGAAAAACTATCAAATAATGACAATTCAAAAAAATTGAAAATAAACTAAAAACGGCACATATAAAAGTACAGGCATATGCGAAAAATATATAACTAACATAGATACAATTTAATAACAAAAACACAAAGCTAACCTGAAATTAATTTATTTACAATGTGCACTTGAAATAAAATCAAACAACAAATCGTCCGTATTTCTTTAAAATCAAGTCAATTTTATTTATCTACAGAGAATGAGATAGCTACAACAGTATTAAACACGTAATTTTTAAACTATTAATTTAAATGAAAACACAGTTGTCAACTATCACTCGTGAACTTTCAACACCAGTTGACGTAACGCAAATACTTAACTTTCTTATGCCAGTTGGAAATACAGATTGGAAATTTTTTATTTTCTTTATTCTGTTTTCTTTTCATTTAAAAGTACTTCAGAATAAATCCAAATAATATATTCATTAACTACATTTTATTTTAAATACATCAAACACAAAGAACATAAACAATCTGATTACTGTTTGGGGTGGAAAAACTGGAGTCTTACTCATCTTTGGAGGGATTTGGCCTCGGCTTTTTGGCTCGAAAGTTAGTTTTCAATGAATAAAAAATGAATCACTCAATGAACCGGAATAAATTCTATTCCGGACTATAATCTATCTCCGTGCCAAATTTCATCTAATTCCGTTCTGGCGTGATGGAGTAACTAACATCCATCCAAACTTTTACACATTTATAATATTGGTACAGATTGGAGTGGTTATTTCGATAGACCGAAGTATAAAATAAGCCAAACTGATTGCAACTCGGAAAAATGTTTGAATTCTTTTACGTTCAATGTTCTAAATAGCGAATAAGTTATTTTAGTTATGCCTGGTAATTTTATGTTATACTCTGCGTGTTCTTAAAATTGCGCATATTAACTCCTATCGGCGAAAAATAAGAATGCGGTATGGTACTTAAAAGAAATGGATACATCAGAGATTTGAGAAGCTGTTCAGAAAGCCCACGCGAAAGATGTTTGCTATCTAAGTGCTTTCATTCTAATTACTATGAACTCTATTCTATCATCGTTGTATTTAATAGGTTGTTTTGATAGAGCGATGATCTTTTGAACAATTAGGAAAATGATTTTGCTGTGCGATTATTTATTGTGATAGTAGTTACCTCAATCGACTGCGTAAAATACAGTGAGAGGAATTTTTAATTTGAAGACGTAAGTTTTCATTAATTTCTTTTCAATTAATTACCTTTTCAATGTCCTTCGAAAATTATCAATCGTTGAACCA
The DNA here is from genome assembly GCA_026543055.1 of Argiope trifasciata. Taxonomy (NCBI): domain Eukaryota; kingdom Metazoa; phylum Arthropoda; class Arachnida; order Araneae; family Araneidae; genus Argiope; species Argiope trifasciata. Next base: position 287,280 of record JAPMOQ010052775.1, on the reverse strand, counting down.
AATTTTTTATGTAGTTTTTTTTTTATTTGCTGTATCTGATATTCAAAATTTAAAAGAAGTGAAAAAGACAATTAAGGAATCTTAATGATCCAAATTATATCATTTTCTTAAAGTTTCTTTTCTCTCTTTTTGTAACTTCAACGCATTTTTTTTTTTTTCGTGGCGAAATTTTTTCTCGGTATATAAAGATTTGCTTGACAAGAACAGATCCTGGCTCTCGCGATTGGGGGGGGGGAGAGGCACCATGATTAAGAATTAAAAAAGTGTTCCGAACAATAATAATTTGACACGCACTAAAAGTCTACAAGCTTGTTTCTACGAGGCTGACTGAGCATCGACTGACGCCTTTATTACCAACGATCGTAGTGATATCTATAAAAAGGCGGGAAAAGTTCATTTATGGATAAGGATATCCCCGTCAGACATGTTAAGACAAAACGGCATGCCCGGCGCCCAGAAGTCGAGGCTGAGGCTGGGTTCAGATGGACTTGGAAATCATCAGCTATCTTCTTATATTCTATTATTAATGTAATATTTTGTACAATCCTTTACATTGTCAGTTGCTAAATGTAATAAATGCTGAACTCTCTTTCAGAAAATTAATGTTAAATAAAGGATTCTCTTCGTTCAAACAAATGCATGTAATGCTTAAACGCTCTTGCTATACTAAGTATAGAAAAAGAAATTGGAAAAACTGTCATTTTTCTGGAATAATGAGTAGTAAAAACAAAATAACGCATTATTAAATACATATGCAAATGTTTGTTTTTACTTTGCTGAAAAGTTAGGGTCCCAAATGGTTTCTTGCATCCGGGCCCCTTCATTGAGAAGGCCGGCTCTGTAGCGAGCAATTACTTTCTGGATGTCAAAAGCTCACTAAGGATGAATTTTTAAAAATTTCAATTAAATTCAATTTTAAAATTAAAATTCTAGCATACTTCCCGCACAACATAAGGAATATTATGGAATGAAATTTATTTTTACGTCTTTATAAAGATATTTATACAATACTAAGGTACCCGGCTCGTTGCTGCCGCCGAAAAAAAAACTATTTTAAATGCCATCAATCAATAATTTGGCAATTTTTCATTGAAATAGGATGAACGGTACGACAGTATGTAAAATACGAACAAACAAATATTCATTTTTATGTATTAGATGTATGTATTGTTTAAGAATTGCAAAACTTGACGTTCTTTCAGAATCGTAATGAAAGAAACTATTTATTGTACCTCTTGACTCGTTTAATATTCGTTCAGAAATCTCAAGTTTAATTTTTAAAAGTGCGATTAAAATATTTTCTTTAAAAACTGATTAACCAGAGAAAACATATTTATACCATAAAACTGTAATATATTTGAAAGGATAATTTTTGAAAATGAAGATGGTGTAAAATTATTTATACTATAATATTTTTGGCAGTTACTGCGAAAAACGCTAAAATTGAATTAAAATTTAAAACCCCCAGGGTTTGTCTCCCCAAAACTTTCTCGCATAATCTGTAATTAAAATGTAACCTCTGAGAATGTAATTTGAGAGCATAATCTGTGATAAGGTTGTTACCTCTGAGAATGACTTACATAACATTTCCGTACTATAGCTACAAAATATGAACGTTTCATTTGGATTTAGCATTTTTGCGGAATCCATTGTCACCCCGGCGAGTTATTTGGTGATGAATCCTTGGTAAGTAGATGCGGTTCAGATTCAAAATTTTTATTTTAGATCATTGTACTACCCCTACTCCCGTCGGTGCAAACAATAAGCTGCCCAAATTTCATCGCCATCGGATGAACAGCTTAGGAAGGCGTAAGAGACATACAGACAAACATTCATTTTTATTTATGCAAACTTTACAACACTCTTCTATCAACATAATTGCCGCTTGTTACTTCTCATTTACTTCGAAGACTTTGGAAGATTTGCACTAACTGCAATGTTCAGCCTTCAAATCTGACGTCCAGTATTTTGATGCTTTTCATCCTCTTTTAAAGCTTTAAAAAATATTAGCCACTGGTATTCTATCAATTAATTCTTACCCCTTTCCATTGTAAACCCATTTTTTTAAAGAGAGAAAGAAGCCTATTCATGGTGGTGGTGGGTCTGATGCCACTTAGTCATACCAAGATTGAAATAGCAGAGCTCTTTCGAATGAAGGCAGAAGTCTCCGCCTTTCGTTGTGAACTAACACCGTTCAGGTGGAAAGACTACTTTGCTCGAACACACACGACACAACCCTTTTCAAGGGACGGTAGAACTCATCCATCCATCAGCCAGTCAGAATTCAGATCCACAACAGAGACCGACTCATACCTGATTCAGTGCCTCCAGAGGTATCGTTTGTGATGGGAACTTGGAGGACCTATTAAACGTGCCCCATCTGCCATGAGCCAACACGGTGGTCTTTGGTCAAGACGAGGACAGAACGGGCTGCCTTTCGCTTGCGAGACGGACGCTCTACCAACCAGGCTACCGAGGCCCAGCAAATTCATAGTTAGTACATATGCTCGGAATGTAAAGAAACATGATCCAAAAATCTGTTAATTACATATAGCAATTTTAAGTTATCCTCCATAGAAAATTAATGGTAACCGGTTTCCCTCGAATATAATCAGCAATCCACATACATTATACACTGTAGAAATTAAAGAAGTATTCCGAAAAGTTAATGAAATACTCGTAACAAAGTGCAACAACATCAAAGAAGGGCAGAAAGAAAAAACAACTTTTATAAGCTGAATTTGTCAATGAGAATTTTTTTTAATGTAAAAATAGCTGTATTAATAATGCTTCTTTACTAACCTGCCTAATTAGCTGTTACAGTAGTATTCTTCTCCTATGCTTATTATTTTTATTCATATCTAATACTATAATACGAGGAATGGTTGACAAGTCGAAAATCGCCAAAGGATTAATAAACTCCGGTAAACTTGGGGGTCTGGGGTTTTTGGCCATGAGGAATCGATTGGCGCTGGTTTTGAAGCGCTACGGCCGAGCAGTTTGGAGTTAGAGATAGGATATTTTCAAACTTTATTAGTTCGCCATAATGTCTACTTAAATTTTCAAGCGGTAACGTGCTGCCATCTATAGCCAATATGGCGAACTAATAAAGTTTTATGTTTATGCTGTTATAGGTTTATAATATGTTTCTTATCTATCTAATCTAATACTATAATACGAGGAATGGTTGTCAAGTCGAAAATCGCCCCAGAATTAATAAACTCCGGTAAACTTGGAGGTCTGGGGTTTTTGGCCTCGAGGAATCGATTGGTGCCGGTTTTGAAGCGCTACGGTCGAGCAGTTTGGAGTTACAGATAGGATATTTTCAAACTTTATTAGTTTGCCATAATGGGTACTTAAATTTTCAAGCGGTAAAGTGCTGCCATCTATGGCCAATATGGCGAACTAATAAAGTTTCATGTTTATGCTGTTATAGGTTTATAATATGTTTCTTATCTAATACTATAATACGAGGAATGGTTGCCAAGTCGAAAATCGCCCCAGAATTAATAAACTCCGGTAAACTTGGGGGTCGGAGTAACAGATAGGATATTTTCAAACTTTATTAGTTCGCCATAATGTCTACTTAAATTTTCAAGCGGTAACGTGCTGCCATCTATAGCCAATATAGCGAACTAATAAAGTTTTATGTTTATGCTGTTATAGGTTTATAATATGTTTCTTATCTATCTAATCTATCTAATATTATAAGTCAATAGGTAGTCAAGTAATAGGTTGTCAAGTCGAAAATCGCCCCAGAATTAATAAACTCCGGTAAACTTGGGGGTCTGGGGTTTTTGGCCACGAGGAATCGATTGGCGCCGGGTTTGAAGCGCTACGGTCGAGCAGTTCGGAGTTACAGATAGGATATTTTCAAACTTTATTAGTTTGCCATTATGGCTACTTAAATTTTCACGTGTGCCATCTATAGCCAATATGGTGAACTAATAAAGTTTTATGTTTATGCTGTTATAGGTTTATAATATGTTTCTTATGTATGTATATATGTTTGGTTTTTCTAAAAAAAATTGTCAAAAATATTGAACTTCAACACACTTCAATCTTTACCTTTACTTTACCTTTGTATAGAATAGTTCCCTTTCCGAACTCTAACTTTATTTAGAATAGTTTACAATGGTGCACTTTAACCGGTTATCTTTTCACCAATGGTTTCACAAATTTTCTTATGGCATGTATTGTTTTGATAAATCACAATTGAAAATTTAAATTTTCGAGTTAGCTTCGATACCTGCTTTCTCCGAGCGGAGCTCGGTCACCCGCTTTTAAATATTTATATGAATAGAAAATGTCTTGTATAAATGACTAGCTATTACCTGCGACTGTGTTCGCGTGGAAACTTTGATGTATATGTATAAAAAACTATTAAATAATAACAAAACAAGAACAATTCAACCTAATCTAAAAACGATACATTTAAAAGTATAAGCATATACGAAAAATATATAACATGAATACAACTTAATAACAAAAGCTCACAACCAACTAACGCAAAAACAATTTATTTACATTGTAAACCCAAAATAAAACAAAATAGCAAATCGTCCGGTCAAATCCATGTTATTGATGGATCGAGATGGCTACAACAGTATTACGCACATCATTTTTAAACTTTTCATTTAAATAAAAACAAAGTAGTCAAGTAGTCAGCAGTCACGAGAGAGCTTTTAATGCCAGTTGGCGCATGTCTGACTTTCCCACGCCATTTGGGATAACGCAATGCAGATTAGATATTTTTAATTTCATTTAGTCTGTTTACTTTTAATTTAAAAGTACTTCAGAATGAATCCGAAAGATTGATTCATTAACAACGTTTGATTTTTAAATACATCGAACACGAAGACAATAAACAGAATCGTTTGAAATAATCGGTCGAAATTCTGCTATCCTCATTCCCGCAGGGAAAAAAAAAAAAAAAAAAAAACTAGAGCCTTACTTATTTTTTGAGGGATTTAGCCTCAGCTATTTGGACCGAAAATTAGTTTTTAATAAATAATAAAATGAAACTCTCAATGAACTGGAATAAAAAAAGTATCCTATGCTCTATTCCTGACTCTAATCTATCTTTGTGCTAAGTTTCCTCCAATTCCGGTCAGCCGTTCTGGCGTGATGGAGTATCAAACATCAAAACTTTCACATTTATAATATTAGTGTAGATTTTCATTATAAAAAAGTGTTAAAATAAAAGCTGTATGTATTAATTAATTTAATGTATCAAAACAAAATAATGCTATCTGATTTTTGTTATTTTAGTACTAAATTTCAGCTGAGTATTTTAAAAATTATTGGAGGAAAACAGTCAATTACTTTTTATGTGCAAATTTTCTTGAAATTGTTCACATAAAAAAATGACGACGTAATAGCTATTTAATTATCTTTTTTCCGATTTTTTAAAAAATTTAAACTTAAATTTTAAGTCATTCAGTAAAAAAAGTTGTCACCATTATTTAGTGTAAATAAATTTTTCTGAACTGATGCAAAATTGATTATAGGTGATTTTTTTTTTCCTTTTTTGCATAATTTGTAGGAATAATTTTCGTTCGATGTCTTGTGAAAATAATTTTGTAAACCCATTTTTCTAGAATTTACCATTTATTTGAGTCCTTAATGTTTGTAATATAAATTGATTCTATTCAATTTGCTCTTAATTCAAATTTTAACTGCATTAATTATTGCTGAAGGTAATATTTCCATTTCCAATAAAAGATGGGGTCGGATTCAACAAGTAAACATTGATTGGAACTTGAAAATTTGTTTTTAAATTAAACATTAAAATCTAAGAAAATATATTTTTTTAATTTTTTTATAAAAACTGTAATTTATTATAAGGCAAAAAAAATTCTATGTGTAGAAAATTCTTGAGTTTATGCATACATGCATGCTTAATTTTTTTTCTCTCAGGGGCTTAAAAAGTGCTTAATTTTAGCATCTATTTCAGGCTATGCACCCAGTTAAAGGTGTTGCGAAAATGCGGAATAATATTGTATTCTATCTTACATTTATTAATATTTAGTCTAGATATTTATCCATTTTTTCAAGAAAAATTTGAATTTAATATGGGGGTATGTCTTTGTTATTAAGGTACGACTACTTTCGAAGGACATTTTTTTTTAAATTGGATTTTTTTAAAATTATTTAAAACGATGGTTCTGAAATGTATTGTGAATTTTAATACAAAACACCGTAAATGCAACAAATTATTTGAAAATTTAATTTATTTTGAGAAATAGGAAGATGTGTTGAAAATTGTAACGAAATTGAACCAAAACGGTTCACACTCTACACAACATTGTAATGCAGCCACCCTGTTTTTCTTTGTACACAAGTTATGGAATATAACGATGAGTGAAATGAAAAATCTAAGAAACATTTTCAGATTCAAACAAATTATTGGTAAAAATATACGTATATATCCAATTTTTCAATAAATTCACAACTTCATTTTTCTAAAAACGCCTATAAATGAAAAAGTATTTCACTCGCAATAAAACTTTTGGTTCATTTCATTGCTCGTATTATTTCAAATACTGAAATGTTTATGTGAATGCACCGATTAGTGTTGGAGATATCACGTTAAGAGTAGAGAATTTTTTACTAAGAGTAAAGTTTTGAGAAAATTGAAGACACAGTTTAGTTGGGAAAAATATGTTTCCCTGCATGATAGGTTGCGTATTCCTTTTCCTAGAAGTGATAAACTGTTTTGCAAAGGGAAAAGTCTGAGCCACAAGAAATAAGCATTAAAAAAATTCGCAAATTTAGTGTTTTTAATGTAGTCGGATACCTTAAAGAGATTCCATCAACAGGCGTCCAAAATGAACTACACTAAAATATTTCGCGTCTCTCCGTTGTTGTTTTATCGCACCACCCCCTTCCCCGCGGCTTCCCTCGAATGTTTACGTTCTTATCCTTCGAAGCGGGACAACTCTTTCTCTGCCACAACACCCGTCCCTAACGATGACCGTTCATTAGGGGGATGGGCCGCCCCCTTGGACAGGGGGGGTCCAGCGCCTCGGAATGTGCTCCGAACGTTTAATATCACCGGGAGGTTGGAGGAATGCTCCGCTTTCAATTAGCCCCGCCGACCCACAAACGGGGGGTTGCAAACGGGTAAAAAGGGCCATTGGGCAGGAATGCAATTAGCCCCTGTATCTGGCGGCCGTCACAAGTGACAGGGGCAGGAGAAAAAGTGCGTGCGACGTGGGGGGGGGCGCAGATAATGCCGTAATTACAACTGCAGACAACAATTGCACTCGCGTAAAAGGTTTCGTCACGAGCCAACACCGGCGGCCCTTCAGAGGGCAGACGATAAACGGATTGGCGCTGATGGAACGACGGAAATATGAATGCTTCGAGACTCGGATGATTGCCGTTAAAATGTTGATTGGGTGTTATTTTACGCCTGCTATATATATATATATATACACATAAATACATATACACACACACATACATACATACATGCATATGTGTGTGTGTGTGTGTGTGTGTGTGTGTGTGTGTGTGTGTGTGTGTGTGTGTGTGTGTGTGTGTGTGTGTGTG
>JAPMOQ010052775.1:253824-268291 GCA_026543055.1 Argiope trifasciata | reverse complement strand
CAAATAGTATTAAAACCATTTTTCTGTAGAATTGTCTTGAAATTCATCAATAATATTTTTCACTTATTAGTTTTTTTGCAAAATAAATAGTTTTCAATCTAGGGAAGATACACCTACTCGGAAACCTGCCCTGCACTTAAAGCAAAAAAGGTAATGCATACCAGGCGCCGTACCTCCATGGTGATGTGGAAAGTGGTTGCAATTTAATTACTAATGGGCTCTACAATATATGTGTATTAGTTTGCATTGTATGGATATTAAAGAAACGATATGAACAAGGGAAAATAATTCCATCTGCCTCTCCGGAGCGCAGAGACTCAACGTTGGGAGAATGAAGTGTCACCGCTCGTTGTGACGTCACGAAACACCGCAGGGGCCTTGTTATCGGGGGTCGTGATTGTCCTCGTATGAACAGTTGAGACAAGTCGTTGGGACAGTGGCCAATGGCTCTTCCGACGGGACAACCAACTGCCATTGTCCCGTTGAGGTCACGGGATTTTCCGGAAGTAGGCGTGATCTTCTACTGCACGTAATAGTTAGCAATGTGAACCTATTTCCATCGCTGAGAGGTCTACAAATATATTTTAGTTGACAAGACCCTTTTAGAGAAAATTTTTCGACGCATTCCTTAAATGTCTAAGCAAGATATAAAAATAGCTAAATTCAAAGTTTTAAATAAATTATCGATTCAGGTAATATAAACTTTAAAAAGTTAAATAATGTGGTAATGCAATTATTAATTTTTGTTTTTAACTGCCATCAAACAGAATAGGTAGGAAAGAAGCTTGATTCTCACTGGTATGCTGCTGTGTTCTTGAATGGAATGCCATGATTCGATTCTTGTCACATGGTTTCTTTCAATTTTACATATTTTTGAAATATTTTTATTAATGACACATGATGGTCTAAATATGCATTTTTAGTATAGTACATTGGGCAATACTGCTTGATAGCTGGTGAAAACAATTACTCATTACTTTGTATACAAAAGTAATGCGTAGTTGTCTTTACTTACATCCGGGTACGGATTTCACCTAAATCTGGTTCGGTGCAAATTTAACCTCCATTTGGTACAGATTTCATCTCCATCCGGTTGGGTACAGAATTCACCTTTAATCGGTACGGATTTCACCTCCATCTGGTTCAGTACAGATTTCGCCTCCAATTGGTATTGATCTCATCTCCATCTGATTCGCTGCTAATTTAACCTCCAATTGGTACGGATTTCCCCTCCATCCATTTCGGTGCAGATTTCATCTTCAGTTGGCATGGATTTCTCCTCCATCCGGTTCGATACAGATTTCACCTCCAACTGGTACGGATTTTAACTCCATCCAGTTTGGTAAAGATATCATTTCCATCAGGTTCGTTTAGTAGTAGGAGTATTGTGTGAAAAACACAATAAACATTCCTTTAGTAGAAAACAATGACCATGTTTATTTACACGAAGACTGAACAACACAAAGACGACAAATATGTACAGCCGAGACGAACACATAGCAACAACAGTAGCCCATCAGTAGAAATCCGGTTGTAACACACAAAGTGATCAGGCAGAAATCAGCAGAAGAGGGGTTCTCGTTGGTTTACTCTACTGTCTCTCCAGAAGTTTGAACCCTCTCACGTCCCTCGCTTTAGCTGTATCACTACCACAAGACTGGCTACACAGAACCCGATGCAGCTTCTGCAATTAGCAGCAAGGCTCACAGCTCAGTTCAGCCCTAGCTTCATTCCGCCGTTGCTTCGCTATCCTCTCGGAGACTCGTTACTTGTCGTCGATTCCGATTACTTCAACCGAAAGCTTGAGACTGCCGTCCTTTTATAGTTATCGGGAGGAGGGACTAGAGGCTTCTGGTCCAATCAGGGCGTATCTGGACTTAGTTCCTAATGGAGGAATCGACAAAATGCTCAAAGTATTATCCATTTTGTCGCCAAACGGTCTCCAAGTTTGTCCCCAAGCATTGAGGATCAATGAAGCGGCCTCCGAAAGCATCCAATATGAAAACTGAAAAAATTTCTTTCTTATGATGACCCTAACCGTGCTGGGGGAAGCAAAATTACAAGCTTGTAACAATATCGATGCTTGCTCTTGATACATTAGGAAGATGCCTAGGGTCAACGCTTGAAACTATCGAAAACATTACTCTTTATGATGATTGTCTCTCTGTGTCTTTCAAAATTACAGGAACTAGACAGTAACAAAAAAAGCGAAATATTTAGTATGATTTTTAAAAGGCACTGAAAGGAATAGATGCTGAGATACATTTCTTACAAATATGAAAAGCAATGTCAAAAAACAAATATATCCATCACAGGAATAAAAATATAATAGGAAATCGAGTGTGTAAAATCAGCAGTAATTCAGCTTTGCATCAACTGAAGGAATGTCAATTTTTCAGATGCTCAAGAGGCTATTTGAATCAGAAATGACATCAGTTTTCATGAGGTATATTCTTTTCAAATATTGTTGAAGGGGACTATTACTTTCTCAACTAAATACTCGACGTGTATGAAATAAGTGCATTCTGAAGACTCGATCTGGTGTAGAAATTCCCAACTACCATCAAGAGAGAATCATTATAACCATCTTGCCACTCCATTATTTCTAACTTTCCAAATGCTACTCTGTCAATATTCTTTTTAGAAAAGGCTTTACTACTGTTGGAAAAACACTTTAATACTGAAAACTGTCTTTTCAATGTAAAGAAAAATTGTTTGCATACAAAAAAAATTGAAATTATAAATTAATTATGCAAAATAGAAAACAAGTTATAAAAGTCTGTACACTCCCTCGAGAAGAAGGCCAAGGTGATGAGGTTTCAGTTTAAAGATTCGATTCATCCAAATATCACGTGATCAAAGCTGACGTCATGGATCAAATGTTTTGAAATGAAAATTTAGAGAAATAATTGCTCAACGTCATGTGGTCATGGTCCGTACATTTTTTATTTTTGAAAATTTCAAGCTGATGAAATCAATTTTTAGTGAGATATGAAGCGATATTAATTGTATTTCACCCACAGTAGTTTTCGTTATTTATTTTATATGTAAAGGTCTTTAGCCTTAGTTATCTAAATATTTGCATGAAATCAACCAAAGAGCTTTTGTAAAAATAATAAAACGCGATTTTTTTAAAACATAATTTAAAAAATTCTATCTTAATATATTTCTACCTGTTTTGAATAAAAAGTTATTTGTCAGTTTTAATAGAGTTTTTTTTTTCTTCCAAAAAATAAAATGTCATCTTTGGCAAGAAAACACTTTTCAATGCCTCAACACAATCTGTCTTTGAAAATATCAGAGTTAACTGATAGGTTCATTTTTTTAAAGTTGTAAATGCTAGAATGTGTAAGTGTATAAATCATAGGTTTCAAATTAAATGATTTCGTATTTGCCCTATTTCTCAAAGAAATCAAGGCGAAACATGATATAAAACGAAATTAATGTTATTTGGAATGATAACAAGAACATCTTTGTAGCAACTAAGCAGCCTTCAAAATTAATTTTACAAATTTTCAACCAAAATTTTTGGGTTGATTCTTCTTAAAAATTTTTTTAATGCTGTTCTAACTCAAAGAATCTGATCTTGAAGAAAATGAGATATCTGTTTGAAAATAAGTTCCTCGTATTTAAACCATTATGCGACATACATTGAAAAGTCAAAATAAATTGGTAAAAACTGCGTATACACAGATTAAACAAACTTGTGATATCCCGAAAGAATTTATTGATGCAAGAAACAATAACAGCGGTATTCGAAACTAAAAGTTTATTAATTGCTATATTGTCCAAAATTAACGCTATTAATAAAAACTATTTCAAGTAAAAACAATTGCAATTGATTCGGTTTTCAATTTAGTCAAAAAAATAAAAACTGAAATCCAAATTTTAAAAAAAAATAAACACGTTTTTAGTCGAAGGAAAAGTGCTGGCACATAATTTGAAGACTTATTCCTGTAAAAAGTATTCAAAAAATGAAAAGACTCTATACCGAATCGGAATAAGCCGAAGTTATAAAAAACCCGGTAGAGAAATTTAGGTGTTATTTTTTAACACTGTAATTAATATTATGATTGTACAAATAGATTATATATTTAAAAATATACCAAATAATTTTCGCTTCGAATTAAACACTATTATAAAAAATTGTAGGAAAACATGAATTAGAGAAGTGTTCCAAAAATTTTGCAGAGTTTTATAACAAAGATGTAGATAAAAACCTAATCCAGAGAATCCATTTGATTTTGAATGAGAGAAATGTTAATAACGCAAAAGACAGATTGTAATACATAAATAATGATTACAGTGAGTTATTTCTAAATGCGTTAACTGTGTTAAAATTTTTCTTCGCGTTGCCAGTCACTTCGCAAGTACTGAGGGCTATTTCAGCAAATTAAAATTAATAAAGAATTATCTTCTGTCAAGCATGTGTTCAAAAAGCTTAAATGTACATGTTGTATTAAGCATCGAAAAATATATTATAAAAAATTGTAATTTCTTAGATGTATTAGCAAAAACAAAATCACGCATTAAATAAACATGCATTAATAATATATATATGTTCAGATTTGTATTTTATTTTACTTCAATGAAAAGCAGAGCCCCAAATGAATTTTTGCGCCCCGGCCCCTTCACAAAGAAGGCCGGCTCTGACTTTTCTCTGCGCATAATGCAAAATAGAAAATATAGTTTCTTATTTTTTGTACATTTTCAATCAGTAGGACTGATTTTAACTGCCCATGCAAATAATAATTGTAAATCAAATCCGCAATTAATATTTATATTTATATTATATTCATTAAGATATTAACACCCTTACACCAAATCAATTGACTTATTATTAGTGAATTGTTTAATTGCCGAATTTCAACTATTACTGCACAAAACTGTACCAACAATGACTTGTTCAACAATAGCTATTGTTTAAAAAAAAGAATCATTGTTTAAATCTCAACAAATTTATAGTTGACAAACAAAAGATCTGAGAAACAATCAATATATACATTGTTGCTTTCTGCTAAAAGTCATTTATTATCTTGCAACCGATCGTTGTGCGTTCTTTATATTTCTGAGCAATGCTTAGTGTCGTTTTGGAACATTTCGATGAGGCCACGGAATTTGTTGGAATCATCGCCATACTGGTGATTTGGGAAGTAATAAAACACTTCCTATTTCCCCTTCTGCCAACTTTTTGGAATGTTAATTCTGATCTTGATTCGGGTCTGATTGCGGAAATACCATCACCTCCGCCAATGCCGCGAGTGTGCTCGTATGAGGTTTATCGATTTTGTCAGGCGCTGGGGCTACCCGCAGAGCTGGCTCCAGTTAAAATCCAGAAAGCAGCCGTTCCGATTGTAAAATCTCCTACGATATATGCTATGTGCTGCGTACTGAATTTGCCAGCGCAGTTGCCAACCATTGGAACACCAAGTCATATGCTGTCTATTAGTTTTGCTTGGCTTTGGACATGCCTGTAGAATACCGGCAGTGCCAGGATGTGATGTAATATCGAAACTGCCGACAGCCAACCAAGCTGCATTTAACTGCCTTCAACATCTAGATGTAGTAATAAAGAACTCTTGTATTGCCAGATTTGATTGCCTTCAACATTCAGATGCAATTAAAAAGACTGTCTTGATTACCAGATGCTACTTCTGACTGAACTTAACATCCAGGTGCAGTTAAAAACACTGGCTTAGTTACCAGAGGCTACTTCTGACTGCCTTCAACATCCAGATGCAGTTAAAAAGACTGTCTTGATTACCAGATGCTACTTCTGAATGAACTTAACATCCAGGTGCAGTTAAAAAGACCGCCTTTATTACCAGATGCTACTTCTGACTGCCTTCAACATCCAGATGCAATTAAAAAGACTGCCTTGATTATAAGGTGCTATTTCTGAGCACATTTAACATCCAGATGCAGTTATAAGGATTGGCTTTTACATCCAGATGTAGTTAAAAAGACTTTATGATAAAAGAATTTATGCTACTTTAGAGACTATTTGAAATTCATCTTTAATAACCAGATGCTATTTGAAATGTTGCCATCGCTACCTATATAGTTTTTCAAAAAATGTCGCCAATATCTTGGGGATATTGCAAAAACTGTCAGCAGCTTCTGAATGGCGTTACAAAAACACTGTTTGATGCATCAGTGAAGGGATGGGAACGATAGTAGCCCACCTCCAAGTGGTGTTCTCTGGGCAACGTTGCAGTTCCTTGGAACTGCATCGGCTAAGAGGCTAGACAAGCGTGAATTTAAATAAAGCATTTTTATTTTATCTGGGAAAATTGCTTGCTTATCTTTTCTTTATTTTTCGTATCTTCAAATTACGTAAATTTTAAAGTCGCAACATGTCGCTACATGTATTGCTAAACTAAGCACACAGTGCGTGTCTATAGATTCAACCGCTGCAGGATTGTAAAGTGCATTTAATAGCCACTGATTACTTGTATCTCATGTATTATGGAGAAATTCGACTTCACTCGTTTCTACGACTTGGGACCGAAAGGGCACCCAAATTTTAAAACAACTTAGTTTATAAGAAAGGTAAATTTTATGACACCTAAAATTGAAATTTGGAATTCTGTATTAAATTCAGTATTAAAATTTCAGCACCCTTTCGATCCCAAGTCACATTTATGAGAATTCATCTGAACAGACGGGTTGATTTGCGACGAGAATTCATCGGAACAGAGCCAGCGGCAAAAATTCCGCCCCAATTTCCATTCTAAAAGTTCGGATATAATATGCACTTCATTTGATGGCCCAGTAGGTCGGCACAGGAAAGGTTCAACCCTCCGATGTTAAGTTCCCCATAATAGTCATGTACCGATAAAATTTGAATGGGCCTCAAAACTATTCTCGTTAGAGAATAGTTTTGTATTCAGGTATATTTTACTATTTAAAATATTTTTCTGAATATAATTTTATTCTATGAATATGATTACTATTATTTTATCAGGGTGCCACAAAGTATACGCAGTGTCCAGTCGCGTTCTCTGAAATATTTTTTCTTTCTCTCTCTCCTTATATTTCTCTATTTTTCCGAAATTATAGAGCACTGAACAGTAATGCAGAGATATCATGCGTATTCTGCTAATAGATATAATTGTAAACTTTTCAAATCAGGTAAGATTTCTAAATCTTAAAAAGAGGATTTATATTTTCTCAGTTAAACTTCCGGATGTGAAATTTGAACATTTTTTGAAGCAATTGGAAATTGAAAAATTCCTGCAGATTTGTTTTTAATTTTTGGCTGTGCCTTTATAATTGTTGAAGATATAATATGCATTTTCAAAGAAGAAAATAACTTTTGGGGTCAAATTACAGAAGTCAACGGAAAATAAGCCTGCGTCCTGGCATAGGGGTAGCTTGTCTTCCCCGTGATCTGGGCATCCCGGGTTCGAGTCCCAGTTCGGGCATGTTTGTCCTGTGTTCTATCTGTGAGATGTATGAATGGGCCCCTCTGTATAAAGGGGTTGTGCAAGCGAATGTGTGTGTCACCTTCATTTGAGCTGGAAGTCAAACTTCTGCCCTCTGGGTGCTCAGGGGTCTTTACCTACTCACCCAGTACTGCAGTACTGCACCCCCTTTCCAGTGGAAACACTGACAAGATATCATGATCATCATCAACGTAAAACAAAATATTTGTAATCGAGAGCGGTTATATATACGGCTGCTAAAAATATATATATTCTGTATTTTCAGAGAAGAAAACAACTTGTAGCTAGCTATTTTAGCAAATTATGATGTAAAATGGATTGGCATTAGGCATTAAATATAAAATAATCTGGAACATCTGTAGGATTTTTCCAGCTTACGAAAACTGTCTTTAAACCTCCCACGAATGAATGTACACCACTGTATGACAGAGCGATACAATTTTAAACAAAGGCGCTTGTTTTCAGAAGCATCTATAATTGACTCCTCTAAATAGATTTGGAGGAAATCATCAAAGTAAAACTCTCAGTTAAATCTTGAAATGATGAGGGATAAATTATGAAAATCAAAAGACCGTGATTAATAAAATTAAACTGACCGTATTTGTAGGAATGAGCCTGATACCATACTTTTCCTCCTTTTTCAATCTTTTATCCTGGTAACGGTGGCCTGGTTTCAGGTTCGAGACCCAAATCCATCTAGGAACCGTCGTGTAAGCAGGTCTGGTGCAAGTCCTTCTTAGCCGACCTCTCTTCCACTGGTGTGGTGCAGAAATTTGGAGAACAGGAGTGTCAGTTCACGTGACGTCCTCATCATCTGTGTTAAGGCCTTATCACACGGCGAAATATCGTCCTCACTTTTCGTCAGCAATTTTCCATTTCTACCCTCAAGCAAGTTTTTCGTCATCGTCCACTTATTTTAAACCAGCTTGAAATGTGACTCTTTGAAGTGATGTCACTTTCGTTGTCGTTTGCTGACGAAAAGCGCGGACGATATTTCGCCGCGTGATAAGACCTTTAAACATGTGTGGTGACATCTTAATAAGCCAATAACAGCCAACACCATCACCACATTGGTGACCTCGGTCTATGAACGTTCAAACAGCTGTCTTGGCGCCATCTACCCGCAGCAAACGCAACCAACACAAAGTCGTCAGACTCACTTGAAGCAGCAGCGACTCTCTACGCTCGCCAAAACGCTTGGCTCTGTAAAAATCGTTCTTCTCTATTGACTCACTAGTGGTGGTGAGGGGGGATTGCGATGACATCTTAATAAGCCAGTAACAGCCAATAGACATGAGCGTACGTTTTTGTTGAATGGTTAAGTGACTGTAATTCAAACCCAAACAAAGCAGGTTTGATCCGTCCCTACACATGCTTTAATTGAATGTACTAACTCCCAACGTATTCGCTTTTTTCATTTCACTTCATTGAAACTGTAAGACCTGGTGAGTGAAAAACACCACCCAAATATTTTTTTAATTGTTAAAGGCTACTAGATTTTATACTTGTATTTAATACGTACAATACGTCCTTTATCACTGTGATCAATAGACCCAAATCTTTATTTTTCTTTTCTTGATGGACATTTTGCTTTTTAATCTTAAAATTCTGGGGTATCCTCATTTTTATGAGATTTCATTTCAGTCTGCTTTTATATTCAACTAAATGGGTTATTTTAACTTACATTTTACCTTACCGAGCATTTCAATTCCGATTTCTACCTGGAAAAATAAATATTTCAAAGACTGTCCTTTTCATTAGTATACGTAAACTAAAATAAATGGCAAGACTCCAAATTTAATT
Source organism: Argiope trifasciata (assembly GCA_026543055.1). NCBI lineage: Eukaryota > Metazoa > Arthropoda > Arachnida > Araneae > Araneidae > Argiope > Argiope trifasciata. Next base: position 259,040 of record JAPMOQ010052775.1, on the reverse strand, counting down.
TCCTGATAACGTTTAATTAATACTCTCATAGGATGACACATAACAGGCAAGAACAACTAAATAAAATTAGTACAGAAAGAACATCAAGAGCCGCTCTTGCCTGGTTGGGAGAGCGTCAGTCTCATCTCGGTAGAAAGGTAACGAGTTCTGTCCTCTTCTCTGCCAAAGACCGCCGGGCTGGCTCATGGCAGTGGGGGCAGATTCAATAGGTACTCCAAGTTCCCATCACAAATGATACCTCTAGGGGTACTGAGTAGAAATCTGATTGGGATCTCAATTCTGACTTGTGGACGGATGAATGAGTTTGACCACCCTCTAAAAAGGGTTGTGTCGTGTGTGAGCAAGCCAAGTCGTCCTTTCACCTGAACGGTGCTCGTTCACAACGGAAGGTGCACACCTCTGCCTTCATTCGAAAGAGCTAATTCTCATTCGGGCTTGGTATGATCGAGTGGCATTGGGCCCACCACTACAAAATCATCCAACTCCTAACAACAAACATCTCCCCTCATTCACCGAGCCTCCAGCCGTTTCACTCCTGTAGCCGTTCAACTCCGCTCTTCTCTTCCCTTCAGTTCGTTTGCTTATTCTCATGGTCGGCAGCGCCCTCACACTTATTTTTATATTTTACCATTGGATAAGCGCAGTATTGCGCCAAAACACATCGAAGTATTGCGCCAATCAATCAATTTAACTTTTATCCGTTTTGTATTTTTTTCTGTTTCATCGCCATTCAAAGACTTTTGCCATGAAGCAAATGGACTCCAACAGATGTGGAATATCACGCATTTTTAAATGCAACTTCAGCAATTTTTTTTTTTTCCAAATTAGGAGGAATTGTCCCATCTATCCAAACCGAATTTGAATCCACCCAGATTATGTATTTTGGAGAATCACACGCATGATTAAGGTATCCGACAATGTTAAAAACACTGGTTATCGAACACATTGGGGATCATTTTTTAAAAATTATTTCTTGTAGTTCAGACTTTTTGCTTTCCTTCCTTGTCCTATTTCTAGGACAAGGAAGGCCTGACCTATCGTCCAGGGGAATTTTAAACAAACACATTTTTCAGCTGGAATTTATCTTTAGCTTCTATTTTCGCAAACTTTTAATTTTCTTTAAAATTCTCCACCGTTAACAGGATATCTCAGAAACTAATAGAGGCATTTACATAAAAATTTAAGCGTGTGCTTTAAATCATATGGACAATGAAATGTTCGAAAAAGTTTTATTGTTGGTGAAATACTTTTTTCATTTATAGGTGTTTTTAGAAAAATTAAGTTGGGAATTCAGGAAAAAATACATATATGTGTATATTTTTATCCATAACTTCTCTGCATCTCAACATTTGTTTAAGATTTTGGTTCATTTCCTTCATCACTGGATTCTATAACTTGTGTACATAGAAAAATAGACTTGTTGCCTTCCAATTTTGTGCAGAGTGTTAAGAGTTCCGGTTAAATTTCATTAAAAGTGACTGCACATTTTCCTATTTCACAAAATATATTATATTTCTAAATAATTTTGTTGTATTTATACTATTCTGTATTCTGTATTGGCTATACATATCAAAATCATACACTGATGGAAAAAAATCCAAATACTAGGAAGGAGCTGTGCTAGATAAACGAAATTTGGTAGGCGTGTTTATACATCTGAAAGATGACGTCGATTCAAATTTCGAGCTACGCGCGTAAGTGTGGCGCTAGTAGCGACACTATGAACATGCAAATGAGGTTTGTTTTAAATAAGCGCTGTAAGGTTCGTGATCGTTATTTACAGTTGAGATTTGACGTAGTGGGTTAATGTTAGTCAAAGATGCCTCTGAGAAGACGAAGTAGCCATTATCCACAGCTCACTAAGTTTGAACGGGGTCATGTTGTAGGGCTACGAGAAGGTGGGTTTTCTTTCCGCGATATTGCTGAAAGATTTATCAAGAATATATCCACTGTGCATGAGCATTGGCGGATGTGGTCAAGGGAAGGTACTGCCTCAAGAAGACCAGGTTCTGGGTGGCCACGTGGTACTACTGAGAGGGAAGACCGTCGTAATCGGCGTATGGCTGAGGCTAATCGTACTGCGTCTGTAGCTGAAATTCGAGCTGCAGTTGGCACCACAGTGACACAACGAACTGTTACAAATCGGTTACTTCAAGGACAGCTCCGAGCCAGACGCCCTGTACAGTGCATTCCACTGACTCCAAACCACTGCCGTTTGCGACGTGAGTGGTGTCAAGCTGGAGCTCATTGGAGGACGGAGTGGAGATCTGTTTTGCTTTCTGATGAAAGCCGGTTCTGCCTTGGTCGCAGTGATAGCCGTTTGTTGGTTAGAAGGAGGCCAGATGAACGCCTGCTAGTGACCTGTCTGCGGCCTGGACACACAGGGCCTACTCCTGGAGTTATGGTTTGGGGAGAAATTTCGTATGACAGCAGGAGCACTCTCGTGGTAATCCCACGCACTCTGACTTCAAATTTGTTCAGATCTTTCTCCAGTGGAGCACATATCGGACATCATTGGACGGCAACTCCAGCGTCATCCACAACCAGCATTAACCGTCCCTGCATTGACCGTCCAAGTGCAACAGGCATGGAACTCCATCTTTCAAACTGATATCCGACACCTGTACGACACAATGCATGCACGTTTGCATGCAAAATTCTGGCGGTTACACCGGTTACTAATGTACCAACATTTCACATTTGAAATGGCACTACCTGTGATCTTGAAACTTTAATCAATTAAATATGTTACCTAGACAAATGTATTCCTAAAATCTCATTAATGTGCAATAATTTTTTCTTGGTATTGGGATTTTTTTCCATCAGTGTAGTTTTAAATAGTTTTTAAGAAATTCAACTTTTCAAAAATTTTCCTTCGAACTTTGTCGGTTACCTTAAACAAATGCTTATGATGACTAATATCAAACAAATAATTGGTCTTGAAATTTTCAGCCTGATTTTGGCACTTAATCATATGGCGTGTAAACTGAAAATTATAAATATCTAGAAAACATCCATTTTGATTAGAACACGAATCCCCAAATACGAGAATCGGACACCAATAAAAACCCACCTGACCTGAATCTGAACTTGAACAATAATTTTTTCCCTTCTTTTCTGGCATTGTTGCTTCGTCTTTTAGAGAAATGGAGGGGCAATCCTTAAAGGACCAACGTGCCATTTTGTTTATCTAAAGAAATGAGGTACCGACGTGTCGTTAAATAATTTTGGCCTGTGATTATTGGGAAAATAATAAAACTAAGTACAGTAAAAGCTCTTTATTCGCGGGGTATATGTTCCATAATTATGCCGCGAATACAGAAACCGTGAATACGGAAGGGTCATTTATATCGGATTATAGGGGATACGTTCCTAGGTGGCAAGGTGGCAAAATTAAAAAACAAAACAAATATATAATAAATCATTATTTCCTGCCTATTCATTTTTCTTATTCATGTTTCCGGTAGATTATTGTATTCAATTGAGTCATCCATTCTGTATTCGTATCATTTGCTCCAGTCTTTAATCCTTACATTAAAATGGTTTAAATAGTCTACGATCTGCCTTCTCTGCGTCAGAATCAAATGAATCTTCGGAATGAGGGGAGAAAATTTCATTCCTTAGTCTTACCTTATTTCTTAGTCGTTAATTCTACACATATACTTTATTCATTGAGTAATAAGGTTGCTTTCATTCTGTTTGTTTACATTCTCGAAAACACCGATCGCGGCGAAGGCAGCTTTTGTCAAAGTCTTCAGCTATATCATTTAACAACATAATTTAGGCAAGTTGTAATAAGGTCTATTTTACTTTTTTATTAGTCCATTTGACGGCATTTGCAAAGGATATTGGGTTGGAATCCATTTATTATGATGTATGTACTTATTATATCTGCGAATAAATTTTTAACCTCGAATATAGGAATTGGGTCGCCTTTTTTTAATCCGCGAATAGTGAAAACGCGAATGAAGGAAGCGTGAACAAGGAGCTGTACTAGCAACTGTACTAACAATTCAAAACTCTTTATGTACTACAAGTAAAACAATCTGTACGCTGCACAGTAATAAATGTTTTAGTTCTACGTCTCATTCAAATGAAATCAACATGAGTGTGACTTCTGTTTTTGCAGATTAGACGGCAAATAACTTATGTTAGGATGTTACTTTTATCATAATGCACGCTGAAGCATGCATTCATTCAGAATGCAAGGGAAGATAATAAAAATAACAATTCAAGACTCTTTATGTACTACAAGTAAAATAATCTGTGCCCGGCACAGTATTAAATGTTTAGGTTATACGTGTCATTCCAATGAAAGCAGCATTAGTGGGACTTCTGTAGTCGCAGATTAGACGACAAATAACGTATTAAGATGGTAAGTTGTTACTTTTAGCAGAATGCATGCTGAATGGGAGTCATTTGCCAAACGGTTTCTAAAGGCCTTATCACACGGTGAAATATCGTCAGTATTTTCAGTCAGCTATTTTCCATTTCTACCCTCAGAACCAGTCAAGCAAGTTTTTATAATTGACAACTTTTTCTAACCAACTGGAAAACGCCGACGATAGGGATAAAAATAGTGTCCGCAGGCGGAATTCAACCAATCATGGGAAACTTTGACGTCACGATGGCGTCATTTTCTGTAGATGGAAAGTGCCAACGATATTTCGCCGTATGATAAGGCCTTAAGAGAGTCTTTATTGTTATTCATCAATGAAAATAATGACACGCAGGCATAGGTAGATGAAAATAGAGTTAAAATTTCATGAGTCGGCTTCTTCAAACAGCTAAATGTGTCTGGAATCGAATACCATGTTCCCCAAATTTCGTTACTGGTTAACGCACACTGCTTGTTACATTATCAAGAGATGTTAAACCAGTAACCATCAACAAGCATACAATCATTTTCTAAGAGGGTCTTTAATGTTGCTCATCTCTAAAAATGACACGAAGGCATAGTTGATAATATGCTTAAAATAGCATGTGTCAGCTTCTTCAAAAAGTTAATTATGTATGGAATCAAATTTCCGTGTTTCCAAAAGTTCGTTACCGGCATTTTTACTTATGTTGCTTGTTAACCTTTCTGTTTCAATCCATTCCAACTTATTCCTTGTTTCAATAAATTATTGAATCCATATTGAACCAAACTGGAAATCTATCAGTTGCATTTCGAATTATTCAGTTTCCAACCAATCGAATTATTCAGTTTCCAACCA